>CM021101.1:23040903-23640903 GCA_007115665.2 Sequoiadendron giganteum | reverse complement strand
CAAACCGCATTCAATATCTTGAGTCGCATTTTTGAAATATCAACTTGCATTCACCAAACTGTGTCGCAATCGACAATTTCTGAACCACATTCGCATCTATGAGCCACATTCGCTCTATCGTACCACATTCACTATGACACATTTGCAAAAATTTTCAAATCACCTTCTCACTGTCAAAAAATAAAAGTCCACAACTTGTCTTTAATTCAATCAAGTCTTCCTTCACTATTACAGTTCAAGCCAGACTCTAAATTGCTCAAAATTCATCAAACATTGCATTATAGGAACCATTTTAGGCTCACAATAGGTTTCCTTTGGCTTTCCATTAGTTTCATTAGTAACTTCACCATCTCCTTAGACATTTACTTCTTGCAAATTTTAGGAGTTGACTCTTACCATTCATTGTCAAAACTTTGCATTCAATAGTAGGTTATCATTGGACCCAATAACCCTTTATCATTGGTCAAAATTTTTGTGAATTATTTCCCACTCAATAGTCTAGTGTGGAAACTTAACTTTTTCCTCTTTATAGTCCTTTTATGTTCCATTGGTCTTCCAAACATGAATCATTGCAAAAAAACTTTGTTTGCCCAAGTTGTCCTCTTTATATCCCTCAATATTAAGTACATCTTAGGATCCTTTAGTTGCATATCATTTAGCATCTCCATTTTAGTATCACACCATTTGCATTCACAAGTCTTTAGCCTCATTTTGGTCTCACTTGCATTTCATAGCATTCTTTAAAAATCCAAAGAAACCAAAAACATAGTTTCATACTTAGATCATTCTCTCCATCATCCCAAGTTGAGCAAAACTTGTATGGTTGAAACTAGATTATAGAAAAAGAAAAGACTCATGGATTCCTTTAGACAAGACACCAAATTTCTTGAATTCATAACTGGCATGGATTCATTCCCTAATGCCATGAACAATCCTTATTTCGACATCAATCCTTTCAGTGAGATCAACATCACACCTGCTCCGCAAGACCTTTTTGAACAATTCATCCATAGAGACTCAAATGGGGAAGTCTTTGAAGAAGACATATTAGCTGCTGCCCAACATCTAGAAGTTGCTACTTTTGTAGAAGAAGTAGTCTTAAATGACTCTTCTAGATTCCTAGCTATGCTCCTTGACCAAGGGGCTAAGTTACCAAAGGGATTTGATATTAACACTCTTAGAGAAACTTCTCCCACTCCACCATCACACAATCCTTCCATGGAAACCTCCTCACAAAATGTCATCAACACCAGCAATGTTACCTCCCTTGGTCATACTACCACCACAACCAACACAACATCTACTGGGGGATCATCTTCCCAAACCAACACCACATCACAATCCATCCCCCAACAAACATCCACCATCCCTTCACAAACAATGGGGCAACCACATCAAACCTATTTGGAACTACATCTAGTTCCATGAGTACATCAACAAACCTATTATTAGGTTCTTCAAGTGTTATGGCAACCAACTCATCCAACCCTTTTGGGAGAAATAAATGAAGATTTGTTATACAAGGTACCCAACCCACTTCCTCATAGGTTAATACCAACATTCCTCAAGGCCACAATCTCCTATTTGGGCAAGGAAATCACGATGCTCAATCCTTCACTCCATTTGGCCATCAACAAACTCAAAATCAACAAGGCCCTCAATCCTTCACTCCATTTGGACATCAAAAAAACCAACAAGGTCCTCAAGTTTAGTCTAACATGGTAGGATATCACATCCCCACTTATGCCTCTCAAGTCCATACACAACAGGACATCCCTCATCAAAACACTCATTTTCAACAACCGTCTAATCAGAATACTCATTTTGCTCACCAACAGCCAATTTCAAATCAACACATCTCATCGCAACAACTGTGGACTCAAGCTGCCCCTCTCACCAACATGGGTGATGCTACCAACCATCCCATGGTTTAGCAATCACACTCCAACTCGCTGCTCTTCAAACACAAGTGGAGACCTTGCATAGATCCAATAAAAATTCATACTTGTCACATGACTTGTGTCCATATCCATTTGACACAACCTTGTATATGCCACATTTTCCTCATGGATATGTGGTACCTCATTTTACCAAGTACAAAGGAAAAACAAATCCCATTGAACACATAAGAGAATTCACCACTAGTTGCATGGACATTGGATATGAGCAAACTTATCTCATGAGAATATTTTCTAGAAGTCTCATAGGTCATGCACTAGAATGGTTCTCGCTTTTGCCTAAGGGAATCAAAACATGGGATGAATTGGAAAACAAGTTTGTTGAAAACTATGCCTATAACATTGACACAGATATCGAAATTGCCTCCTTATGCAGACTTGCCCAAGAGGATGCATGAGAGAATTTAATTCCATTCTTTCAAAGATGGAGAACCTTAGCAAGCAGATGTCCGGTCGAAATACCTGAAAAGAAGAAATTCACCATGTTTGTGCAAACTCTCCTAGGACCACTAAGCTATGGCTTACAAGTCCATTGCTTCACCACCTTTCTTGAATTTGCTGAAAAAGGTGTTCAACTTGAGAAAGCCTTGATCGCTAAAGGTGAATTAAAATATGGTGGAAAAACCATCAACACCACCACAAATAATAACCCAAGTAGCTCTAATGACAAAACCAAATATTGGGTTAAGAATAATCATATCACAAGCGATGGTGTAGTTGATGCAAAAATCATTAATGCAATAGGTCATGTACTCACAATCAAAGGAGTACAAAATCAAAACACACCTGTAACTACACCGACACCAATTGCCAATGCTATCCAAAGAAATCATGTGCAATCTAATCAAAGGCAGTTGCATCAACCCCGACAATTCCAAAAATGCATATACACCCCTTTGGGTGAACCTATTGAAATTGTCATAATGCTGGAAGAGCCAAAACTGTATGACCTTGGTTAGTTCAAGCCGTCATGGTGGGATGACAGTTCATTTTGTGATTACCACCATGCCAAAGGGAACAAAACTTCCTCCTAACGTCAATTGTGAAATCTTGTACAAGACCTCATTGAGAACCACACTATTGAGTTAGGTGGTCAATCATTTACATCTAATGCAGATCATACTATCCACAAAAACCCACTACAGGATCATGGTAAATCTTCCTCATCTAGCACAAAGAATACCAACAACCAAACCAACCACATCCGTCTGGCCTACAATACTATCCGTCCTGCATACAATTATCCTGATGGTACCATAATTAAAAATCTTTGCATTGCTGATGAAGATGAATGTGTTAATACCATTACCATTAAAAAGGCCCCAAAATGCAATGTAACCATGCATAAAGGAAAGGTCACCATTCCAGGTCCTTCTGCACGTCAACCTAAAATCACCATACCTAGTCCATCCGCCAGACGGTCAAACCTAAAACTAGAGTTCAACATTGTTGAGCAATTGAATAAAACACCTGCTCAATTTTCCATTCTCAAGTTGCTCTATATTTCACCCACACATAAGGCCATCCTGGATAAAGTTTTGCAAGAGTCATTTGTTCCAACCAACATTGATGTTAACCACTTTGAGACTATGGTTGGATATCTGAGTTCGCCTCATCACATCACCTTTTCAGACAGTGACTATTCCTCATCCAAACCATCACATAATGATGCCCTTCACATCAACATTTTTGTCCACAAGCATAAGGTTAGGCGAGTCCTAGTAGATGGCAGAGTAGGATTGAACATATGCTCTCTAAAATTGGTCAAAGCTCTTGGTTTCTCTAATGCATGTGTAGATGCTAGCAAGAGCATCATCATCAAGGCATACGATGATGAAGAACATGCTTCTAAAGGCATCATTACCATTCCACTCTAGGTAGGACATGTTATCATAGATACAACATGCCAGGTCCTGGATCGTGACATCCACTATAATATATTACTTGGTCACCCCTAGATTCATTCTCTAAAGGATATTCCATCCACATACCACCAAAGCCTAAAATTCCCTTTGGATGGAACTGAGATCACTATCCCAAGAGATCCTAACCCATTTCAATATTGTACCAACCTGCGAGCCATTGCTGAGCACCAGGTACCCATCAATCGAGAAGCCTCATCTTCCACCTCATCCAAATATATTGACCCATTGACACTCACAAAAGTATCCATTCCATCACCTTCTACCACACCATCTTCATCGGCCTCCATCCCAAGTAAAGACCTTCAGATCCAAGACCTTGGTTGTGGAGAGTTCAAATTGAATACGGCTTATTGTATCACCACAATACTGAAGCCACCTAAAGTCTATGGTACACCAAGTTTTGCAGTTGAGCCCAAAAAAACTTTCAAGGTTCCACCAAAAAGTGTTTTTACACGGTGGGGCAATATGGGTAATGAAGTCATTATCGACATAGATAACTGGATCTACAAAGACCCAACAAAGTTATCTCCACTACCATTGCATCTCTATGGAAAAGGCTATGATATATGCAAAGCCCTAGGTTTCGACAGTACAAGCAGCCTTGGAAAGAACAACAATGGAAGAAGGGAACCTATTATCATGATTGCAAGACCAAGATACATAGGGCTAGGGTTTGACCAATTCAGAACTGATGATCAATGTACCCATGAACTTTCAAGTAAGGCTATAATGGTTACATAAAGTGTTGAGACATGTGAAGAATCCCTTACTGAAACTGACTCAAATGAATGGGAATGGGGATCTGATAAAACTGTTAGTGACTATGACATTGATGAACTATTCTTGGAACCTAGCCAACTTTCCTTTGAAGAACGATTCCGCTAGGAATATACCATTGACCCTATTGACCGACATTCCAAAAATAAGGAATGGGTAAGCATTCCTTGGAATCCAGAAGAACAGAAGGTGTCATCAGTGAGACCTGAATCATCCCACACCATTCCTAGACCCACCCATGAGCCTAACTTATCTGAGCCCACTATCCATACTTATGAAAATCCAACCACTAGTCACAATGTTGGTAATTTTATCCCATATTATGATTTTGAATTCGATTCATCTGACTTAGAGTATGGACCATCCATTGCATTTGACACGGAAGTTGAAATTGACAACTTTGCCTTTACACTTGAGGCATCAATTTGCACACTTTCTGCATCCTCCCAATCTTTTACCAACACTAATGATGGGATCCCCCTTGTTTACCCACAACTGATCGACTGGGACCAACAAGATTCACCGGTGATGGACATATTTCAGAATGACAAGGCAATTGCAGAATTCATGGGGCTAAGAGAAGGTATTCCATGGGGTGATCACAAAATAGGGTTCTCCATTGATCTAGATTGTGCAGCTTACTTTAGGGAGACTGTGCAATCCTCCAATCACAAAAATACAAAAAATAAAAAGGAAAAAGAAATGTCTTTAGGTGAAAACCGCAAGGCACCTTTTGACAGTAAAATAGTAAAAACAAAGGACATATCCAAAGGTGAAAACCTCTCTGAGGTTCCTAAGGATCGAGGATTGAACTTTCTTCCCATAACACAAGAAAAATCAGTTATGCTCATTGAGGACACAATGGAAGTTAACATAGCCACACCAGAGAATTCCAAAATGATTCTCTTATCCGCATCATTCTCAGACAAAGAAAAACCCGAATTTCAACAATTCTTCACAAACAGGAAAGTTAACTTTGCATGGTCATATGCTAACATGCCAAGCCTTGATCCAAAATTGGTTTTACATCATCTTCCTTTGATCCCAGGAATCAAGCCAATCAAACAAAAGCTACGCAAAATGCATCCACCGATTGCACTATTTGTCAAGGCTGAACTAAAGAAGTTACTGGATGTTGAGTTCATAAGGTCAATAGACTATGTTGATTGGATATCCAATATTGTCCCTATTACAAATCCAAATGGACAAATCCATATCTGCATAGATTTCAGAGATTTGAATAAGGCTTTCCCAAAGGATGACTTCCCCTTACCAAATATAGACATGATTTTTGACCTCACAACAGGGTATGAAATGCTATCTCTCATGGATGGTTTCTCAGGCTATAACCAAATCCGACTTGCAATAGAGGATCAGCACAAAATAGCATTCACTTTCCCTTGGGGAACATACTATTGGAATGTAATTCCTTTTGGCTTAAAGAATGCAGGTGCCACATACGAGAGGGCTATGACAACAATCTTCCATGACATGATGTATATCCTAATGGAAGATTATGTGGATGACTTATTGGAAAAATCTTTGACAATAAAAGAATATCTCAAAGTCTTGGAAAAAAATTTCAGATGACTTGAGGATTACAAGGTTCGATTGAACCCAAAAAAATGTGTCTTTGGAGTCACTTCAGGCAAACTATTGGGATACATAGTTTCACGATGAGGCATTGAGGTTGACCCAACAAAAGTAAAAGTAATTCTAGACATGCCTCCACTAAAAGGGATCAGTGAGTTGTGAACACTTCAAGGAAAATTGTAGTCTATCCATCGCTTCATCGCACAGTTGGCAGATAAGTGTCAACCATTTCAATATATGTTATGCAAAAGCATTCCTTTTGTGTGGATGGATAAATGCCACATAACCTTTGAACAAATAAAATAATATCTATTGACACCACTAGTGTTGATGCCGCCTATTGAGGGAAAACCATTGATCCTATATTTCTCTGCAACAACAAATGCACTAGGGGTATTATTGGCACAAAACGACCATGAAGAAAAAGAAAGAGCCATATAATACATCAGTCACACACTAATTGGATATGAGCTCAACTACACAACCATTGAATGGGCATACCTTGTAGTTGTCTTCATAGCACAGAAATTAAGACATTATATGCTAAGCCATCAAACACATTTGGTAGCAAAGATTGACCCATTAAAGTATCTCCTGAGCCGAGTAGCATTGACAGGCCATTTGGCGAAGTGGGTCATGATATTAAGCGAGTATGACATACAATATGCAGAGCGCAAGGAAATAAAAGGTCAAGTAATAGCATATCAACTAAAAGATACACCAATCCAAGCCACTTATTTGCTGATAACTGATTTTCCCGATGAGTCTATCTTTCACACATAACCAACTTTACCATGGAAACTATACTTTGATGGGTCCCACACTGGTCACGACTCAGGAGCTGGCATATTATTTATCACACCACAAGGGGATTCAATTCCTAAATCATTTCGGATCGCTTTCCCTTGTACAAATAATATTGTGGAATACAAGGCATTGGTCATAGGTCTCAAGATAGCAATTAAATGGAAAATTCAGACATTGCTCATATTCGGGGATTCTCAGTTAGTCATCAATCAAGTGAATGATGACTATGATACAAAGGATGAAAAGTTTCTTCCTTACAAATAAATGGTGGATAGTTTCCTGATGTATTTCAAAATGATTGCATTTGAACAAATCCCAAGGACATACAATAAGGCAGCCAATGCAATGGCTACCATTGGATCTCTCCTAGACATCCCTAAGAATGTGTCACAATTTGAATTTTTATTGGAATAGTTGTTGATGCTTGCATATGATATTCCAGAAAATGAAATGGTGTGCAAGATTGTTGGTCCCAGCTCACCTTGGTATCAGGACATATACAACTATCTTAAGTCCCAAACCCTCCCACCCAACCTGTCCAACAACCAATGAAAATCCTTTATCCGAAAAGCGGCTAGACACGCCATTGTCAGTGAAACCTTATACCGCCGTGGCTATGATAACACCCTTCTTCATTGTCTCAAAACTGATGAAGCCCAAACAACTTTACGAGAAGTACATGAGGGTATATGCAGATCTCATTCGAGTGGCCCAACCTTAGCTAGGAAATTCACCAGACTAGGATACTACTGGCCAACATTGGAAAAAGATGATCCTCAATTTGTTAGAACATGTTGGAAATGCTAGATGCATAGCGACCTAATTCATGCACCTACACAGGAATTGAGACCGATTACTTCTGCATGGCCTTTTGCACAATGGGGACTCGACCTCATGGGTAAGATCCACCCATCCTCTTCTAATGGCCATAAATTCATAATCACTGCCACAGAGTACTTTACTAAGTGGATTGAAGTCATCCCTCTCACTTACATCATTGGTAAGCAAATATCTAGGTTTATCTTAAATTACATCATTTTTCGGTATGGTGTCCCACAATCCATCATCATAGATAACGACAATCCATTCAAAAATCAGGATGTTCGTGAACTCTATGAGCGATTCCACATCCAACACCATTTTTCCACCCCATATTACCCACAAGGTAACAACCAAGCTGAGGCATCAAATAAAACAATCCTTCGCATACTCAAGAAAACCGTCAATGACGCTAGCCAGGATTGGCACCTACAACTTAATCCTGCTTTATGGGCCTATCATACTAGCATTCATACCCCCACTAGAGCCACTCCATTTTCCCTGGTCTATTGATCTGAGGCCATATTACCCATTGAGGTCGAAATTCCTTCTCTCTAAGTCTCCTTGAAAGGAATGATTGATGATGAAGAGTACAAACATACTCACCTACATGAGCTAGAAATGTTACAAGAAAGGCGACAAAATGCCTTGAATCATTTGCAAGCATATCAAAATAATCCATGCCGAAGTTATAACAAGAGAGTCATGGTGAGAAAGTTTGAAATCGGTGACTTGGTTCTCATGTAGAACCCCAGAAATCAGGCGGACCATGAAAATCTTGGTAAGTTTGAGGCTAATTGGCTTGGCCCTTATATCATTACTGCTACATTTGGTTCTGAAGCTTATCAATTGGCCACACCTGATGGATAATAGCTAACAAAACCCATCAATAAGTTACATCTAAGAAATTTCTACACATAACATTGGAGAGCTTGGCTAAAAACCTACAAAATACAAAAAAAATGAAAAATAGAAAAATCGTTCCTTGATGAAAACCTAGAAAACAGGCGTCTTGGTGACATAAAAAAAATCAAAAAAAAAAAATGGCCAAAAAATAGTAAAAGAAAATGAATTCATTCAATAGTGAAAACCTGGCAAAGAGTTGCTTTGGATAAGTACCATGGTGAAAACCTGGCAAATAGGCGCCATGCGTAGGTGATTGTTGCTTCACCATCTACGGTTACTCAAGTTGACCTTTATCCATTTGTCATAATCACAAAGGCTTAACACATTCACGACATCCATCCTAAGTCCTATCGATTCCGGCCATGGTTAGCATTTGGTTGACATCATCCTTTGCATATCCTTGCCTTTTGTCTACCAATCTCCATATCATTGGACTCGGATAATCCCCGATCTGTCTAGGGGAAAGACCTTTATCGTGCAACTACAGTGGGTACTGCACATGATCTTGTATTCTTTTAAAGTCCTGAAAAAATCCTAAAAATATGAAAAAGTCTTGAAAAAGTCATAAAAATTTGAAAAAGTCTTGAAAAAATATCAAAAAATTTTAAAATGTCCTAAGAAAATACAAAAATATCCAAATCAATGTCAAAATCCAAAAATGGAGTCAAGGTCAATGTCTATCTGATCAATTCAATCGATCATGTCAATCAATCTTTTGTCCATGTTTGAACTATGTTATCTCTGCACATTTGCTACATAGGCAAGATTCATCTTTGAATCCTTGAGACATTAGGTCATTCCTTCTAGGTTTTTCAAAATAAAATCAAGATTCAAGCTTCTATCCTTTGGACAACATCATTGGTCATGTTGAACTATGAGGTCTTTGAGTGCATGACATAGGAAAGACCATCAATCGATGAGCCCCTGAGGCCTCACTAGGTCAGCCCATTAGGGTTCATGGCACTACATGTTCACACACCTCAAAATATCTTCAAATCAAGTGAATCTTATGTCAATATTGAGCTATCAGTCTATCGGAAATCTATTTTGTCAAACACTTTCAGTCAATTCAGCATGTCAACAATGACATGTAGTCAAAATCATATCAAGACAATTTATCATGGCAAAACTTTGGGTTCTTCTTCAATATGTGTCCTTCTGAAGAGCAACTCTTTTCACTTCTTTATGCTTTTGGATGTGTCCTTCATAAGCATCATCATCATCATCTGACATTTTGATGGATCCTCCTAACTTTGAGAATCGATCTCCTAGATATCAACGTCATTTAGGATGTGTCCTTCCTGAATTTGATATCGCTCAACATTTGGCAACACCTGACATTAAAACACTTGGAAAACACTTAGCAAACTTTTTTTCTGTCTTTTGATAGTTATCATGATATTAGTTCATTATGTCTTAAGAACCATGACATATCATGATGACTATCCTTGTCTTCTTATCACTCTACTATTAGTTTCTCCAGGATGTCCTGACTTCAGGATTTAGAGAAGCAATGACGTAGTACGATGATTTTACTGTCTGTTTCTTTTACAATCATGTGGCTAGTTTCTCAAGGAGGTCCTAATGTCAAGATTTAGAGAAGCAATGACGTCTCATGATTGGTTTGGTTTTTCTAGCGGTTGGTCATGACAAAGTTACTAGGGGCAATTGTGTTCCTTGTATGAGTCATGATCATCCTTGTTTGCGACTATTGATCTACGTGATGGTTCGACCTTGCACACTATTGATCTATGTCATATCATAGTGTTTGTTGGCCATCATGACATTTTCGCCCAATGATGATAAAATAGAAACAAATAGAATAGCACTATAACAAAGCTTTGAAGGATTTTGTTTTTCCGCACTAACATGCATATCTTTCTTTGCACTAACATCAATATTCACCTTCTTTTTCTCTCATTCTCTGATAATATCTTATGACATACAAAAAAAAATTTGCATACATAATGGCATGAGCATTTCATATTCACATTTGCATAAATCAAATACCATAATTCACATTTCATAATGTTATCATTTACATTCATCCATCTCACATCATAAAACCATCATTTCCATCAACATATAAGCATCATAAATAAACATTTGCATTAGCATATAGGAATCACATCATCATCACATTACACAATGCATACATAACCACATCCATAATTGCATTCATAAACATAAGCATAATGTCCATACACCTCATAGCATCATAAAAGCATCACATAAGCATATGATAAAACATTAGAATAACATAACACATAACATCATATAGGCCACATCAAAACTGCATCACATATATATATAATCTCAAAAACATGTCATGTCATAGGATAGAGTCATATGGTATCCCAAGAATGGAGCTCGCAGGCTCAAATATCAAAATGTAAAAATGTCTAAAAGCAAGTCCTAGGATGGCCCTCCTTTGTCCCGTGGAGGTGAACTACAAGGTAACCGTGGCTGACCCATCAAATGAAATGTGACCTGAATAAGTGTCCTATCCTGTGTCTCACTCTGAGATCTTGTAGGATCAGTAACAGGAGGCTGGCTCTGCTCTGCCTGGTGTCCTGATGAAACTGATATGTGCCCATGCTTTGACCTGTTACTATGACAAGATGAGTATATGTGCGAGCTATGTGATATGTGGCCTGATGACTACCCTAATGTACTAGACCCCCCAACACTGGTGTGACTACTTCTATGAGATTTGTTATTGTTGTGTGTCTGACTGCCACTGCTTGTCCTACTGTATGATCGAGACAAACCTGGGTCTCATCGATCTGGTGGAACGACCTGCTCATATAAAGCCCTATACCACCCCCTGCTCTCTGCCATCCTGACCAACTCTCTAGCCATATCTCCTATTGGCCCTGAGCATAACTCGGAAAAATCTATCACCCACTAATCTGACTCTTGCCATCGGAGAACAGCCTGATCTCTCTCCACCCGGGTGACCTCTAACTCCACTGCCAAGGACAAGGCCGCATCAAGTTTGCTCCACAAATTTGTGATCCATTGATCAATGGTGGTATCGGCAGGAAAAATGGGTGATCTATCACCCTCATCATCCCCAGAAATCATACGCTCCCGTAGCCTCTGGTCGGCCTCATCCTTCTCCTCGTCTCTCTCCTCCTTAGGCTAGACCTCCTCCACATCTATATCAAGAGGGTGTCCCCCAACAAATGGATCCTCCTCTGCCCTCTCCTCTGCCCTCACCTCTATCTCCTCATCTCCACCCCTCACCTCCTCCTCAACCCTCACCTCCACCTCCTCCTCACCCCCTCTGATCTCCTCCTCTACCTCCTGCTTGGTAGGCACCTCTGTCTCCTCACCCTCCTCTCGAATGGGTGAAAATGGTACACCACCCACTCTCTACCTAACTCTATTGGGCTACCTCCGCCCTCCACCATCCCTCCACCCCCATCATCTCCACCACCTCCTCCATCTCCCCCAGTTCCTCCATCTCTCCCATCTCTGCCCCCACCTCCCCTACCTCCATTCCTACCCCTGAAACCTCTACATCTCTGCCACCCCGACCTCTCCTTGGTATCCATGGAATGAATGACCTCTGATCTATCAGCAGTGGACCATCTAGATCTATCAACAGGATGGGCCTGTGAATCTTCCACCAGCCGTCAAACTTGGAAGATATCCTTGGATCTATCGGACCCCCTCTCCACACCCACTGAACTGCCACTAAACCATCAACCTGCTGCTCGGCCATTGTCACTGATATGGGTAGCCCCCACATGGTCTCCCTGGAAGACCAAGCATACTCTTTCATGCCTACTGGCACAACTTGCTACTCTCCAAACTGTCATAGTACCCACTGGGGTAGGTACATCTCAATAATCCGCTGGGTCTATACCGTGTGGCCAATCAAATATTAGAACTATCTACAAAAGGATAAATGGTCATCCTCATCTGACCACTGGGCAAAATCTCTATAAGGCCTCCAAACAAAATTGATCATCGTATCAATCCGATGATGCCAGTACTCAGTATCTCCCACACGAGTCTGGCTAACTGACCTCGCATATAGGTAAACATATGGCATCCCATCACCTAGCTAAATCGGCACAGGTGGCCGAAAAATGGGAATGCGCTCCCACACCCAGATCATGAGTAAGGTAGTCCCGCAATTGATACTGTGACCCTGGTGAGAAACAACCTTATGTAGCTGATGATAAAGCATGGCCAACAAGCAAGGTCCCCAAGTAAAAATAGTCCTCTGCCCTCGCATACATATAAGTACATCCCCCCATCCAATGGGAAAGTCATGACCACGATGATCTGGGATCAGTAATCCAACAATCAAGGTCATCAACATGGCATCAAACCTGGGAAACCGGTCGATTACAACATCCTAACCGATCTCATAACCATCCATGCCCAACTGGGCACCATTGGCACCCTCATACATCTCTAATAGGGCCTGTCACCCTCGGTGTAGATCATAGATAACCCTCTCTCCACTAATCAGAATGCGGAGAATACGGTAGACGTCCTCTAAGGTCACTGTCATCTCTCCAGTAGGCAAGTGAAATGAGCAAGTCTTTGAGTGCCACCTCTCACAAAGAGCTGTCAACAAATCCCTGTTTGCCTGAATAATGGGCATATAGGTGACATGGTACAAACCTAGTGCCGTCAGCCACTATCTATGTCTATCGCTCAGGCGATCTCTAAAGGTGTATGTCGCCGATCAGAACTCTCAGGTGTAAATTGGCACAAGTTGACTCTTCACAAGTAAGGACAAGGATTAGCACATATGGGGCAACATTGTTGAAAGGTTACTACTATTGGCAAGTCAAGGGTGCATCCAAACTAATCTTGGCACAAGCTCAACAATAGTCAACTTTGTTCAACTGCAATTACGTGTGTTGACCACAAATGCACCACAATTAGTCAATTGCAGTTTTGCACATGAAAATTGTGTTGCAATATGTTGAATGCATCGTTCTAGCTAGCAAATGCACAATCTAATAATGAATACACCGTCTAGCTTGAAAATTGCATTACAATTTGGCAAATGCATCGTTTGACTTGGCAAATGTGTCGCAAAATGACATATGTGTCACAAAAGTCTCACTTGCGTCGCAACCTGGTGATTGTGTCATTTTCCCTTGCGGATGCGCAATCAAACAAAATACCCTAACCTACCCATCGCCCTTGCATCGTGATGCAAGAAAATGCATCGAATGCGAAGGCGTTTGCGGTTTATGGGACATCGTTTGCGTCACAACGCATGTGACTACCCCCCCTAAACCCCTAATAAATGCATTAAATTCAAAATTTGACAAGGGGGATAGGATACTTACCAGTGCCTCTACACCCTCAGGTCGTTAGAATGTCCGCACATGGTATCCATAGTGGGTAGTCATTGGAATCACCATTGTCTCTCTGAGCTCTGATTTCTGAATTTTCCATTTAACAAATGAGCAAATGACACTTGGATTGACCCTTTTCAACCTATTTATAGGCTGAAAATTAGGGTTTTGACCTAGTATCTTGTATTGGAGGCTCATTTGACCACCTTTGACCGACATTTTGGCTAGCTCAACGTCCTCCATTTTTGAATCGGATCGTGCCATCACTTTTCTGGTCATTAATTGAATTAGTCGGGATATTTACCAAATTTTTCTGACTTCGGGTCGAAATTCAAAAAATTTCTCGAGGGGGCATACGCACTCTGTACCTTCACTGGGGCATATTATGGACTTGTTTTCTTTGCCACAATGTGACAAGCTGCATTATGACAAAGAGGGGCAAATGTAGACACCTAAAAATGACTTAGACCTACGACCACTATTTTACCACCTTTCGTCATAACATGATTATAACTCTGTAATTATGTTTCTAACCCACATTCAACTATTAATTAAATAATTTATAATTATTTAATTAATTCATGATCTCTCATTCTTCATGATTATTAAAATAAGTATATTTTAATATATTCACTAATTCCTAAATCCTCTCGTAATTAAATAGATTCATTAATTTTTTTAATAATTAACTGCCTCTTCTAAATTAAATAATTATTATTAATTATTTAATTGCCTTATGTGACATTTCCCTCTTTTTAAATAAAGTAATTTATTTAAAAATGACTTCACATACTTAACTAATTCTTCTTTTAGTAATCAATTTCAAAAATCAATTACTCATTATCTCACAAAATCCATATTTTGAATTAATTTAATTCAAAATGGAATTATTCTTCTACAAATCAAGTAATTGCTAAAATTATTGATTTTCTAAAATCTCATTTCCTTATCTCTTGATTTTTACTAATTTCATCTCAAGGTCACGTTTATTCTCCACCATTGATTTAATTTATCAAATTAAATCTTGTCCACACATTTGGGGATTATTGCCCTAACCCTAATTGATAGTTGTCACCTTGAATCTTAAACATTGATTCTAGGGCATCTCTCAATCTCTCATCTCATCCGTCTGTTCAAGACTGCATTTTCTATAAAATGACAATCTTGATCTCATTTTTGGCGTTCTCATATTATCTTAGGCTTATATTACTATTTGCATAATAGAAGTAAAATTTTGGTTTACATAGAGTTATTTTAGAAATCCTTCAAAGGCTTTGTTAGGACTAGGCATATAAAGTTTGCTCACAAATCTGAGGGCATCCATTATCACAACAAGCTTGAGGAGGTACAATGGAAGTGAATCATGGAGGAGAGAAGATTGGGTGAGACTGTTCTAGTTTTAATCATTTTCTATTTTTATCTCTAATGTGTTTCATTGTCTGTTGGATTTAATATTGCATGCTTTATTAGACTAACAATCTATTTTGCAGAAATCCATGAGTACAAAATCAAGAAGGATAAGAAGAATTCCTTGAAGTATGGTAGTTTTCTATTATGTTTGTTCTTTTACTTCATGAATGAAGTTTCAGAATTTGGAAAGGTACAATGGTAAAGAGATAGACCCGTAGCCACTCAAATCAAAGATCTCTTGCATAGATTTGCTAGCAGTAAGACAAAGAATACTACAATTTGTGGATATTTAAAAAACTTTTAAAGTATGATGCATGCTAGAGAAAGAATTCCCACATTTATTGTTAAGAAGTACAAAGATACTATATATTTTATGGTTGACATTGATCAATGCCTGATGGAAGTAGAAGATCCTAGAATGTTCTGGATTATGCCAATGGGATATGAGGTTGAGGAACACATTTTGGAAATGTATGCTGAACATTTATTGAGAAAACCTCAGGATCCATCAGAAGAAAGATTTGGTACTTTTTCAGAAAAAGATATACAGGTCCACAATGAACTAAGGAAACCTATGATAGTTAGAAGAATAAGAAAAGAAGTAGAAATATTTGTAGAAATCATGGGTATATCCATCGAAGCTATGAGAGAAGCTAGAAGGAAGAGAAAACAAGATGAAGCAGGAGAGCTAGCCAGAACTAAAACTACTAGTTTGGTAGCACCCTTTGCCCGAACTAGATCTATAAGAAGATCCACTCTCCCTTCCAGTCTTGCAAAGGAATCAAGTCTTTTGAAAAATCAAGTGAAGTCATCTAGTAAGGAAGGAAAAAGGAAGAAGGACAAAATCAAAAGATTCTATGTTGTCTCTGAAGATGAAGAAACAAAATTTGATGTAGGAGTGAGAGAAATTAAGCATCAGGGTACAAAATAAGTAACAATATTGAAGGACAAGTCCTCTGGTGAAGAAGTAAAAGAAAATAAGAAGATGAAAACTATCAAAGTAGGTATGTCTGTAAAGGAAGTAGAGAATGCATTGATTAAGGATGGAAATATTAGGCCTCTTCATGAATGGTATGACACCTTTGGTAGTGTCGATCAAAGAATTCTTGAGGAAGCCTCAATTAAGTACTTGAACAATTTCAATAAGGAACTTATTGAAATAATGTCTACTTTACCTAAAAGTCTTTATGAAATTTTGGAAATGAGAAGAGTAAATGCAAGAACTAAAGATGAGCAGTTGAGAGAGCAGATTCTTGAAGATTTATGTCCAGTAATGTCTATTGAAGAAATGAGGACAATTTTGAATGGTGCCAAGAAATATTTCAAGAGAAAAACAAGAGTAAACAATCTCATGATTGGTCAAACTAAAGAAGTGGGAAAAGAAATAGATAAAATATTAAAGGAAGTACTGCTAAGAAACAAAATTGATACTATCTCTTAAGAAACACATGATAAAGATGTCTCATCTAGTCTGGTAGAAGAAGAGGAAAAAGAAGATATAGTTGCAGATACTCAAATTCTTCTTGATGTGGATAATACAAAAATTCCTATGGAGATTGAAGCTCCTAAAATTGTATCGGTTAAAAAAGATAAGCAAGAATCTCTAGTTGTGGAAATAATGGTTGAGGAAAAGAAAGTTGATATAAAGGAAATTCCGGTGAAAGCAAGAGACACTGCCAAGGTAGTAAAAGATTTTTTGGAAGAACAACATGAAGAATTTGATTTTGAACTACTAAAAGGTCCTATCAACTTGGACACTTTATCTCCCATTCAAAAGATGAAGGTAGCTTCATTCGCTCAGAACAAGGCAAGGGAAGAAATTCTCAAATCTCATATTGAAGATAGTGAACTTTTAAATCTGGCATTCAATATTCTGGAGAAAATCATGCCTACATATGTTAAGGATCCATCTGGTACTCCCTTCGATGAGCTGAGGAAACTTATTAATGTTGTAAGCACTCATTTTGAGTCTCTTGAGAAATCAACCCAGGATAAAGTTCATAAGGAATTTGATGATAAAAGGTTTGGTAAATTGAAAGGATGATAGCTAGGGATAAATATATGGTAGCTACCTGAATAAAGAATATTCAAAGTCCTATGTCTAAAGGTGGAAAAATTTACAAATCATATCTATCTTTATCTAAGTTTTCTGAGGATTTTGATAAGAAAATAAAAGAATGTGAAAAACAATTAGTAGACACCACTCAAGCATTTGATCCTCTAACTGTCTCTATTGGAAAATAAGAAGGTCAAGTAATATCCCTACTTGACAAGATAAAAAAATTGAAGCATGAAGAAAGAAAAATGTTTGAAAGAGTTTGTGAGCATAGAGGACTAATTGGTCCTAAGATGGAAACAATGTTAAGCACATTAAAAGAAGCACACGATGCTATGGAGGTCAATGATCTAGCAAATCTTGAATCTATAGAAATGCAATCTTAATTATTTTTTGGTCACGTGGTTATCTTGGAGAGTCTCAAAAAGGTTTGGGACACGAGTTTGAATATGTTGAAGAATAATTTTTTAGATTTATTCAAGATTATGTAAGTTGAAGAAAGTTGTTTGTACATATGCAATTTGTTCATAACAATTTTGATTGATTTTTGATATGTGGATTCCTGCCTTTGCCATTGATTTCAAAGGGGGAGAATGAGACAGTGAAAAATTTATTAATCATCTCAGGGGGGAGAGTTGTGTTTTTGAATTTTGAAGAGTGGCAGTGTATTCATGTTGGTACTGATCCGACACTTAGTCATTTTTCTCTGAGTGTTCCCATCAATGCCAAAGGGGGAGATTGTTGGAAAGAGACACTACAAATTTTATTTGGTGTTGTCATTGATGGAAACCCTAGTCAGTGATTTGATCCACACGTCATAATTTTCTCATACTGGAGGTCAAATCAAAGTTGTGTATATAATAGTCAAACAAGAACAAAGCATCTGACAGAAATGTATTTCATCGATTCACATGAAATTTCCTATTATCATTTTGAGTTTTTGATCTTAGGGTAGATATTTTGGTGTAAAAATACATTATCTAGGGTGTACATTGATTGGTGTGCAAGTTAGAAGATCTGGTTGATTAATTTCCTATTTATCAGTGTAGAAAGCTGACTTCGAGGATATAATATGTTGCAAATGTTTGTGAAGTAATTGTTTAAGTAATTTTGTGCTCTACAATGTTCATTTGAGTAATTACTATGCTATGTCTAACTTTGGTTGGTGTGCATCAAGAATTAACTATCGATTGAGCCGACAGTTTGTAATAAAATTTCATACTTTTGTTTGAGCCAAAAACAAGCAATTAAATCCTAGTAGCAGATATATATAAGCAATTGATTATATCATTTTGAATATGAATAGATGTGAAGAGTTGGTGTGTGTTGCAGATAGAAAATTGATTAATGCACAGTTTCACTTGTGCATACAAGAGATTTGTGATGTGAATTAAAGTAGAGCAGAGTAGAAGAGTAGAATCAGATAGAAGGTCAAGAATTCGATTATTGATCCTAAGTGGAACTATAATCAAGCATATGTAGATGCTAATCTATCAGTTCAATTTCTCAGATGGATTTAATATAATTATCTTTGTAAGATAGTGAGTCTTCCTTTGAGCAGTGAGCTCTAGGCATTGTGCCTGAATGCAAGTGCATTCCCATTCTATAAAACATTTTTGAGTATACTCAGATAATATTGTGGATTGGCCTTCCATCGTGGTTTTTCCCCTAATAGGGTTTCCATGTAAAAATACTTGTGTTATTGTTGTTTGTTTTATGTTCATGCATATTTATTTTGATTGAATGTTATAAATTCTTGAAGGGTTAGATTAATAAAGTTAAAAATTATAGAACATTGATTCACCCCTCCCCCCTCTTAGTGTTCCTTGATTCCAACACCCTTAACATCAAACAAGCTCTAATCTCATAGTGAAATACTCAAGCTTACAACCACCCATCAACCAGTTAAATTGACAAGCCTCGTGTCTAGGCTAAAAAAAAAATTTGAAAAATTATAGTGTGGTAGATGTTGGACTCAAGGGAACAATAAGAGGGGGGGTGAATGAGTGTTCAACAAATCTTAATTTTATTATTCTGAAACTTAAACCATCATTACATTACATTAATAGAAAGATGCAAGCATTCAAAGGAAACATTCATAACACCACGACACAAATATTTTTGCATGGAAACCCTGTTAGGGGAAAAAACACAGTGGAGGTTAATCCAATATTTGAGTACTCAAATAAAGTTTTACAAAATAGAATGCACTTGCATTCAGGAAGACTGCTCAAAAGGGAAGGCTCACTACCTTACAAAAGTTCAGATTAAAACCATCTGAAAGATGAACTGAGATAGTAGCATCTATTCATGCCAGATTACATTTTTGATGAAGCTCATAGATTTGATTCTGGATCTTCTTTCTAACTCTGCTCTTCACATCACATATAGACAAACTTGCATTATTAATTTTCTGAATTTCACACCACATTCACGTTCCATATATTCGCTATCTTCACACACTTCTCCACCACACGACTCCTATAAAATGATAAAACCGATCTCATATATATATCTTCTATCAAGGATTTGATCCTTCTCATGTCAGCTTCATAAAACATTAATTTCTTCTCAAATGTCAGCCAGATCCACCACTAAATCTTTATGCACATCCTCCAAAGTCAGTTAAGACAAATAGATTACCTAAAAAAACATAATAGAGCATGAAAACATTTATAAGTATGATTCCAAGCTTTGTTGCACTCTCTCCTCCTAAGATTTATAAAGAATTTTTCATTGCATTCTCTCCCCCTTTGACATCAATGACAAAGCATAGAAACCATATGCCAAAAATAAAAAACATGTGTTCAAAATATTCAAAACTCTTAATTATATATATCGACAATTCTCTCCCTTTGACCAAAAATTCAAAAAAATTGAAAACAATTGATTGCTGCTTTAGAAAATTATCTTATGATTTTTCTTCATTTCAGACAGGAATTTATTCCAAGCATCTATTGTTACCCCAATGATAATGATCAAACTATTCTTCTTGGATTTTTTGTTGACAATTTCAGTTAAAGATTTCAGAATTGTAATTGTTTCTTCCATTTTCTCACCTTTCCTTAATATCTCCACCATCTACTCCAATTTGCATTCAGTTAGATCCTTTACCTTCCAAAAAGTATCAACAAGTGTGTTCTTGGTGAATTGAATTTCAATGTGTTTAGACTATAGCTCCTAAATTATTTTCCTGATGGTGCCATCCTGATCCTGCAACATGTAAAAGCTTTTTCCAATGCCATTCAACTCTATAAATGTTATTAGCTACATTGATGCATTTCCTTAACTCATTCATTTTCTTCTTCAGTTTGGTAAGGGATAGTCTAAACTGCTCCTTCAAGTGAGAAATGACTTCACCTTCTTCTTTGTTTTTATCTTCAGAGCTCATTGTTTCTTTACTGCATTCAATCATTTCCTCAAGTATAATGTTCTACAAGCTTTCCAATTTGATCTTGCAGTACTCAATATGAGCATTTAGTACTCTCAGGATCCTATCTTGATCATATGATGGTCTAACAGACTATAACTTAGTGATCTTCTGCATTCCACCTTCTTCCTAAATAAGTTGCTATAGCTTTTCTTTTGTTAGATCATCTTCTTACTCATTGGTTTTTTTTGGTTCTGATTCATTTTTCTATGGGTCCTCAATTTCTTCATTAGATTCTTTGTCTAGAATATCCACAATCTCCTTTTATTTATCTTTTCCCTCAATTCTGGGAACTTTGCATTCCAGAGAGTTGTATTCAACAACTTCTTTTTTTCTTTTCTGCCTTTTATCCATGCCACTAGAAGAGGAACCAACATCAATTGTTCTTACCAAAGGGGAAATATTGATTAAACCACACTTTCCAAGCACATTCTTAAATAAATTTTCAAATTCTAGATCCCAATCAGCCAAGCTCCTAGAGTATGAGTATATTTGTCTACAAACTGGTTCATTTTCATTCCATACCATGTTGTCGATTTTTGGAAAACAGTTCAAGAAATACATTACTAAGCATATGATGAAAGTATCAAACCTAAAAGGGTACCCTGTTTCTTTTGTTAGCTGCACATTCTCCATTAGCTAATATTTTATCAACCCACATAGGTCAAAGTCCTAACCTTCGATTATAATTTTGTGAGAAATATAGACAGCACTAGTCGAGGTCACTCCTTGTCGGTTTCTGAAAAAGACTTTAAATGAAATTCCATGTGTAATTTATTTTGTAATAGGATTCTTGATTGTTGCAATTATCAGTGCCCTTTGATCTTTGATTATTTCGATTAGGGTTTCTATTGCCTTGTTCCGGATGGATTTCTTCCTTGGTACATCTTTGACTTTGCATAATCCATTCAAATTCTCAATTACTTCCTTTGAAATGATGTAGGGCTTGTCCAAAGTTAAAGTATCATCATGTAATCTTCTCAAGATGAATTTGACAAATTATGCATCCTCAAAGTATGAAAACTCATTCCAAATATCCAAATTTTTGTGTTTGGCTTCACTCAATTGCTTCAATTCATTGGGTAATAGAAAATTTCTCATGGACCTAATCTTTCCACTGTTGTATTCATCCAAAATGATTGTCCTCTTGATTTTTTCCATTTTCCTTTCATACTTAGGTTTAACAACCACACACCAAATTATATGAAAATTTTGAAGACAATTGAAATACCTGATACATTTCAAGTTTCGACGGCGAATCAATTTATTTGTTTCAAATTTCTTCTAGTGAGTGCTCTCCTTCTTCTCTTCTTTGATGCAAAGTGACAAATGATGATTCCAACTTGAATTTTATAGTTTTCACACATGCAATAAATGCATTTTCTCTAAGTTTTCTGGGTGCTCTATTTTCTCAGACAATGAGAGAAAAATTCTCTTGCAGACCTATGAATTCTCTAAATTTCCTTGTGAAAGTTCTCCACAATCTCTGCACATCATAAGTACACTTTCTTGACTATTCTTCACATTCCGGTACCATCCATAGATAGGGGACGAAGGATTTTCTTGAAAAAATCCCCCTAAACCAGTGACTTGAAATCAATTACCAGAAGAATTACTGGAAGCACGTTCTGGTGTAGAACCATTTCCAGCATCATAATCATTTTTCATTTAATCTCTTATCTCATTTTCAGTCACTTTTCCTTTTCCTTTGTCATTTTCCTATATGTTTCTACTTTTGTAAACTGGACCTCTTCTATCCACCCTTTTGTTTAAGCAGAATCTTGCAATGTGCCATATCTTTTGCAATTGTAGCACACAGTGCTTCCTTGTTCAAACCAATCATTCCATTGATTTCTTCTTGATCTACATTGATTATCAATATGTCCAAAATTCCCACATGTATAGCATTCAACATTATTTCTATTGACAGAGTAGTTTGACATATTTTTACATTCATTTGATTTATGACCAAACTTCTTTCATTTGAAAAATTGACCAGAAAATGATGAATCTCTTGATTCCATACTACATCTACACTGAGTAGCCATATGGCCAAATTTATTGCAAGAAAAATAGTATCCATTAAAATTTTTAGCATTAGGTTGTCTTACCGGATACCTTCCAACTTTGTTCATCAGGTTTTCTTGTCTAAAATTATTTTGTCTATGTCTGGAACTTTTTCCTTTTTCATATGCAAGACCTCTCTTATCATTTCCCTTCTTCTGTCCTTGAGTCGGCTCATCAAGCTTCATTGAACTCATCTTTAAATTTTCTTTGTACTCATTTGCAGTAGTAAGTTCATTTTTGAGGATAATAATCTACTTACCAAGTTCTTCTTCATTGTTTATGGATTGTTGCAACTTACTTTCTAGGTGAGCGAATTCTTCATTTATTCTTCTATGTTCATCAATTTTTTCCTTTAAGGATTGAGCTAGATTCTCTTTTTTCTTCTTCCTTTCTTCAATCTCTTTAGTCAGCTTCATCACCATAGATTCCATCTCATGCTTTAAGGTAGAATTTTCTCTAAATATCTTTTCACATTCTTCAGTTATTTCCTTCAAGGTCTAACTCAGGTGAGAATCATCCATGTTTTCACTCTCTTGTTGCTTGATCTGATCACAAAGATCCTTCCTTTTATCCCTAGATTTAACAATCTGATCCTTTAATGACTGAATTAATTTCTTAGCATCCCTAAGATTTTATTTCAATTCTTGTACTTCTTTTTTAGATTGATCAAGGTCATAAAGTGCCACCAAAAGCTACTGTTGAAGACTACCAGAGTCCATTACATTCCAAGATCCACCTCAAGCTACTAAAATTCTTCTAAGGAACCATATGATCTGATACCAATTGTTGGACTCAAGGGAACACTAAGAGGGGGGGGTGAATCAATGTTCACCAGATCTTAACTTTATTATTCTAAAACTTAAACCATTATGTCATTGAATTAATAGAAAGATGCAATCATTCAAAGGAAACATTCATAACACCATGACACAAATATTTTTGCATGGAAACCCTGTTAGGGGAAAAAACATGGTGGAGGTTAATCCACAATTTGAGTACTCAAATAAAGTTTTACAAAAGGGAATTCACTTGCATTTAGGCACACTACCTAGAGCTCAAATATCAAAAGGAAAGGCTCATTGTCTTACAAAATTTTAGATTAAAACCATCTAAAGGATGAACTGAGATAGTAGCATCTATTCATGCCAGGTTACAATTCTGATGAAGATCATAGATTTGATTCTAGATCTTCTTTCTAACTCTACACTTCGCTCTGCCCTGCTCTACTCTTTTATGCTCTTCACATCATATATAGACAAATTCGCACTATTACTCTGTTGAATTTCACACCACATTCGTATTCCATATATTTTCTATCTTCACACACTTCTCCACCACACAATGCCTATAAAATGATAAAATTGAGCTCATATATATATCTGCTATCAAGGATTTGATCATTATCATGTCGACTTCATAAAACATTAAGTTCTTCTCAAATGTCGGCCAGATCCACCACTAATTATTTATGTGCATCCTCCAAAGTCGGTTAAGACAAAGTGGGGACCTAAAAAAACATAATAGAGCATAATTGTTTTTGATTATTTACTCCTTATACATCCATGATTACTATATTTTCCAGGTCAGCCTTCTAGCATAGATAATCAACATATTAATGCACTAGATCTCCTAGATCACATACTAGAGAATGTGCATCAGTATACTTCACGAATAAGCATCAAAAAACATCAAAAAACATTAACAAACCTTCCTCAAAGATCCACAACCCAAAATAGTAGTCTGGTGAGATGTTCAGATCAACTTTTATACTTATAACTAGATGTCTTATTCTTCACCTTGTTCTACTAGTGTAAACCAAAACTATACTGTACATCGGATGCATGACTTAGGTTACCATCAATGAAAAAAATTAAAAGCCATATACCAACTATAGATGCTAAGGTGGTCATGAGTGCTCCTAGACCAAAAAACAATAAAGTTGCTAACATTCAACCAACTATGCGAAAAACAACACCCCCTCAAAACAATTAGATCAATAATACCGAGATGTAACAAAGGTGAAATACCAACAAGAACAACTATCCTCAATGCAAGTACACACAATTATTTTAACCTATTGAAACCATCATGAAGAATTTGGTAGAATCAAACCTAATAACACTTCCTGACTTTGAAAACTACCAAGAACCACAAGAGAAATCATCCTGGTACAACGAGAACAATCTCTATGATTTTCACAAAATCAAAGGGCACAAAATGGAAAATTACATGAGACTCAAGAATATTATCCAAGAAATCATAGAGAATGACACCATATCTTTTGAAGTAATAGCTGGGAATTAGGATCTTAAGATATACAAGAACCCTATGCTGGATCAGAAAAAAGGGAACAACAACAAAAAAACTAAGGATTACACAAACATGGAACATACCTATTCCAACATGGTCGCTTCCTGTCATAGTATTATCTCTATCTTCACAATCAAAGGAACTAGTGTAGAGTTTGGAGTCACCACATGACATGGAAAGGTCACCATCCAAGAAGTGCCATCTCAATCTAGGGCACAACCTACTTTTCCAACATCCAATCCCAACAAGTAAAATCTCCTAGATTTGCTTAAGAAGACCCCATCATAGATATCAATCTTAGAGCTATTAAGGCTATCCCTTGTACATAGAGAAATATTAGAGAAAGCCTTTTTTGAGTCATCCTTCCCTGAGGATATTGATACCGATCAATTTCAAGCTATGGTGGGACATATCAATAATCATCTTCTCACTTTCTTAGAATAGGACCTACCATCATAGTCATCTCATAATCATGATTTACACCTTGAGGTCTTTATTTATAAGAACAAGGTTAAAATAGTCTTATTGGATGGAGGTGTTGGTATGAATATTTGTACCCTTAAGCTAATATTTTTTTTTTGCCTACCTAGAGGATACTATTGAGAAAGCAAATAGTACCACCATCAGAGCATATGACGACCAAGAGCGGGTATTCCAAGGAATCATTGCACTACCAATTCAAGTAGGACCTACCATTGTAGAAACTACATGCCAAATATTAGACCTTGATCTTATGTACAACATCTTGCTTGGCCAACCATGGATCCATGCCGTAAAAGCTATAACCTCGACCTATCATCAAAGTGTAAAGTTTCCTTTTGAGGGTAGAGAAATTACCATCCATGGAGATCTTGAGCCCTTCTACTACTGCAAGAATCTTGAGGCCGAGTTTCGCAAGATACCCCAAGTTCCTAAGAATGATGAAGGGCCTATAAAATCTACCTCATTTTTTTATCTATCATCCCTTGCATCTACCTCAGAAATGAAAATCCCCATTGTGCAGAACATTTTGAATATTAAAGTAATGATTCAGAATGATGGTTGTGGGAACTATAAGCTAATGAAAGATACCTTTGTCTTAGCAGAGCTACATCTTTCTCCTCAATCCCATAGGAAACCTACATCTATTACAAAAGAGCCCAAAACAATCAAGATGGAAGCTACTACCTTCACCAAGTGGGGGGATCTGAACCAATAATATATCAATGAGGAGGATGTCTCTAAACTCCTCTATCAAGATGAACGACATATCCCTATTCTTCCCATGGAAGATGACAATAAAGGCTTACAACTAATGAAGGGATGGGGTTATAACAAGAATGATAAGTTAGGAAAAAATGAAAATGGCATGCTAGAAACCATCATTCCTTAGAAACAATTAAAGAATCTTGGTCTAGGTTGTACTATTAGCAAGGTCACCCTTATTGGAAAAGGTACTTCCACTAAACAGGATGAGGCTTCCTCTTGGTTACCTACATCACGTGATATGAGCTTAGATGACTTCCCCCTTGATGTTTCTGACCTATTTGAGAATAAATCCATCTTCATGATGTCCATTACATCCTTCACTCCAAACAATTAGCCAACTGAAATACACCTAGTATACCCACAACTCATTGACATGGACCAAAAAGGATCATTGATTCTAGATTTATTCAAAAAATGATGAGGCAATCTCAGAGTTCATGGGAGTCTATGAAAACCTATCATGGGCAGATCAAAAAGTAGGTTTTGACTCATAGGTAGACATAGGGGCGTACTATGGGGAGATGATTGAATCCTTCAGTTAAAAAATTGATGAAATCCAACTAACATGCAAATCTTTGAGTGAAAAACACATTGTGGCACTCTTTGATCCTAAAATAGTAAAAAGAAAGGATGCAACCAAAGGTGAAACCTCTTTGAGGAAGCCAAGTATGAGTGATTCAATCTCCCCCTTAGTGCTAGAAGAAAAATCCACTCCAGTCAATGTAGGAACAACTTAAGCACCTAAGATCACTTTCTATGTTGAATCCTTGCTGGATGAAGAACAAACAAACTTAGTAACATTCCTAAAAGAGCGATGAGATAAATTTGCATGGTCACACAAAAATAAGTGAGCCTTGATCTACAAGTGGTTATACATCACTTAGTAGTTTATCCTCAAGCCAAATTAGTCAAGCAAAATTTAAGGAAGATGATCCCTCATATAGCACTCTTGGTAAAACTAGAGTTACAAAAGCTTCTTGACATTGGATTCATCCGATTGATAGATTATCGTGAGTGGGTTTCAAACCTGGTACTTGTTGATGACGATTTCACTCACAACAATAGGGTGAATAAAAATCTTCATAGAAAAACCACAAATAATCCTATCCTTCTTGAAAGATATGGAACAAGACAATATCAAGGGGAAATCTGCCTAAACAAAACAAAAGGCTGACTCAGTTCAATCCCAGGTCTCTGATAATCAGGTCATGATCGTACTAGGTTCACTTCAGTGTATGATGTGATTTTTCTATTAATCTGAAAGGGAATATGTTCATTTTTAGAATCATATATACTAGACACTGAATTTTTAATTTGGATCTTAAGAACAAGTATCATGAAATTGAAATATTTATTATAATATTTCACGAATATGAACAACTTCAATTTTTCTATCACTCAAGTAGATTTAGCTTTAAGAATTCATCAATTTTTAATATAAAACAAAATATTTTCAATAAATTTCCATTCATTCATCTATTTTTTGAAACATTTTCAAAATTTAAACATCTATTCTAAAATAAAGCATAAAAATATAGAAATTTTTTAAAAAAATCCTCGTTATTCTCCATGAATGCCCCAAAGAATAATTAAATCAAAGAAAAATTCTTTATAATTCACCATATTTCTACACATCTACATATAAAATGGTGCAACCTTTTGAAGAGAGGGTTTAGTTTGGACACCAAGTAGGTTCTACATGCACCCTTAAACGGTGCAACATACAATCTTGTTCGGCTGAACTAAAAAAACCAGGTACAAATGATTCATGAGATAGGTAGCTATCAAATTTACTCTAATATTAATCAATATATACATGCATACAAGTTTTTAGACTAGAATGATTCATAAAATAGTAAAAAAGAACCAAACTTAGAGAAGTTTTGGCTCCTCTGACATCCAAAAATTCAGAACTTAACTTAAAAAAGAATATCTTTTGGCCTTTCATAGAACACAGGGTATAGACCAAATAAGATAAATACATGAGAGAGAATCCAAGGGACCAATCATATCAAGGCACATGGAAAGTAGTGATTGACTAGGAAATTATAATTGAAGTCAATGAAGATCAACTCCAATTTCTCATTGAAGCTTTTTGAGTTTTAATATTTTATTGTTAGGGTTCCCTCTTGGAACCAAACTAAATTTTCCCAATTGAGTGTAAGAAATTCCCATACATTCAAAATGATCTAGTAGAAATTCAATTCCTACACTCCAAGTTCATTCTTGGTTTGAACATTCTAGGAATAAGTAACTCCTGAAATGAGTACACTCCTCTACCGCATTCTTAAACTCCAGAGTTCTGGGTTTCCAATATCTAGTACTGATTTGCAACAAACTTTGTTCCAAAATGAGCCTCCAAAGTGCATCCTTGAACCTGTTAACACCATTGGATCCATTTTCAAACTTGATTTTCCTGACCGTCGATACTCGAACTTTGCATCACAATCTATATTTCTTGCAATCATAAATTGCACATATTACATTCCTCTTTTAGGAAAACATTTATAAACACCTCATGTAAATAAAACCATTATTCAAATGTTATAACACAAATTTCCATAAATAACATGCTTGCTAAGCACATGTAAATTATTGCATGATTATCTTCTACATATACCCGATTACTAGACCATTAGACTCATTAGATAATCACAAAATCTCAAAACTCTACTTTACATCACAACCCGGTACTCGGTACCCAGTATTCAGCTTTACCCATAACTTTCCCCGAACTTTGGTTTTATTGGACTTCCATCTTTCTTGAGTTTCAAATATTGGATCGAAAAATTTAGTTCATATCCTTATTACCTTTTCTTCCTTTCAAAAATTCCCGATTCCCAGTATCCAATACTCATAACACTTTATTACGAAGTGTTCTTTAATCAAAGATTTCCTTTACTTTTTGTTTTACTTTTGGTGATCTTCTAACTAGCTAGATCATACCATAAGAGTTAAAAAAATAATATTTTGGGTCCCCAAGCCTTATAATCTTGGGGTGTATTGTGATACCACACAACAACTTTCAATCAATGAAACCAAATTTAAACAAAATTTAAAATTAAATCACCAATTGTAAATGGTAATTTATGCATATTTTAAAACAATAGCCTTTACCTTTACCTAGATTTTGGCATAAAAAGTAAAACTCCCCCTAGAAACATCTATGTGTGCTCTGATTAATTCCAATTTTTGGAACATAGTAAAAAAATCAGTTCATTGACATTGATCTACATAATATGGTAATCCTCCAAAGCCAACTAGGGATAGATCCTTGCTGCCAATCAAGCATCCATAGCCTCGACAAGGTTATCTCTGTAATTCCCCCAAACATAGCTCTATTTCCAACCAAATGTCTATAGCCCTAGTAGAGTTATTTGGATAGCCTAAAGAGTTGATTTTTCTCTATTTTTTTTAGATATAGCAATGATAGCTCATTTTTAACTTTTGATATTTCAATAATAGCTCATTTTCAACTTGTGGGTAGTGAATCTCACTATTAGGTTGGGAATTATAGTGGTAGTGAAGGTTACCTTTTGATTTTTTATTCATTGCAAATATCTTCATCAATTCACCATTTCCCAAAAAATCACTTAATAATTCCTTGTTGGCGAGTGTTTTCGGCTAAATTTTACCACCTTATGCCAAATCCTAGCTAACTACAAACTGCTATATGTTAAAAGATATACATAAATTTAAATTTAGAAACAAACTATTTAATCACCAATTAAATCTAAATTTAGAAACATTAGTTACCACCCTTCTGATAAAATATTTTGGAAACTATTAAATATTTGGCTAGCACTTTCGATTTGACAGCATTGCACGTCATTAATGGATCAAGATTATCATGACTGTATCAAAACAAAATCACATTATTCTTCATTTAATTCACAAGCTTGAATTTTCACGTATTATTTATTTTCACTTATCTAGGTGATAATGTGTACTACCTTACCAGCTTCATTTTCTTTTCCGTTCTGCACATACCAACACCTCCACAATTAATACATCCAAAAAATAATAATTTGAAAAGACCACTATTAACCTTGAAATCTTCAATTTGCTTGATTCACAGTCTCCGTACTACTCAACTTTGATGCCACCTTGCTTACAATTTCCGAAACCTCACTCAAGGCAATAATGTACCCCAACTCTCTCACGAATTTCTATAATTTATGCATTTCTTCTTTTTGAATTACTCACACACTTTCTTAGATTTCTTTTCTATTTTTTCATTCATTTTCTTTGTTTATTCTCATTTTCTTATAGGAAAATGGATACTCCAATTTTTTTAAGTTGCTCTCGCTGCCAAATTTTTTTCTTAGGAAGTATCACATCGCAAAGGATTGAAAAGGTATTCTTTATTAAGACTTCCAACTTTACTATACCAAACTTGTGCTTAGTCCTTGGGGAAAAGTATGTAGAATCTAGTCACTACTTTCACTTTTACTCTGACGTAGCTTCTCATTTTCTAGCATCTTTTCTAGATATAGGGATTTTTGTGGAAGATGTTCGCTCAACTGCCAATATGATAGTGAGACCTAAATATTTGGAGAATCTGGACACTATTCTATATGTAGCACACCCAACCATTGGAATCTCCTCTATGGATGATATTCCTTGATTCTTGGAGCTTGGGGAAGTAGTTCCTATTCGGCCTTTCCTCTCATACCTCCACATTCGGGACTTTGAAACTCATCGGGAGCTCACCTATATAGGATATTTAGCTCTGATAGATGAGGCATCCCAGATCGACTGAATTGCTACAACCACCAATAGCTAGGCTTACTCCTTTTTGACTCTTTTTTGATCTTTTGAAACAAGAATTTTGACACCGATGTATATATGTGATATTACACACACACACACACACATATATAAAGCTCTTTGTACTTCTTAAAGCATGCATTTACTATGTATGGTTTTATTATTTTGCATTTCACTGTATCACTTTACAAATTATGTTTAGATTAACTCTCATGTATGCAAGATAAGTTAAGTAGAATTTGCAAATTCAAGGGCCAAACAAAGAAAAAAAAAAGCAAAAGAAAAGAAAATGAAACAAAACAAACCCTAAAAAAAACTAAAACTAACTAACCCTAACTAGCCAATCTTTTAATCTAACAAGTGATTAACCCTAACAAAAAAACTAACTCTAATTTCTATGACTATTTCTATTGTCATTTTGGTATGAATTATAGTAGGCTTATCTTTAAATTCATTCAGAATTTTTTTAGCAATTCTACTGTAACAATGAAATATTTTAAACTTTCTGCATTTGATAATCATAAATTTAAAGGTGTACTTACCAATGACTTGGATTATATGTATGATAAAAACCTCATTAAAGGTCGATTGCACACATTTTGTCTAATGCAGCCATACTCTACCTTATTCCAGCCTCGATTCATGGTTGGTCTCTGTACTTTGTTCATTTCCATGAATGGTTGCATCCATTTTTCGACTTTCTCCTCTAAAAATTTTCATGTCTTCGTTCCTGTCTTCACTTTGCACTTTGTTAGACCAAGATATATCAAAATTTATATTATCATCAAAGAGATAAAAAGTAAAAGATTGATACTCTGTATCTTTCATAAAATCAGGAAATTTTCATTTTTTATCTTGTAAAATTTCTATTTGGGGTAAAATATACACGTCTCTTGCTCGATTCTCTTGCTCCTTTTCTTCATTTTTGTTTTCCATGTGTAAGGAGAATGATGACTCATTAATGTCATTTCCTCATTTATTATGTGATATTTTTAAATCTTGACATTCTCATTTGTTTTCCTACAACATGTCATGATTTTGATTATAATAATTGCAGTTATCCAACTGTTTTGATGTATTGGCTAATTTTTTAATATTTCTGGTTCTACTAGGGTTGCATGTAATTTTTTCTAATGGCTCTTTCCTTCTAGAATTTATGATTTCTTCTATTAATGGAATCACTTTACACATGGCTAAGCTTACCCTAGTGAAAAATAATTCACAATCAAGTTCACCGTGATCAGTTGTTTCATGAATTCTACATTTGGTGACTAAAAAAAGTGAGACAAATCTAAGGGTATAATCTCTTATTAATTTTTTTTGAAAGTTTCTCAACTTCCATATTGAAATACCAGCTCGTAATCAATTTATATTTACAAGCTTTCTTCTTAAACTTAGAAGTAGATTAAATTTCAACATAGGCCCTCCTTCTAGCGCCAATTCTTGTTGATGACAATTTCACTCGTAGCAATAGGATGAATAAAAATATTCAAAGAAAAAACACAAAGAAGCCTATCCTTCTTGAAAGATATTGAACAAGACAATCACAAGGGGAAATCTACCTAAATAGAACAAAAGACAGCATTAGTTTAATACCAAATCTCCGGCAATCAAGTCATGATCATACTAGGTTCACTTCAGGGTATGATGTGATTTTGTTGCTAATATCAAAGGGAATATGTTCATTTTTAGAATCATATATACTAGACACTGAGTTTTCAATTTCGATCTTAAGAACAAGCACCATGAAATCGAAAGATTTGTTATAATATTTCATGAACATCAACAACTTCAATTTTTCTATCGCTTAAGTAGATTTAGCTTTAAGTGTTCAAACAAATTTAATATAGAATAAAATATTTTCAATATATTTCCATCTATTCATCTATTTTTTGGAGCATTTTCAAAATTTAAACATTTATTCTAAAATAAAGCATAAAAATACTAAAAATTAAAATTTCTCCCAATTATTCTCCACGCATGCCCAAAGAATTAATTAAATCAAAGCAAACTGCTTTATGCTTCACCAGATTGCTTCACAGCTACATATAAAATGATGTGAGCTTTTAAAGAGAGGGTTTTATTTTAGACACCCAGTAGGTTTTGCATGCACCCTTAAACGACACATCGTACAGTCTTGTCAGTTGAACTAACAAAACCAGGTACAAAAGATTAATGAGATAGGTAGCTATCAAATTGGCTCTTATATTAATAAATTTCTACGTGCGTACAAATTTTTAGACCTTAATGATTCAAAAATAGGAAAAAAAAACAAAACTTAGAGAAGTTTTGGCACTTCTGACATCCACAAATTTTGAACTTAACTTAAAAAAGAATATCTTTTGGCCTTTTATAGAACACAAGGCACAAAAAAGATAAGAAAAATACATGAGAGAGAATCCAAGTGACCAATAATATGAAGGCACATGAAAAGTAGTGATTGACTAGGAAATTACAATTGAAATCAACAAAGATCAACTCCAATTGCTCATTAAATATTTTCAAGTTTTAATCTTTTAATATCATGGTTCCCTCTTGGAACCAAACCAAATCCACCCAATTGAGTGTAAGAAATTCCCATACATTCAAAATGATCTAGTGGAAATTCAATTCCTACACTCCAGGTTCATTCTTGGTTTGAACATTCTTGGAATAAATAACTCCTGGAATGAGTACACTCCTTTGCCGCATGCTAAAATTCCAAAGTTTTGGGTTTCTAGTATCTAGTACTTCTTTGCAACAAACTGTGTTCCAGCATGCACCTCCAAAGTTAATTTTTGTACCTGTTAACACCATTAGATTCATTTGCAAACATGATTTTCCTGACTGTCCATACCCAAACTTTGCATCAAAATCTGTATTTCTTGCAATCATAAATTCCACATATTAAATCCATTTTTTATAAAAAAATTTATAAACACCTCATGTAAATAAAACCATTATTAAAATGTTATAACGCAAATTTCTATAAATAGCATGCATTTCAAGAACATATAAATTATTGCATGATTATCATCTACATGTACCAGTTTACCAAACCATCAGACTCATTAGATAATCACAAAATCTCAAAACTCTAATTTACATCACAACCTGGTACTCGATACCCGGTTCTCGGTATTCAACTTTACCCATAACTTTCCCCAGACTTCGTTTTACTGGACTTCCATATTCCTCGAGCTTCAAATATCAAACTAGAACATTTAGCTCATATCCTTATTACCTTTTCCACATTTCAAATATTTCCTTTACTTTTATTTTTGACTTCTGGTGATCTTCCAACTAGCTAGCTCATACCATAAGAGTTAATTTTTTATTTATTTTGGTTCCCCAAGCCTTACAATCTTGGGGTGTGTTGTGAGACCACACAACAATACCAATCTCAAAACCCATTGGGGGCAACAAAATATGCACAAATTTTAGAGACTTAAATGCATGTCCGAAGGATGATTTTCCTCTTCCTAACATCGACCTCATTATGGAATTAAGAACTAGGCATGAAATTCTATCACTGATGGATGGTTTTTCAAGCTAGAATCAAATCATAATTACCAAGGAGGATCAACATAAAATGGATTTCACTTTTTCATGGGGAACCTATTGCTGGAATGTGATGTCATTCAGGTTAAGGAATGTAGGAGCAACCTATCAAAGAGAAATGACCCTCATCTTTCATGACATGATTCACAAAATAGTCAAAGATTATGTGGATGATATTTTGGAAAAATCAAAGAAAATAAGTGAGCACATACAATTCTTAGAACCCATCTTTGATAGGCTTGAAGAATACAAGGTATGAATGAATCCAAAAAAGTGTCTTTGGGGTTACATCAGGGAAAATCCTTGGCTTTATGGTCTCACAAAGAGGGATAGAAATTGATCCACCAAAGGTAAAAACCATCCTTGACATGGAACCACTACAAACACTAAAGCAAATGAGAGGATTATAATGAAGATTGTTGTCTATCATAAGGTTCATAATGCAACTATCAGATAAAATCCTCCCCTTTTCACATCTTCTCCATAAAGGAATAACTTAAAAATGGGATGAGAAATGTGATAAATCTTTCCAACAGATCAAGGACTACTTATTTAAACCTCTAGTGTTAATGTCACTGATACCAAAAAAACTATTTATCTTATATATCTCAGCAACATCAGCAACACTATGAGCTCTTCTAGCACAACATGATGAAAATGAAAAGGAAAGGGCTATCTATTACATCAATAGGACATTGGTGGGCTATAAAATTAAATATTTACCCATTGAAAAAGCATGCCTAGTAGTAGTTTTTGCTTCAAAAAATTTAGACACTACATGTTGTCACATCAAATCAAACTTATTGCAAAGATCAACCTGTTAAAATATTTGTTATCTAAAGCAACTCTCACTAGGTGAATGGACAAATGGGTGATGATCTTAACTAAATTTGACATAGAGTATGTGGAACACAAGGTAATCAAAGGAAAAGTGATTGCATACAAAAAAAGAAGATGCACTCATCTATGTGGATAACCCTTTGATATCTGAGATCCCTGACAAATTAGTGTTCCTAGTCAATCTCATAGATCAATGGAATATGTACTTTAATGGATCGTTCACCCAACATGGATCAAGAGTGGGGATTATTTTCATCACCCCTCAAGGTGATTTCATTCAAAAGTCATAGAGGCTATCATTCCCATGTACTAACAACATTTCTAAGTATGAAGCCCGAATCATAGGTCTAAGGATAGCAATTCAGTGGTAGATACAAGAGATAAAAGTCTATAGAGATTCACAACTGGTTATCAACTAAGTCAATGATGACTATCAAACCAAGGATGAAAAGCTTACTCCTTAGAAGAAGATGGTAGAGAATCTCAAGGAATTTTTCATAGATATAAATTTTGAGTAGATTCCTTGTATGAACAACCAAGCAACATATGCTAGGACAACAATCACATCATTGTTAGACATGTCAAACAACGTCCTTCAATGTGAATTTTTGGTAGAAGAACTTCTCATACCGAATTTCAAAATCCTTGAATCTAAATTCACGTGTCATTGTTGGTCCTAGATCCCCATGGTATAATGACATGTATACCTACCTTAGCATAGGAATCCTCTTATTTGATATCACCTCCAACTTTAAAAAGACCTTTGTCAAAAGGGCATCTCGATTCGTGATCCTAGGTGATACCCTTTACCGTTGAAGCATCGAAGGAACATTACTACAATGTCTTAACCAAGAGGAATCCTTAACCGATTTAATAGAATTACACGATGCCATATGTGGTTCCCATTCTACCAATATGACTTTAGCTAAGAAACTATTGAGAATGGGGTACTACTAGCCAACTATGGAAAGAGAAGCTCATCAACATGTGAAAAAATGTGTCCATTGTCAACAACATGGAGATCTGATTCATGCTCTAGCTTAGGAATTACAATCAATAATTACACCTTGGCCTTTCTCACAGTGGGGACTTGACCTCATAGGAAAAATCACTCCAACCTCATCTAATGGCCACAAGTTTATCACAACAGCCACTAAGTACTTTACCAAGTGGGTCGAAGCCATCCCTATGACCTACCTAATAGGGAAGAAAATTGCCAAGTTTATCCTAAACTACCTAATATGTCATTATGGTGTTCTAGGAACCCTTATCTCAGACAATGAAACACCCTTCAAAAATTAGAATATGAAAGAACTATGTAAAAGATTCAACATCCAACACCAATTTTCTACCTCATATTATCCCTAGGGCAATAGTCGGGTCAAGGCTACAAACAAGACCATCCTTAAAATCCTCAAGAAAATGGTCAATGAAGTTGGCCATGACTAGCATCTATAGTTAAATCCTAGTCTTTGGGCCTATCGAGCCAATATTCACACATCCACAGGTGTAACCCCTTTCTCCTTGGTCTATGGATCAAAAGGTATTCTACCTATTGAGGTTGAGCTTCCATCACTAAGAGTGTCACTATAGAACCTGATCACCGATGAAGAATACAGTCTCTCAGTTGAATGAGCTAGAATTCTTGGATGAGTGTCATCTTGATGCCCTCAATCACTTGTAAGTATATCAAAACTGACTGAAATGAAGCTATAACAATAAAATCAAATGTCAGTCTTTCTAGGTATGAGATCTTGTCCTAAAGCAGAATTGGAAAAATCTACTACATCATGACAGTAAAGGAATGTTTGAGCCTAACTGGTTGCGTCCCTTTGTCATCACAACAAGCTATGGATCAGGGGCATATTAACTATCAACACCTGAAGGTGAACCCTTGTAGGAGCCAACTAACAACTTGCATCTCAAAAAATTTTATGCCTATTCATAAAAAGGATGTAAAATCTAAAAATACAAAAAAAATTAAAAATGATCAAAATCCAAAAAAAAGATTGAAAAAGAAGAAAAAATCATCCTCTAGTGAAAACCACTTCAGTGGTTCTTTGGGAAAGTACCTTGGTGATAACCTAGAAAATAGGCACCTCACATAAATAAAGCACCTCCATCTATTCTATGGCTCTTTATCCTATCATTCTCATCCATCCATCTATCGCCTCATCATTCATCTTATTTATTCCATCACCCATTCGTGTCCTTATCATAGCTTGATGTTGTGAAGTATTGTATCCCCTTTAGTACTACTTGGCATATTTCTAAGGTTCGTCTGTCATGCCTATATCAAGGTAGTTTATTATGTCACACTAGGGGAAATTTTTTATGGATCAAATCGGGTTCTTGTATATCTTAAGGTCATTGGAAATATCATCAAAAATCCCAAAAACATTCATAAAAATTTCATTAGAAAATCCAAAAACATCAAAATCTTGTACAGCTAAAATCCAAAAACATTCAAAAAATTGTAAAGGCTAAAATCCAAAACATCCAGAAAACATCAAAATCCCTAAAAAGGTCAAACATTGAAAATCCAAAAAAATGTTTTGTTTGTGAACTATGTCATCTCTGAGCTTGAACATAGGAAAGACCATCATTGATGTACCCAAAGATACCCTAGGTCAATCCTTTAGGAGTTCGTCATAATAAACCAACATTCCTTCCATTTCTCCATATATCATATGTTAATAAGTCAAGTCGGTTGAACTATGTGGTATCTGCATGTATAATGTAGGCAAGGCCTATCTTTGATCAGCCCCCGAGGTCCCTAGGATAGGTCTTTTAGGTTAGGTTCCTGGTCGAAACTCTTAGAGAAATCCCAAAACATCCAAATATCAGAAAAGCCTTAAAATATTCATATATCTCTGCAAATACCTAAACATTCAAATAACTCAGAAAATCCCTAAACATTTGCAAATCTTAGAAAATACCAGAACATTTGGAAATCTGAGAAAAATTAAAAAACATTGGAAACATTCAAAAAACTCTAAAAAGCCTCAAATAATCAAAAACAAAAAATATTCACATAAACTTGCAAAAAGATCAAAAACAGCCTCAAAACATTTTCAAAATATCAAAAACATCCAAATATTCCAAAAAATCCAAAATCATCCATCTCATCTTGCTTTCAACCACAATAAACCTTCATCCATAATAAATTGATCATCACCTTCACCCTTTGGTGAAACAAGTAGAAATCAAGTGTTGCAATTCCTAAAGTGATAACCTTAAGTGTCAAAATCTAAAGTCTAGATCATAGGTAAACAAGTCAATGAAGATTGTATCAACAACTTATCATAAAGATCATCATCATCCTAACATCAAACAACCATATGATCAACATGTCCTAGGATGTATCCTTCCTGTGATGGACATTAGCATCAAAAGTCACCTTAGCTAAATTAATCTAGGAAGAGATATAGATAACACTAACTATTTGTCCTTAATCTTTTCTTTAGATTTACCTTAATGACCCATTCTGAGGACCTCTCGATGATTTCTATCAAAACAATTTAGAGAGAAAGGAATGGGACATCGATCATTATATTTTTATTGTTGTACTTGTGGGTACTCTTGTAAAATAATCTTGGTGCATACTTGCTTGGTTGTGTGTAGGAAAGTTTTTTGGGGTATGTTGTTGACTATTGCATATGCTTTGGTCCAATATATTCTAAACTCTTGAGTTACATTCTAATGAATTGTTCATATGTCAAGGTGTGAACAAAAACTATCCTATGCATTTGTGAAGTCAAAGTCCATTACACTAGATACAACACCATCCTGGTTATCAATACCTTGATGCATCATGTATATGTGTTATATCAAACAATAAGGAATGACAAAAAATCCCAATCCCAAGATTTGAGAAAATCATCATCATGAATTTCTCATCACCATCTCTAATAAAGTCTCAGTGGATCATAGACTTGTTGAATATTTTGAATAAATCATCAAAATCAATGGTAATTCATCTTGTTTATTATATCTTCTCTTTGTGCTAACTTGGTATCATGACAGTCAACAAAAACATCATTAATTCATCCATCCTAAATTTACAAATCATCAACATACATATATCTCATAATCATAGCATATCATAAAGCATACATCATGCACAATCATTATCATTTAAGTTGTGATGAATAATATATATTTTTTATTCTAAGCATCTTAAATCATTGCATCACAGACATCAGATGATCATATCATGAGCATAAGCATCCATATGCATACATCTCATCATTATAAAACTACATAGAAAATACACAAAAATAAAATGCATCAATAATATTTGCATATCATATCATTCATCCCATAACATATCATGAAAATATACTAAAAAATAATTAACATTGCATGCATCCATAGTGCTACATCACATATCATTTCACATCATCACATGAGCATAAATAAAGTGCATCCATACAATCATAAGAATGAAATAAGATGAACACATGATATCGAATTTGTATCTGTATCATATATATATATATGAAAAATGAATGTCATGGTACAATATCTAAGTGAGTGTATGTAGATTGATGATAAGTACAATATCCACGAGACTATAAAAAAGGAGACCATGAATGTATATCTATGTAAAGAATCAGGCAACAAATAAAAAAGTGTCTATACAATCAAGCTAGCCTTGATGGTTGCTCCCCTCTCTAGCCTATCTCTATGGCTGATCCTCAGCCCTGGGTCATGCATCACTCCTCTAGGAAAAGTTATGCTTTCTGAGCATATGTGGAACATCTCAATGATAGTGCATCTTGTAACAAGTTTCCTTAGTCACAGCCTCTTTGTGTAACCTAGTAGATATGGTCTTGCCCTGTGTGGCCACTGTCATTGCCTCTATATACTGGCAGCAACAGATCTCTTGATCTCTCTCAGTAGGCATAGTCTGCAATTGATACCTCACATGATATCTCTCCATAGTAATGACTTGTATCTACTATCATGCCTGGTCACTCTCAGTAGTAATATCCAAAATCTTCTAGTGGGCCTAATCCCACTCACTTATAATAACCTGCATCTATTGTTGCAACTACTGAATCTATATATCTCGATGATCTTGTGGTGGTGGTGGTTGCACTGGCTATTGTTTCCTTAGTTGCTACTAAATATGAGGCTACTATGGAGGTTTCTTATCCATTGGTGATGCCCCCAGAATCTTCCCATCCTGGCCATCCTATTTTTTTCCTTTGCCCCTACCTGCTCCCCTCCCTTTAAGTCTCCCTCATGGAGGAGCACCTCCTGGATCTGTCAAATTGTGAGGGGGTGTGAACCATGCATTGTATGTAGGTGTCATTCAAGAATCCATTTGTCCCAGGTCATAAGCCCATGACTGAGCTGCCAACTGTTGAAACCCATCAGCCACCTCAAGAGCTAGAATTTTGGGTCCCCATGTGGGTACCTCTTGAGTTGATCTCGCAAATATGGCCCTATATGCATCTTCTGGCCTATCCTGTGGCTCTCCAAACTATTGAGCCACCCTCCTTGGCAAGTATCTCTATATAATAGTGTGCTCCTGACCCTGCATATATTAGGTTTGTTGAGTGAAGAATAGTTCTTTCGCATCATCGTATCGCATTGGCATCTGTAGCCAGGGTCACCATCTGAACACTATCATATCATCTAGTAATTGGTGCTAGTGTGGAATCCCAAGCTTCCTAGTGTGATGTAAGCTAATGGAACCTCTATACCTCCAAATCACAGGGTTATCTTGCTCTACATCAACCATTTGAACGATCGGTCATAGCACAACAATATACTCCCAAGCCCAAATATGAAGCAAGGTAACCCTTGTGCCAATAGCTTGCCCATCACAATAAACAAATTTTTTCATATCATGATATAATGAAGCCGACATCACTAGACCCCATGCAAACTGTGTCCTCCTATAAATCATCTAATGCAATGCCAAGCCCCATCCTAGGTTGAATCCTCTGCTCTATCTATCTAGAGCGACCAAACCAAAAATGATGGCTACAACTATTAATCTAAAAGTGGCCAATCAACCTTTGTGCATTTCAAGGTTGATCTATGAAGTGGATAGAATGATGTCCTCAATCTCCATCACCTCATGACATGCATAATATCTGGCATCAACATCATAAATCACATAATCACCATGTATCAACAAATGCAATATCTTTCATACATCCTCTAATGTCACTGTTATCTCGCCTATCAGAAGGTGGAATGACAAGGTATCACTGTGTCATTGGTCGCATAGCACTACCATCATAACTAGATGTGTTTGGACAATGGGCATATATGCAATGTACCACAGACCAATCTCTCCTAGATGCTCCTGAGGCAACTCGGATAAATCACCAAGTCTCTCAAAAATTGTGGGTTAATGCTCACAACACATCAAGGATGGAATGATCTCCTAAGCTCACAAAGTGCACGACATCAAAAATCAATTTTTTTTTACTCAGTTTGGAATTTTCATCCTCAAAATGATGATAGTGTCACTATTTACAATAACGTCTCTATATTTCAAATTCTAAATTGTGACACCAAAGGCATTCAAATTGCAAATCACAAATCAGGTCGCCATAAACATAGGCATCATGATTTAAACTTTGGAAACCCTAACCCTAATTTTAAAATTCAGAAGTGTGTTGCTATCTACATATGCATCACAATTTAAAATTGGAAACCCTAATTCTAAATTGTGAATTATGTTGCCATTTACATATTAATCGCTAAAAATAATTTTAGTGTCATCGATTCTCAAATGAGCGTCGCTATATAGTGACGCCACAAAATTTTAAAATTCAAAGAGCAATAAATGCATTAAAAAGTCAAATTTAAAATCAAGTTTCAGATCACATACCACTGGTCCTACACCTAGCAGCCTCTGGTGCTCTCGAACTCGGTTGGAAATGTGTCATGGAAGCTCTCATCATGCCATTTTTTCAAAGGGTTAGAGCTCAAAAAAGAAATAATTCTCTAAGGTGTGAATGCACAAATGAATTGAAAGTGACCCTTCTTAGCTTATTTATCCATCAAAATTAGGGTTTTTTGCCCTAATTTAACCTTCAAGCTAGGGTTTATCATCATTTTCACCAATTTTTCCAATCTGAAGCTTATTTTGTATCATTTTTCATGTTTTTGGCATGATTCTTGCATCCTGGAGCCTTTATGGACCCTTGAGGCAGGTTTTAACCTTTATCGAGAAATTAGCCAAAAATTCAAAAAAATTGCCCGATTTCTTGAGGGGGCACAAAATCAGCTTAATCCTTCCGTTGGGGCAATCCTACAAATCAGATTAATTTTTTTATTTGAACAACAGTCTTTTAATCGAAAGAGCATCAATCTTTGAACTGAAGTAGCAAGTACCTCGCTTCAAAGAGGAGAAAAATGTAGACACTGGAAAATGTCTTGAATGATATCATACACTCAAATCAGGTATACTAACCCCATTTCCTCTGAAAACCCATCCTATTTTTTCTTAATTAATTAAATTAGCCTAACTATTTAATTAATTTCCTCATGTGCATCTATTAACCTCATTCATCAAATCAGGTTAATGCATCCCCTTTCATGCTAACATTTCATCTTATTAAATTAAATAAATAAAATTATTTAATTTAATTCCACAAGTCTTCCCATTTAATTAAATAACCCTAAGTTATTTAATTAAATGGCATTTCACCTTTTTCCCATTCATTAAATCATTTAATTTAATGAATATCACTTTATTCTTCTAATTCCCCTAATTGCATGATTAAACCTTGTGTAATTAGAAATTATCTAATTAATCCAATTCCTCCCACTTGCAAGGGAATATTCCTATGGAATATTCCAAAGAATATTATTTCTCCTCCAATAGTTTAAGAAAGGGAATATTCTCACAAAGCTTCAAATAAAAATTATCTTGTAACTTCTTGTGCAAGTTAACTTTTGACCTCTTGTATAGGTCAAAATTGTGCTTGTTTGGAAGGAATGACAACCCTTGATTAAATCTCATCTTTCATTCTCATTCATTGATGAAAATCCATGGTCCATGCCTCTAATTTCCTCCATCCTTGATCATTTATTAGCTTTTTAAATCTCCACCCTCCATTTCTCATTCGCTTTCCTATAAATAGCTCACTATTTGGAGACAAATGGATCCATCTCTCAACATAAAATTTATGTTGAAATCACTCACAATCATACTCATACTTTGCATACTTTTAATAGCATATTTTAGTTTAAATTGGTTGCATAATAGCTTAGCTTCTATTTATGGCTTCCATGCATCCATTTAGCCAATCAGAGAACTAGGGTTTGAATCTTTTCTGTTTAAATATCATTTAGATTACTTTAACAATTGCATATCATCATCTTTTAGCATAAAATCATGGTAGATTAACTCTTGCATCATACTTTTTTAGCATAAATCATGTTTTCATCCAATTATCACAACGGTTTCATCAATTCTCTTCAATAGAATCAATTGAAACAAGCTCGTTGATCATAGGATTGGGAAAGGGTCATTGTTCCACATCAACATGACACCAATTCCAAAATAGGATAAGTTTCAGATGGATTAGAGTAGACATTTCAATGTTTTCTTAGTTTAGAATTTTTTGTTTCAATAAATGTATAGTTTAACTTTCATTTGAATGATCTTGTTTGAGATTGAGTATTAGTGGCTTCACTATGCTTTGATTATTTAGGGATAAAGTGTAATCATCCCATACTAAATTCCTCAATTGACACTCTACAAGACTCCCACTATAGAATTAACACAAAAAAACTCATCGTACCCACAAGGATAACACAACTAGCTAGGCTATAATACCACTTGTAAGAAACATTAAGTGTGGAAACACCTTCCTAATGCCAATTCTTAGAAGATAAATGCAGATATGATGCTCAATTTCAAATTATAGCTCATTAAGATGCACATTTACAAGTAACAAAATAGACAATTAAAACAACACACATAATTAAACACTAGTTTTACGAGGGAAAACCCTTACGAGAGAAAAACCCACACACTAAGCACAATCTCTTTGTATTACAGTAAATGGAGATTACACACAAAGTTGCAATACTTTTTCTTCTAGGTGTTAATTCATAGTATGAATCTTATTAGTATAACATTTCCCTGATCAACCTCACTACAGATCAATAGAAAAAGTGACTCACAATCAATGTTACAAAATGTACAATGTTGATACAACATTTTTTCTACATTCCAGAGTCACCAAGGATCTGATTGATTCAATTCCCAAGTAACTACAGTAAACTGTCTAACTATTTTTCATATTGGATCATCAAAGAGACTCTATTAAATCTCCCTTCTAACTCATCGAGTCACTTTTACAATCTCACCATATGCCAAATCATCTAGTCACCCATCCTTCATCAACTTCATCCAATCCCCACTCTCCTACTTAGCATGATCGGGTCCCACCAAGGTACCCATGGGCTAGCTGGTTACATAGCTCTACACATATCTCCATTTTGATGAGACAATGTATACTCTACCATTGAAATAAAGATTTCACTCTAATGAGGGTAATACCTTTCCATGTGGTTCCCACCACCATGTCACCTTCACAAGCCATCGGCTTATCAGCTCGTTGAAGAGACTTACTTCAAAGTCCGGATGAAATCACAAAATCACACCATAAAGAGTTACCAAACTTGCATCAGATTTTTGTGGAGACATTAAGAAGACTCCCATTGAAGTGTACAACTCTTTTTGATGATGCATACACCATGTAAAATAAAGAAGTAATATCGGTCCATTGAGGAGACATAGAACAAGGTCTCACCGACAAAGGAGAGTTAGCCTAATAAATCAAATAAATGCTATACTGAGAAGAAATAACACAAGACAATAAGTTGAGACATGATTTACAACACACATCATCATAATATTCACCACTACTACTGCAACCACCTAAAACTCAAGAACATCATCATCCTATGCAACCAGACACACTAGTATAAACGTCCAACATACCAAACAACCTTTCAAAATGAATCAACACCTTAAAATTTTAGGGAAGGTAGATTTATATTATATATGCACATTTCCAGATCCATAGCACCAAAAACTTTACTGTAGAGAAATTTGGAGCAATCTCGTTTCTCCCAGACAACACTACTTCACAGTTCACACACTAGTGAACGCAATTTCTTTTACCACATGATCCAAAACCTAAAACTCTGGATATAACACCTTGGATCAATATATCTAAACAAAAGAAGTATAGCTTCAATACTGAAGAAATGTGGAGCACAAACCAAAACACCACTCAACCACACTAAACTCTCTTTTATTCAAATTTTATCAAAGCGCTTGGAAACCAAGCACCAAAATCACTAACTCAACATCTGTAACACCTTCTCAAAATCTCAACCACATAAGAGTTTTATATCCACAAGAACTTACTCATCATTGCTACATTAAAGGTTAATAACATAATGCAACCAATAGACTTACTTGGTTAGGGGTTGGCATCAATGCAAGAATGCTCTATTAACATAAATGATAACACAAGTTTCCAACATCACCTAATCCAACTTATCCCAACTATCCTAATTATCTAATCCATATCTTAATCATCCTCCAATAATCCACATCAAATCCACTATTCTTAATCCAATTTCATTATTAATATTGATCGTAATATCCTCTATCCATCATCATACTTAATACACATCCTTCATTATCATCCCCAATCTCCATCCTTAATCATCATCTTAGCCTAATACCCTTTTCAACCTAATCTCATTCCACAAAAAAATAATCCAATCCATCTACCCCTATGTTGTATGTTGTGTTCAAGTTATTGGTATGTGGTTGTCATTGATGTCAACACTATTAGCATTAATGTCTTTAAGACTGTATATGTCGAGGATATTGAGAAAGTTGTAATAAAATATGTTACAGGTTGTTTGTTAAGTAGTGAAGATCAGTATGGTAGAAATATCAGTATGTTGATAGTGAGATGTTGTAGACTAAAGGGTTTTTTTCATGCCTATCTAGTTTCTACACCAAAATTTTCAGAGGTGCGCATCAAGATTTGAGCAAGTTATAATTTTTGTGTTCTGATAGCTATTTTGTTACTACAAATGGTGTTCATGGAAGAAGATAATGTGTATCTGATAATCAGAGTTGTTGCATATGTTACTATGGTGTTCATGGACATTTCTAGATCTTTTTTCATTTGTGTTACATGTCTACATTGATCATCGGGTTCGCGATCCAAGATTTTCTCTTGCATGTTCATGACCGACAAGGTGTTTGAAGCATGTTGTGGATCTTCGAGGAAGAATATTTGAAGGTGTTTTGTGTTCGAGAATATTGGTTTGGGTCTCTACTATGTTGTGGCTAACCTTGGTTGATGCGCATTGATAATGTTTATTGTTTTGGGCTAACAGTTTGTATTCATTCTATTATTTTGTTGAAGTCGACATGAAGCAATGTAATTTCTTGTTGTGGATATATATAAGTGATTGTTTCTTCATTTGGTATGTGTGTGGTGTGAGAAGTATGCAAGTCCTATGTGTGCAAAAGGTTTAGATCATTCGAAGGTAGAGTAGAGTATAAAGAAGAGTGAAAGAAAGTGAATAAGTGTTCATGTGCTTAACTAGAACTGTACTCAGGCATTAGCAGATACTACTTTCTCAGTTTAAATTCTTTAGATGGATTTAATCTGAGTTTTTTCTATAAGATAGTGAGTCTTCCTTTGAGCAGTGAGCTCTAGGCATTGTGCCTAAATGCATGTACATTCCTCATATATTCTTCTTTTACTTTTAATAGGGTATAACTTTTGGATTAACCTCCATCGTGGTTTTTCTCCTAACAAGGTTTCCATGTAAAATTTTTGGTGTTATGTGTGTTTCTGATGTGTTGTTGATTCATGCTTTCACTGTTCTTAATCAGATCTAAGAAGAAAGGTTAATAAGTTTTATAAGTTTGAAATTATGTGACAACTGATTCACCCCCCCTCTCAATTGCCTGCCCTTGTGTTGCCAACAATTGGTATCAAAGCAGTTTTGTTGGAAGAAGTTTAATAGCTTGAGGTGATCTTGGATGGTGAAATACAAGAAGGATAGTCCAAGATTTGATGGAACAAATTATTCTTTTTGGAAGACTCAAATGGAGTGTCACCTGAGATGCATTGGTGAATCCTACTAGAAAATTACATGCAATAGGTATGTTATTCCTCAGAATGGTACTACTACTACTGCTCAGATTAGGGATGTTGAATATAACATCAGGGCTAAGGAAGCATTATTGAGTGCTTTGACTAATTCTGAATGATGAATGTTATGGAGTTGAGGAGTGCTTATGAGATTTGGAAAAATTTGGAAAATTTATATAAAGGTGATGCTAATGTGAAGATGGCTAAGCTACAGAGTCTGAAAGGAAAATATAAACTGTTGAAAATGGGTAATGATGAGAATATTGCTAGTTTCATGCAAAGAGTGAATGAACTTGTGTGTGGTATCAGATATGCTAGTGGATAGATGGATGAATCAGAGATCACTGCTAAAGTGCTTAGATCCTTTCTTGATGCATACAAAATCAAAGTTGTAGCCATTGAGGAGCTCTGAACTGTGACAAATATAACTAGAGATATGTTGGTTGGTAAACTTACTGATTTTGAGCTGAGTGAATTTAGTGATTCCCCTCTGAAGACAGAATCTACATTTAAAGCTTCTAGTTCTAGGAGATACAAGCAAAGATACGATCCGGGTGAAAGTTCTTCTAGAAAGGTATTCAGATATGAGGAAGAAATGAGATAGATTGAAGAAGAAGAAGAAAGAGAACTGAATGAGCTTGAAGCACTTATTGTCAAAAGGGAAGCCAGAGGAGAAGGTAAGTATAAAGGAAAGTTTCCTATTAAATTTTTTTCTTGCAATAAGATAGGTCATTTTGCATGAAGGTTTCCAGAAGGAGCTCCTAAGAAGAGAACTTACAAGCCTAAATTTCAAAAGTGTTACTATGTTGGTGATGGTGTGATAGATGATGAATCTAACAAAGGGAATGTAAGTGAAAATGAGTTTGTATTTATCTCTATCAATGAAAATAATCCTATGTCTACTAAATATGCTAGTTGTACAAATGTGGAGAAATCTCTAGCTGTTCGAGTTGAAGAAAAAGATGAATGGGTAATTGACAGTGGATGTTCACATCACATGACAGGTGATAAAATTAAATTTGTAAGCCTAGAGAAGTATGATGATGGTGTTGTAAGATTTGGTGATAACAATGGTGGTATAATCCATGGTAGAGGATGTATTTATTTTGATGATACGCATAATACTGATGATGTTCTTTTTGTTGAAGGTTTGAAGCATAATCTTTTGAGTGTTGGACAAATGGTTGATAAGGGATACAATCTTCAATTCAAAGATGCAAAATGTAGCATACTAGGAAGTTCTGGAAATGTGATTTCTTCAGGTACTAAAACAAAAGGTAACATCTTTCATCTGAATGTTGCTAGTAAAAGTTGTTTGATTCCTCAAGTTGATGAAAGTTGGTTGTGGCATAGAAGAATGTGTCATGTAAACTTTGAAAATATTATCAAGATAAGTTCCTCACAAGCTGTGAGAGATCTTCCTAAGCTGGTGAAGCCTACTAATACCATATGCAAGGAATTCTAGTTAGGAAAAACAACTAGAATTTCATTTTAGAGCAAATAGCATTGTTCAAATGAATTGTTGGAGCTTGTGTATACTAACTTGTGTGGTCCTGCTAGAATAAGAAGTCTACAAGGTTACAAGTACTTCAAGCTACTTATTGATGATTACTCTATAATGATGTGGGTTACTTTCTTAAGGGAGAAATCAAAAGCTCTAGAAAATTTCAAGATTTTTAAGGCTATGGTTGAGACAAAGATAGGTCTAAAGATTAAGTGTCTGAGATCATATAGAGGTGGTGAATTTACTTCCGATGATTTTAATTATTTTTGTGAAGAACATGGGATAAAGAGAAAATTATCTATGTTGTGGACCCCTTAATAGAATGGAGTTATGGAAAGGAAAAATAGGATAGTTCAAGATACTTCTAGAACTATGATGTTGGAAGGAAATTTCCTTCATATCCTTTGGAGAGAAGTTGTGAGTACTACTATTTATATCCTTAACGGGGTAAAAATCAAAGGTAATACTAGTAAGAATCCTTTTGAGCTATGGTTTTGTCATAAGCCTACTATTAGATATTTCAAAATCTTTGGGAGTAAATGATATATTAGGAGAGATGAAGATATAGGAAAGTTTGATGCTAGAAGGGATGAAGGAATCTTTCTTGGTTATTCTACTAAGAGTAAGGCCTATCAGTGCTACAACAAGAGATTGAAGAAAATGGTTGAAAGTGAAAACGTTAAGGTTGATGAAGACATTGCTAAACCCCCCAGAACCTGTGGATATGATTTTGATGATTAGAATGATAGAACAAACAAGATTTAAACTTCAAATCAAGTTTAGATCATTTCAGTGAATCAAGAAGATCAAGAAGAAGGAGAGACTAGTGAAATTACAGAAGAGAGATCGCAAGAGCCTGAAATTCAAGAACACTCTAAGACTCCAAGCTATGTGAGATTAAATCATTTAGAAAATAATATTATAGGACATAAGAACAAAGGTGTCTAGACTAGGAGAAGAATTTCAAAAGAATATTGTTTAATTTTAAAGGCTAAGCCAAGTAATGTCAATGAAGCATGCAAATATGAACATTGGATTGAAGCAATTGAAAAAGAACTACAAAAAATTGACAAGAATAATACATGGATTCTTGTTCCTAGACCTAAATACAAAAATATAATTGGAACTAAATAGGCCTCTAGAAACAAACTGAATAAACAAGGTGAATTTATTAGAAACAAAGCAAGACTAGTATGCAAAGGATACTCTCAGATGGAAGGAATTGACTTTGAAGAAAATTTTGCTCCTATTTCTAGAATTGAAGTTGTGAGACTATTTCTTGCTTATGCTGCTTACAAAAACTACAAAGTTTATCAGATGGATGTCAAGTTAGCATTTCTCAATGGTGAATTAGAGGAAGAGGTGTATATTGAGCAAGCTGATAGATTTCAATTGACTGATCAGGGAGATATGGTTTGTTGGTTGAAGAAAGCATTATATGGACTCAAGCAAGCCCCTAGAGCTTGGTATGCTAGATTGGATAAGTATTTGTTGAACCTTGGATTTAACAAAGGTACTGTTGATAGTAATATATATTTCAAGATTGATAATGATAAATATTTGTTTGTGGAAGTCTTTGTTGATGATATCATTTTTAGGGGAGATGATGGTTTGTGCATGAAGTTTTCTAATCAGATGCAAAATTAGTTTGAGATTTTAATGATTGGAGAGTTGAAATTCTTTTTGGGATTTCAAATTACTCAGGTAGATAAAGGGATCTTTATATCTCAGTCCAAGTATGTAGGAGAACTACTAAAGAAGTCTGGTATGGAAGATTCAAAACTAGTCGGTACACCCATGGTGACTAGATGTAAGTTGACACAAGATGATGATTCTCCGAAGTAAAATTAGACTAGATACAAATCAATGATTGGTGGATTACTTTATTTGACTCAAACTAGACCTGATATCATGAATTTTGTATGCATTGTTGCTAGATTTCAAGCCGGTCCTAAGGAATCTCATGTGACTGTTGTGAAGAGAATTTTCAGATACTTGAAGGGAACAATTGATTTTGGCCTATGGTATCCTAAATATGATGATCTTACTTTAAGTTCCTTTACTGATTTTGATTGGGTAGGAGATGTGAATGACAGGAAAAGTACTAGTGGTGGTGCATTTTTCTTGGGAAAGAAAATGGTTTCTTGGTTAAGCAAAAAGCAGAATGTCATTTCTTTGTCTACTGTAGAGGCAAAATATATTGTCATTGCTAAAAATTGTACGCAAGTATTATGGATAAAGCAGATGTTGAAAGATATCAAACTTGTGTATGATGAACCTATTGCCATATTTTGTGATAACTCAAGTGCTATAAATATTTCTAACAATCTGGTGTTGCATTCAAAAACCAAGCATATATCTATCAAGTACCACTTTTGAGAGATAAGGTGAGTGATAAGGAAGTCAGACTAGAGTATGTGCCTACTAAGGAACAAATTGCAGACATATTTACTAATCCATTACCTAAGGATACTTTTGAGTATCTCAGAGGGAAGTTAGGGGTGATTACCCCTCCTAATTAGAACTAAGATGCATAGTTTGTGCATCAATTTGTGCATTCATAGTGATATCTAGATTCAGATTGATGTTGTGGTGGCTCCTACTTAGGGGGAGTAGTCAGATGATTTAGATATGTGGTTCAGAGCTTGTGTACCTTTGCCATTGATGTCAAAGGGGGAGAAGAGTAACGTGAAACACTCTTGGAGAACTAAGGGAGAGAAGAGCAATGTGTAAAGGGCAGATTGTTGGAAGAAGAGTTACTTGCACTGATGGTGTGTTTTTCACATCATGTGTTGCCATGAATGCCAAAGGGGAAGATTTATGGATTTTGTGGTTGAGTTGCGAATATGCGGTTGTCATTGATGTCAACATTATTAGCATTAATGTCTTTAAGACTATATATGTTGAGGATATTGAGAAAATTGTAATAAAATATGTTACAGGTTGTGTGTGAAGAACTGAAGATAAGTATGGTAGAAATTTCAATATGTTGATAGCGAGATGTTGTGGAATAAAGGGTTTTTTTTCATGCCTATCTAGTTTCTACTCAAAAATTTTTTGAGGTGCACATGTAGATTTGAGCAAGTGATAAGTTTATGTGTTCTGACAACTATTTTGTTACTGCAAATGGTGTTCATGGAAGAAGATAATATGCATCTAATAATCAAAGTTGTTGCATATGTTACTGTGAAGTTCATGGATGTTTCTAGCTCATTTTCTATCTATCTTGCACATCTACATTGATCATTGTGCTCGTGATCTAAGATTTTATCTTGCATGTTCATGTTTTTCATGTTCATGGCCGAAAAGGTGTTTGAAGTGTGTTGTGGATCTTCAAGGAAGAATCTTTGAAGGTTTTTTATGTTCGAGAATTTTTTTTTGGGTCTCTACTATGTTGTAGCCAACCTTGGTTGATGCACATTGATAATATTTATTGTTTGGGGCCAAAATTTTGCATTCATTCTATTATTTTGTTAAAGCTGACATGAAGCAATGCAATATCTTGTTGTGGATATATATAAGTGATTGTTTCTTCATCTGGTATGTGTGTGGTGTGTGAATTATGCAAGTGCTATGTGTGAAAATGGTTTAGATAATTTGAAGGAAGAGAAGAGTATGAAGAAGAGTGAAAGAAAGTGAAGAAGTGTTCATGTGCTTAACTGAAACTATACCTAGGAATTAGCAGATGCTACTTTCTCAGTTCAAATTATTCAGATGTATTTAAAATCTATTTTTTTATGTAAGACAGTGAGTCTTCCTTTGAGCAATGAGCTCTAGGCAGTGTGCCTAAATGCATGTGAATTCCTCATATATTCTTCTTACAATTTTAACAGGGTATAACTTGTGGATTAACCTCCATAGTGTTTTTTCCCCTAATAGGGTTTCCACACAAAAATCTTGGTGTTATGTGTGTTTTTGATGTGTTGTTGATTCATTCTTTCACTATTGTTAATTAGATTTGAGAATAAAGGTTAAAATTTTTTATAAGTTTGAAATTATGTGACAATTGATTCACCCCCCTCTCAGTTGTGTGCCTTTTCTTGCCAACACCCTCATCCTAATTATGTGGGAAGGGTGAGCCCTAAGGATTTTTGGTCCTTAGGATTCAAATGAGGCCTTTTCCATAACTAATCATTAAATTTACGATTGGCTAGGATATGAGATTGACTTGCAACCTGAAAGGTGAGCCAATCAATCCTAGTATCTAAATTTAGACACTTAAAAATGGGTTTGATATGAAATGAAATTATATTACTAACAAAATGATGCAAATAATATATTTTTATACAAAAAAATATATATCCAGAATGTTACAGATAAATTTAGAGTTCACAAACAGACTGAGCAAAGTACTATGCACCTGACATATGAATCTAGAGTTGGTTTCTATGGACAAATTCACCTAGGGAGACCATGTCCTAGTTGATGAATCTAGAATCTAATTTCATAGTCCTTTGGAGCCTAATTAGAACGTATGTTGATCAATCTAGAATCTAATTTCATAGTCCTTTGCATTTTACGTATGTTGCAAGTTGTATGGTTTGGATGCAATAATGGATAAACAATTTTCAATCTTCATCTAAACTTATTTAAATATATAACCTGCACATTCAAAGAGAGAGGAAGGATTGTGCCATATAGGGGCTTTCCTTAGTCAAACCTTGTGTTAGTGTTTCCACCTCCATAATGGCAAGATTGATGAAAGAAAAGCTTATCCTTTTGAGGGATAGAGGTTAAATGAAAAATGAATGACAAACCAATAATGGACTGTAACTCACCAATAAAATCTTATTTTCCTTGAAGGATTGAATTCATGCACATCATTTCAAGGCTTGATTGTAAATTATCTTGATCTATTAGAGGACCTACAAGGGTTAGATACTATTGTGCATGTTTTATACACATGCCCCACCATGGGTAGGGACCCCCTCTTTTCTCTCCCGATGGGTTGCTTTGCTCTTGTCTCATTTTGCGTGCTCCTTTCCTGGAGCCTAAATTAGTCATGTTCCTTCAAATGATCAAATTCCCCTGACCAAATTCACCTACCTAAGTTTTGCTAAGTCTTCTACTTTTGCAGAAGTGCCCTTATGGGTCTGTCGTCTAGAACTTTTCTTCTGGATTGTTGTCTTTCCACCGGTTGTTTGCCTTCTGTCTATTGGCTGCCATCCTTCCATCCTCCGAGTTCTAGAGCTTTTGCTGCCATCCAAGAAATTTTCTTCTGGATTGATATCTTTCTACTAGCTGTCGTCCTTCTGACCTTCGGGTTCTAGACCTTCCACCATCGTCTGAGAACTTTTCTTCTAGATTATTGTCTTTTCGCTGGATATTTTCCTTTCGTCCACTGGCTCACATCCTTTCAGCCTCTGAGTTTTAGGCCTTCCACCATCACTCAGGAACTTAGCTTCCAGATTGTTGTCTTTCCGTCTATCATCCACTGGTTGTTGTCCTTCCGACCTCTAGGTTTTGGACCTTCTACCGCCATTCAGGAAATTTTCTTCTAGATTGTTGTCTTTTCGTTGGTCATTTTCCTTCTGTCCACTGACTCACATCATTTTGGCCTATAGGTTCTGAACCCTCTATCATCGTCCAAGAACTTTTCTTCTAGATTGTTGTCTTTCCATCCACCTTCCATCTACCTTTCGTCCACCTTCTATCCATCGGTCGTCAACCTCCTAGGTCCTGAACCCCAAAACTCCACCCTTTAAATTTTTGTTTCACCTTGGCCATTCCAAACAACAAACTCCTGACAACTTTCCCTCCTCATGACTCTAGGTGCCCCAATAATGATCCAAATTCCCTCCTAATTTGGAAATGAACTTTGAACCACTTACTCAAATTGGACCATCTAGGTCACCCTACCATGTTCACCCTTTCAAAACAACATTTTGGCTAGGGAGGTCTAGCCTCTTGGGCCCAGACTATCCAAACTACCTCTAGTAAACTGATAATGGCTTTTTACACTTAATATTATCATCTTTTGATGATGCATGGGTGAATCTAACAAGGATTTTGCAATATTTGACTAACATTTTCCTTCATTTGTGTATGAAAGAACTTATGAAACTTCATGTATGCAATATTCAAGAAGCCTACCATGGGTCTGTCAGGGACACCCATTGAGAAAGTTGAACAAAGGAAACCACATAGCTCCTATCACCATTCACTTTAGGACCACCTCTCTTTGTAGCACCCATCAAAAGAGTTGGCATTAGAAGAAGGCTTGTGCCAAGGAAGTCATTGACAAAATGCAAGGGGGTAGCCTTGAAGAAAGCATAAGGGAGTTTTCCTACTTTTCACCAGATGATGATGATCTTTAAGGAGCTGTCCACCTGAATCAAAGGTAACCAATCCATTGGTTCTAGTCATCGATGGGCCCATTTGATCCAATCAAGAATGTTGCAAGTCCATCAAGCAAAGGGTAGCTTTCAAAAAAATTCACCTATAGTAAAATGGAAATCAGCTAGAAGAAAAAACCGCTACAACACCTGGGCACTAAAAGACAAATTACGGAAAAGACAAAAGATGTATTTTAAATTGCTGAATATTTTAGGGTAGGTGAGGCCCTAATGTAATCAAATCTGGGCCACAAAATGTAACTCAATCCTAGCCATTTATTTGGGATTTGGAAAACTATAAATAGGGGTCTCCCCCTCATTTGTAAATGGTTGGAGAGCTGGTGTAAAAGCATTTTGCAGCAATAGAAAGCAAAATTGGATGATTTATGGGTGTTTCCTTTTGAGTTTTCTCATTATGTATGCATGGTTCTACTTCCATTTTAATTTATTTGTTAGTTTTTTAAATGGAAGTGGTGATGGTGATTTTTGTTTCAGTATTTGATGAATTTCCCACTTATGCTTTTTGTGGTTTGTTGATGATGAACTTCTTTGTAAAGCTAGTTTGAGCTTCCTTCCTTTATTGTTGCAACTTAGTTCACTTGCATGTTCATGATGTGTGTATGCAAACTGAAAATCTATAGTCCTTAGAAGATTGCACTGGTTTTGTGTAACTGTAGGATCCTCTTGACCAAGCAAAACCCAGTTTAGGGAGTTTGTCTACTATAGCAACCTCCATGGTCACTATTCATTCATAGTTTTGGGTCCAAAAACTTACTCTCTTCCCTTCTCTTTTTTTTTTTTTTTTAATAAGTAGTGTTAGGAAAGGTTCATTGCAAATTATAAAGCTAAATACAATGATAGAATGGAGTTTAAGAATGATGTTTAAACATCCAAAAAATGCACAAAAAATCTCCCATCTTAAGAACTCCATTTGCAAATCCAACTTTCCACTTTTTGAATCATCCGTAAGACCGCCTTGTGATTCCAGCAAATCACATGAAACAACTGATATATTACAAGCACTATCAAGACCTAACATTAGAGACCTCAGTATAGTTTTCTACAATTTGATTGTGGAAGATTTTCTTTCAAGAGAGGTGATGCACCTATTCATTACCTGTCTTGAGATGTGCATAAAAAAAACATCAACAGAATTGTCGCTTGAAGGAGGGCTTGACATGTTGAGGCTACAAAGTTGAAAGTTGGAAGTTGAAACGAACACTTTCAAAGAACAAATATGAGATAAGGAGATCTATTTTAATGTTGAATCTTAAAATCAGAAAAATTTGAATGCAAACAAAGTTGAGCTGAGATGGAGCAGCTTTTACAAATCAATGTCACTCAGCTACATGCAAATTTAAATAGGAGATTAAAGAGACCATTGTAGCAATTTGCACTGGTAGATAATTGTAGGATCCATTGCACTTGTAGGCATAATGAATTGGAGTGTCTAACATTCTTGGAAAGAGTTGAAAGAGTCCTACAAGGAGAAATTTCCTTTTGGAAATCCATTAGCCTTTAGCCCTTGCAGACCTGGAGGAAGAATTGACAACCATGGCAGCTAAGGAATTTGAAGAGTTGATCCAAGAAAATTTGAACAACAAAGACAGACTAAGATTGGAGGAGGTGTTGATGTCTACTTGGTGCAGATTTCACAACACACCTCACTCCGAATTCACTTGCTCATCATGCATGAACATTATCACTCAAACCCGGTGTTGTTTGAACAAGTTGGAACAACCAACCTTCAATGAGGATGAATCATCCACTGAGGTGGTAGAGATGTCAAAATTTGGAGGACAAAATATCGAGGTTGAACCAAGGAATTCCATGCAAGCTAGTGTTGGAACAATAGACATAGAGGATCAAAACCAAAAAGAAGAAGCTAATTTTTATAGGACAACAGAAAGCTTTGGTGAAAATTAAACTGGAAGGGAGTTAGAAAGCCTTTCCTCTATCAGCAAAGAGAAGTCCTCCACTAAGGAAGAGGAGCCATTGGCAGTTGAGGATGGTTCAACAAATTTTGCAGTAGTGCATGCTGGAGCAGCCAATGAAAATGCTGAAAATTAGCAAGAGGTTGACAACTTTAGAACAATAGAAAATGATGACGAGAGTATAAGTGAAATCAGATTAGAAGACCTCTCCTCCATTAATGATAGTGATCGAGAATCTAAATATGAAAGTTTGGAAGACCGGGAACAACCACTCGCCATAGTTTTCTACCATCAACCTTCCTTCCCAAATGATGATGAGGACCTGATCATGGATAGATATGACCAACTCGTCTCTAGGTTGGCAAAGGCTTGGTCCGAGCTGAAATACCAAGTGGATTTGGAGTTGCTACTATTACTGAATTGGTGCAGACTTCATGATTCATCACACTGGGAGTTCATATGTGGAATGTGCTAAGAAGCCATCAAGAGAGTCAAAGAACAAGCAAGGCCATTGAGCACACCACTTCCTATAGTTGCTTCAAACATGGAACATGATGACCAAGTGTTTGAACCAATTAATGAGCTAGTTGAAGGTAGTCCTTAAGAGGATGTTAGGACAAAAATAGAAGGACATCAATACAGTCGCGAGCTTTCGAGTGATGAAGTAGATCAAATAGGAATTTTTTCCACCAGTCATCAAGAATTTCTCCCTCTTCAAGAGCATTTGTGCACAATGGATGATAGGCTTCATGGCGAGTCTTTGGAGGAAAATAACATAGTGGATTTTGGTCCCCTTGATGAGGTGCCATCAATTGATGACTTCTTTCCATTGTGAGCTGTATACAGAGGTATGCTCATGTTGAGGAAGAGCACATCCCAAAACATGGTAGTGATGAATACATACTCCTTGAGCCTCTGAACGGTGATGCACTACAGTTTTCAGATTGGGAGAGGGGTTCCTTCTTTGTCTATAGCGATAGTGAATAAGGGGAAATGAGTGAACACCATGATGAGATGCATGAACAACAAAGAGAAGAAGACAAAGGTAGGGGTGCTGAGATAGCTTCCAAGAGAGATGAAGCACCTGGTCGACTACAAGATGCAACTTGTAGTCCTTCCACCATGATCGTTGTTGATCCTCATTCATATTCAGATGGCTGCAATAGGATAGATTCATGCATGTCGCTGTCCCATGATAGTGAACACCACATAAATAAGGACAACACTTGGGAAAGGAAGTGGGACAGCGTGCTGCCTTTTCAGGACAACAATCAAGCAAGCACCAGGTTTGTAGATGATCAACGAGATGAAGTCTATCTTCTCAAAGAATAGTTGATAGGGATTGTCAATCCCATGAAAGATGTGGAAGAGGTGTTTGTTGCCCTATTCTCCCTACCTTATGTAGGCTTGATTCCTAAAATGCTACACCCTCCACCATTCCCACTCGAGGTTGCTGATGCAAAGACTAATGATGCACTGCTCGCTTTTGAATGTTAAACACTACCACAATTGCATAATGAAATCCAAGTTCTATCCTTCCTTGCTCCTGTTAATTTTCATAGCTGCACTTATCATTTTAATTATGGGAATGAGGGGAGACAAACATGTTTATGGATTAACCATGGGTTTAGCGAGCCTCCTCAATTGTTGATTTTCCTTGACTGGGTGACTGAAATTGAGTGTTGCAGCGTTGAATTTCTTTTTCTGGAATATAAAGATAAATTTGCATGGTTAAGAATGATAACGATTTCCTTTTTGCTTGTGCATGCACTGTGAAATCCAATGAGTGTTGATGTCAGCTCGCCTTTCCAAAACATAGTGCTGTGTAAATATCTCTTTGTACATAGCTCATTTTTGAGTAGTGTGGGTTTCTTGTAAATACTCCACTTTCCTGATTTCCTTAGGTTAGCTAGTTCGTTGTAGATTAGTTTGCTTTAGGGTAGTTTCTTGGTTTTTTCCCTTTCTGTTTTCCTACTTTGGTTAGTTTTGGTGTTTTCTTTTTGTTTGTTTGCTTCCATTTTGTTGCTGCTTTATTTTTGCTTTGCTCGGGGTCCCTCTACTTTTGGCTAGGCACATTTGTGCGCACAACAACAATACTTATCACCTAGGGTTGTCCTATGTATTTGTTTTCCAAAATATAATCAAGTTTTTAGAGTGGATAGTGAGGATCTTCTGTTAGGATCAAGTGATCTAGGTGTTTGATTCAAAGAGGATAAGTCATTGGTTGGTCTGATTCTAAAGTATTCTGAAATCTTATATCTCTCACACATTTTAAGAATCTGATGGTAGCTATAGGTCCTTTGCAAAGTCTAGTTAAGTGAAAAATCTAAAATTCTACTTTAGCACCACTGTGATTCTCAGCCCTGAGCATGAGCTTCTGTGCTTTTGGGTTGAAATAAAAAGAATTGAAATATTGAAAATCAAAAGAAAAGAAACAATAGAAAGAAAGAAAAATATTGAAAAATAAAAAGAAAAGAAATTCAGCTTTTCAGGGGTATCTAAGAAACTCTACCAGGGCTATGGATGCCTTGCTAGCAGTAGAGAAATATTCGGGAGAATCGCAACAAAATCCTCATCGAGGCTATGGTTGCTTGATTTGCAGCAAGGCAATATCCCAAATGCTTTTGGATTTAGAATGAACTACATAGCTTAACTTGATGGAGCTTAGGTTCTTGCAGCAATTAAATGATGGGAGTTAATGTAATTGCATACACTTGGATTTTCAGCATACTAAAGGTTGGATTAGTTAGTGGTTTTGATCCTTTAGTTGAGCATCTAGCTTGTTCACCCTGGTGTGAAGATTAGAACCAGATATTTTAGGTTCATGATTCCATTTTGTCATAAAAATGCTCTGGAGCATGTCCCTAGTGAGTCGCCATTTTTTGTGCATGTTTTGCTCACACACCCCATTATGGGCAGGAACCCCTCTTTTCACTCTCGATGGGCTTCTTTTCTCTCATCTCATTTTTTGTGCCCCTTTCTTAGAGCCTAAATTGGTTATGTGCCTTCAAATGATCAAATTCCCCTGACCAAATTCACATACCTGAGTTTTGCTAAGTCTTCTACTTTCATGGAAGTGCCCTTGTGCATTCACCGTCTGGAAATTTGCTTCCAGATTGTTGTCTTTTTACTCATTGTTTGGCTTCTGTCTATTGGCTATGTCCTTTCGGTCTCTGGGTTTTAGACATTCCGCCACCATTCGGGAACTTTGCTTTTGAATTGTTGTCTTTCTACTGGTTGTTTTCCTTTTGTCCACTAGCTATCATCCTTCCGGCCTCTGGGTTCTGGACCTTCCGTCACCGTCTGGGAACTTTGCTTCTATATTTTTGTCTTTCTGCTAGGTGTTTTCCTTCTATCTGTTGGATCACATCCTTTTGGCCTCTGGGTTTTGGACCTTATAGTGCACTTAGATGTTGAATCACTAAGGCACTGTTGTTTTAGATGTTTCATTCTAAGATGACCCATTTCTTCCCCCAACAAGTGGTATTAGAGCTGGTTAAGGGAGGTCAAGGTCTTTCTTGATGTCAACAAGTGGTATCAGATCCTTCTTCTGGATGCTAGTTCTGGGTATTTCTCTTGTGAAGATTTCTACGTCTGTCAGGCTTGAGGAAATCTGGAGGAATCGGCTGATGATTGATCCTTTGATGAGTAAAATTATTTTCTCTCTTGAGACAACATGCAACGTGAAAGACATTGAAGATGGAGAATATTGGAGTTGATCATATTGTGATGATATGGTCTAAGGCTCATGGTTGGCATCAAATGATTGTGATGCAAGTGGTGTGAGTTTATGTTTATGGTTGTGTTGCAGTAGAGTGTGCTTCATACTGGGTGTATGTGCGAGAGGCTCCCTATTGGTATAGAAATTCTTGGTTTGCTATTGAGCCATGGAGTATTGTGCTTGTGTTGGGTGTTTTGACTTAGCATTGAAGGTATTGTTCTTTGTTACCCTGATTGCATAAAGGCTATGAAGTTGATCTCTGGGTGGTCTGAAAACTTCAGAATAGCTTGGCTTTCTTGTATGCTTTTGCATGAGTGTGGTTTTGGAATTGGTTTGAAATGGGCCTGGAGTTCCTATATTACCTATATCTTGTACTAGCATGTTTTAGTTTCATGTTCTTTGGCTCTTAAGGTTTTCTATAGATTTTCCTAAAAACTCTATGATGCATATCCATGTTATCTTTTCATTGTTCTGGTTAACCATGATGGTTATGTGCAGACTCTTGAGTCATCTAGATGTGCAGTGGATATGGATGTACATGGTTTTTTTGAAAACATAGTGTTTTTGTAGGCTTTGCACGGTCAAGGAAAACTTGTGGTTATGTGGAGCTGTTGTTAAGCTATTTCCTAGACCCTGGCTTTTGAGATGTCATTGGATGAGATAGTTGTAGTTCGACATGGTTTGAGGAGGTGGTATGTCTTCTCTACATGGGAGTGTTTGTATGTGATTTATCACTCATAATTCTTGTGGTGTTGCTTGCTAGTTTTCTAGACTATGGTGCTTGATTTCTAGACATGATTGGCAAATCGGATTTGGTTTTGATCTGGTGTTTGAGTCAAGTTTGTCTACATTATTTTTCTCTTTGAGATCTTAGTTTTTAAGTTTCCAGTGTGATGATATATTTTCAAGCTTCATTGATTAGATCTATGCGTTGAGCATGTTGTGGGTTGTGTTTACCTACATGTTTGCTATGGGACAAATCAGAAGTAGACTATCAATATCCATGAGGTTGTTTCAGTGTTGATGCAGATCTATTAGCTATCCTTGTCTGTGGTCACTTGTGCATTGGCATGGCTACTTTGAGATGAGATGAAGGATAGGGTTGAGTACTTGAATAGTCGATTATGGGGACCTATAGCATGTGTATCATGATTTCATGGAAGGATTGGGTACACTAGTTAGTGTAATATTTTGACAGTGATGGTGTGGTCTATGTGGTTTGGAGATCTTGGTGTTGTTTGTCATTATTGTCAAATGGACATGTTGTCGATTGTACCTGGAGGCTTTTTAGATCAGCATATTTTTGGTAATGATGCTTATAAATCTCGGTGTCATGATTTAGTGGGAGCTTTAGCAGTGATTGTGGATTCATCACTTGGTGGTGAATGATCTTCTTTAGTGTTGCAAATGTTACTAGGAGGGACTCTTATATCATGTTGTTGCATAAGGGTTCTTTCACATTTGCATGGACACTATTTGAGGATGTGCAACATCTTGGAACCATGGAGGATGTTTGGAGTCTTTGGCTGAGATTTTAGTAGTGCTTGATAGGTGATGTTGGTTTAGAGTCTGTTTGCTAGATGGCATGTATACTCTTTCTTGAGCATTAGAGTTTTGGCATGTTGTGTTGCTCTAAAAACCATAATTTGTTCACTTGAAGTGTGGTATCTCCTAAGGGGGATGAGTAGTTCATGATGTCATGATAATTTCTTGTTTCAGATGTTTGGATATTTGAAAATGGTCCTATAATTCTCTATGTTTTGAGTACATTGGTCATATGCTTGAGAACTTCATGTTAAGTGCAGTAATGTAGGATTGGAGTTTAGCATGAGATGATCAATTGCAGGTGTTCATGGGTAGATGGAGAATAAGGTGAGGCTAAAATTCCTTTGAGAAAGGTGTTGATCAAAGTTGAAAGTCTGAGTAGCCTACACCTTGGGTGGACGTGAGTTCAACAAAGATCAATGAGGATATTGCTCTTGGATGAGTCATGGTGGCTTGTATATCTTGGAGGAGAATTTTCTTCTTCACTCTTGGTCTGCTCAGGGATGAAGTTTATTTGGGAGGTATTTTCCCTTTATATCTTTCATAGATATGAATCTTGAATTGTTGTTTTAAGGTTCTAGAGGATTCATAGTGGAAGGTGGACATCATAGTTTATCTCCTTGATCTTATATGCTATATCCTCTTTTGATGAGAACTAGTAGGAGATAGTTATATGGGCTAGTTTGATCTTCTTTCTGATGCTTACATCCATGATTTGATAAGTTTGAATGGTTGGGTGTTGCTATGGATTTTCCTTTGGGATGTGAAGGAGATCATACTTGACACATATGGCTTTTAGAGGTGTATGTAGAAGGAGGTTCTACTGGTATATGTTGTACACCGTTTCTCTCTTTTGTCTTGGTTGCCTTCCTAGAAGTTTATTTTCATCCTACATTGGGTGTGAAGAACTTGGAAGAACTATGGAAGACTGTTGAGAGAAATGATTCCTGTAGTAGCTGATTGTAGGTTATACACTTCATTGTGGATGTTCCTTGGTACTACATGGTTATTTTTTTATATGTGTTGTGATTGGTTGACTTTTTATGTGGTTGATATTTCAGATTTGGCATTACCCATGCAGTAGGAGTACCTGTATGTGTTTGGTCTTCTTTGACTAGTTGACACATGGTGCTTGTATCTATGGTTGATGGGTTAGTTGTGTTGTTGGAATGAGTTTACTAATGTGGATACCTTGAAGGTATGTGATATTGGATGGAATAGCACGAGCTATGGGTGATATTTTCAGTCGCGTGGGTTTGATTAGTTGGATGGTTGCAATCAGTTCTTTGGTTGATGTTCTTATTGATTTTTTATCTTGTTTCTGGAGAATGACTTCATGACTGTGTTCAAGATTAAGAGTTTTGAAGTTATTGTAGTGTTGCTTCTATATGACTGGTGAGCACGATGGAGTAGTGGTTTCTTGATTTTGAGTCTAGAGGAAGCCAATAAGTCTTCGTCAAGTGGGATCTTGCTTGAAAATGTACCTCAACTTTATGGATTGAACCTCTATTAAGTACTTGATGAATTTACCCTCCATACTATGGAGTCCTTCCTTCCCTTTTGCGAGAGCACATTGGTCCTTTCCTTCATTCGTAGAACGATTTCATATTGGTGAGTGAAAATGTGTTGTCTCACCGATATACCGATATATGATTAACCTTGTATTGGTGTGACTTGGATTCATCGGTGGAACTTTTCACCGCCCTATGTCGATGGACCGATGGCAGATGGAAGTGACTCAGATTCTGATGGTAGTGGGGACCATAGTAGAAGTATCGGTGTGACTTGGGGTCATCGGTGGAACTCTTCACAAGACTACACGAATGGAATGATGCTTGTTAAGGTTAATCTTGATCTACAGTTGTGATGAGATTAATCCAATGATGCTCATTTATTTTGTGCTCAGTTGTGGTGAGTACCGACAAAATATTGTGAAGCTAGTGGAATTTCCTAAGTGGTTGACACTTGGCAGCTTGATCAATGGTGTTTGCTAGTCATGTGCCTCATGTGGTGGCTCCTGAGTGACTCATGCGGGGTGTGCCGACTTCGAACACGTGTTGTTGTTTTGGGGAAACTTATCAGGAATATTGTAGATGCTTTTTTGATTCCCTGAAAGTGCACTAGCAGTGTATGCGTGTCTTGGTGGGTCATGGCCATGACAAGTGGTATATGAAGGGAAAAGTGCTCAGAGGTCATTTGGTCACCTGGGCAATTTTTCAAAGTTGGTCTACTGTGGATGTTGAATCGAACTAACTATTTGGAGTGACAACCAAGGCGATGGACGAATAGTGTTATGACACATGGCATGATATTATTCATTGATTTTAGATCACTATTGTAAATCAACACTGATTGGCTAGAAGCTTTATTCCTTGGTAGCGATTAATTACGGGTGTTGACAGAGTGCAGTTTTTTTGTATGTCTCTATAATCCAATTCAATGATGGGTGGCTCGATGCATGCTATAGGGTAGTGTTTCCAGAGAATGGTGGAAGCTTTTTGGTGGGGTAATTAATTACCCTGATGGTTGTTGGTTGGATAGGAAAGAGAGAGAGATTGATCGTGATAGGAGATCAGATCAAGCAGAGAAGAGTATGTGTGTTCGAGTGGTATGTGAAGAGCATTGTAACCATGAACACTGAGACACACAAAACTAAGAAGATGTGAACTTGAGAGGCTATGATGGTGTTTCGGCCAAAAGGTTGGCTATACTTGTGGGCTGGTGAGATGAAATGAATCTTCACTATATGTCGTGTGAGGATATTGTAATAGTGCAAGGTTTTAGATCTATTTTATTTCCTATATTCTCTAGATGAACAAGATGTAACTCCTGTAAAGGCTATGAGAATGAGATTGTATTGTAACTCTCTTTGTTAATGAATAATACAATGGCTGGATCTTTTGGAGGGTGGGTTTTTTTACCCGAAAGGGTTTTCCCCATGTAAATTTGTGTGTTCATTAGTTTGTCCTCCATGTTGTTAGATTCTATGTTTTAAATCTGTGTATGTGTTGAATCTATTATTTGTTTGCATGTGCTTTTCTTAGAAGGATTAATGGGGGAAACAACTGAGCCTATTTTTGATTTATGGCATAGTGGCTTTGTGTCTTTGAGATGATTTGAAGAAATTAAAGTCACTAAGGCACTATTGTTTTAGATGTTTCATTCTAAGATGACCCATTTCTTTCCCCAATACCTACCACAGGTTCATCAGGGAGACCCATTGAGAAAGCTGAACAAAGGAAAGCACATAGCTCCTATCACCATTCACTTTATGACCAGCTCTCTTCATAGTACCTATCAAAAGAGTTGACATTAGAAGAAGGCATGTGCCAAGGAATTCAATGACAAAATGCAACGAGGTGGCCTTGAAGAAAGCATAAGGGAGTTATCCTACTTTTCACCAGATGATGATGATCTTTAAGGAGTTGTCTGCTCAAATTGGAGGCAACCAATCCATTGGTGCCAATCATCGATGAGCCCATTTGATCCAATGAAGAATATTTCAATTCCATCAAGAAAAGGGTAGCTTTCAGACAGTTTCAGCTACATTAAAAGGGAAATCAGCTAGAAGACAAAACTGCTACAACATTTGGGCACTAAAAGACAAAATAGGGAAAAGACAAAAGATGTATTTTAACTTTATGAATATTGTGGGGTAGGTGAAGCCCTAATGTAATCAAATCTAGGCCACACAATGTAACTCAATCCTAGCCATTCATTTGGGCTTTGGAAAACTATAAATAGGGGTCTCCCCCTCATTTGTAAATGGTTGGAGAGCTGGTGTAAAAACATTCTACAGCAATAGAAAAAAACATTGCATTATTTATGGGTGTTTCCTTTTGAGTTTTCTCATTATGTGTGCACGGTTCTACTTCCCTTTTAATTTAGTTTTTAGTTTATTGAATGGGAGTGGTGATGATGATTGTTGTTTTAGTATGTGATGAATTTCCAGCTCATTCTTTTTGTGGTTTGTTGATGACAAACTACTTTTTAAAGCTAGCCTGAGCTTCCTTCCTATATGGCTGCAACTTAGTTCACTTGCATGTTCATGATGTGTCTATGCAAACTGAAAATATGCAATCCTTAGAAGATTGCACTAGTTTTGTGTAACTATAGGATCCTCTTGGCCAAGAAAAATCCAGTTTAGGGAGTTTGTCTACTGGAGCAGCCTCCATGATCATAGTTCATTCATAGTTTTAGGTCCAGGAACTTACTCTCTTCCCTGCTCTTTTTTCTTTTTTTTAATAAGTAGTGTTAGGCAAGGTTCATTGCACATTATAAAGATAAATCCAATGATAGAATGGAGTTCAAGACTATTGTTTGAACCTGTAGCAAATGCACAACAATTCTCCCATCTTAAGAACTCCATTTTCAGATCCAACTTCCCACTTTTTGACTCATCTGTAAGACCACCTTGTGATTCCAACAAATCACATGAACCAATTGAGATATTCTAAGCACTATCAAGACTCGACATTAGAGACCTTGGGATAGTGTTCTACAATTTCATTGTGTAAGATTGTCTTTCAAGAGAGGTGATGCACCTATGCATTACCTATGTTGAGAAGTGCATAAAAATCACATCAACTATCATAAACAAAATTATAACATAAAAAAGAAAAAACTTAGATAAAACATGACAAGATGCTTCAATGTTGAAATGTTGCAATAAATCTGCTCTTGACTACTCCTCACTTGAGAACAATTACTCTTGATAATAATTCTTGTTCAATTCTCTTGTAAGTGCTAGATGTTTCTCTTTTTCAAATGGTGAAATGACTAGGTATTTATATGTAATTAATCTAATTTATCAAAGATTAAATCCTGAAAGTCAACATTTGACATTTGAAATTCAAATTATAAAATTCCAACTCTGACATACTAACTTTTGGAGGAAAAATAGGGGGACCAAGTCACCTAGGGTGACTTATTCCTAGCCCTATTTTATGGAATACAAATTTCTAGGAGGAAAATATTAAATTCATGCATTGGTTTTGCAAATGGTTTTTCTTAATAAATGTCCAAATGGGCCATGTAATGCATAATTTAGGACATTAGATGTAAAATTAGGTCCATACACTTAGAAGAGAGAAAAATCTAATGTGAAATTATCAAGGGTGAAAAATTACAATGCTACACATCCAAATTAAATCACCCATTATCCATTTATCTCTCTCAACCAAGCATCCAAACCCCATCCTTAATCAAAAATCATCATTTTAACATCAAAATTTTGGTTAACGAATTAATCTCCTTTATACCCCATATCTTTCATCATCATACAAATCCTTCACCTACAGATCCTATCCTTAATCCACTATCATCTATTTCAAATCTAACTTCGCAATCAAAAATCAATACCTTAAGTTGATTTCATCTTTGATCCAAACTTTCTTAAGAATGTTAGTCTATCCTAATTATAGTTATCAAATTCAATCAATTCCTTCTAATAACTTTTCCTATCTTAAGTAGAAATCAAATCCAATAAAATATTTCTTAAGAACATTAGTCTATCTTAAGTTTAGAGAATCATCTCTAATCAAATCAATTAATTTTAAGGTCTTTAAATTTTATTACAAGTCTAATCTCATCCTCCATCCTCATTCTTAGGTCCTATTTTTTCCCCCAATACATTTCTAATTCATTATCCTAATTTCCATCCTCACTAAAAATCAATCCCAAACTTTCCTCTTCTAATCAATCCTCCACCATGTCTAGCCACATAATCTACCCTCCATACAAACTAATAAAATCCACCCTCATCCATTCCAACCCAATCCAACATCATGAACCCATATCAAACCCCAACAAGACCAAACATCACACTCAAGGTAAACCTAAATTATGTTGATGATGATGAGGATTATAGCCTTGTTGAACAACTTAATTATGATCCCTATGATGATAATTTTATTCTTGTGGAACAAGATGAGTTCTCCCTATCCACTACCTCCTCATCGATCCAAGACTTTAACCATCCATTTTCTAATCACCAATCCTTCACTAATTTTTCACTCACCTATCACTTCAATAATAATAAAGAGGCTATGCTTAGATATCTTCTTATCATTTTGTAAAACTTCCATCATCCCTAAATCCATACTAAATTCTAATTTGTCTCCTATTACCCATGATAAACCTTTCTTTGACAAGGGAAACCAAGCCTCTATCCAAAAAAAATCTCCAACCCTATCTGTATCCCAAATCCCCATCTCCAACTCCTTTTTAAGATCCCCATCCTCATCCTTAATTTATAAAGCAATAGGAGCTTCTAATTCTTATTCCACTTTTTATCTCCCACATCCTTACTATCCACATCCACCATCACTAACTTCATCCTTACTCACCACTTCAATAATGAAAAAGATGCCCCACTTTGGTACTTCCTTATTATTGGTGTAAAAATTACATCATCCCTACCTCCACAAAATAATAATCCATCTCATATTACAAGGAAAACCAAACCACCATCCAAATTTCATCTCAAATCTCATTAAAAACCTTACAATCCACATCACCCCAATCCTATCAAATCACTCCATATCATGGCTTTCATGATTCCCTCCAAGGAATATTAGTAAAGGATCCTAATCACCCACGCACTAAGAAAATTGTGCAATATTTCAATGTCAAGTATCCACTTCAATCTCTCCTCCCTCCATCCACACAAGTTGAAGAATCCATCCAACCTCTCTCCCCTATCAGACCATCCACAAAACTCCAAACATGCCAAGAACTTGATCTAAATTATGTAAGAGATGGTATAGAATGCTCTGAAACCATGTAAGAGCTGAAGATTCTCTCAGTGCCCAAGAACACTTGCAAATACAATGATAAACCTTCCACAAGAGGATATGCAAGAATATGAGCTTTCTTGATATTAAGACCAAAAAATCATCCCATATGTACCCTATCCTAAATAAATATCATTTCCATGACCACAAAACCTTAGATCAAACATCACCATCAACCCCATCCAATTTTTTTCATGACCATGATAATCCTATGTTTGATCATGATATCTTTGATAATCCAGTCTTTGATCATCATCTTATTTTTGTTGAGGATATCTAAGATGATTCAGTTCCATCTCATGATCCATAACAACATATCCCTTCCATCCCATCTTATGGCATACTTCTATGACAAGATCAAAGTACCTCTTCTACTACATTGAATGATCCCTCTCTAAATCAAGATCAAAGTATACCTTCCCCTCCATCCAATGATCCCATTATAAATCAAGAACAACATATCCCTTCCATCCCATCCAATGATCCCCTTCCTCCATATCAGGATCAAATTATTCCTTCATCCCCTCCCCTCCCTTCTAATCCATATCATGATCCCTCTCTAGATGAAGATCAAAGTATACCTTCCACCCCATCCAATGATCCTTTCCCTTCTCATGATCTCAATCAATCTCCATGTCAATATCAAAATGTCCTTTCATCTCCCTTTTATTATCCCCTCCCTTTAACTCCATCTTACGATCCTCCTCCATCCCATGCTCCTACCCCAAGTGAGGATCAAAGTAGCCCTTTATCTTCATGTCATTATCCTAGTCCTCCATAAGATCCCATCACCCCTATCCAAGATACCCATGAATCACAACCTATCAAATGGGTTCCTCCACTTTCATCCAATATAATTTACTCCAAGATCCTATCATTCCTTCCTTTCCATATCCTCCTCAAAATTGAATAGCAATTTTCTTCTCAAATAATAAGTATCCCATTGGAAAAAGGATTTTTCAAGCTATGCACTATCAAGGAAAAGGGTTAGGCCTCCATGAGTAAGGAATATTAGAACTTTTACATATCAAATAAAATTCAAATTTTCATGGCCTTAGCTATCAAGCTCAAGATTTTGGTACTCCTAAAACCCACATCCCATTACTTAACTCCAAACATCTATATCTTGTTTCAAGTATGAAGGTGTTGTCAATGGTGTCAACTAGTTATCAACTATTTTTTGTCATTGATGTCAACTAGTTATAAACTGGCTGATGTTATCATTGATATCATGATAGTTGGTTATTGGCTATATATATCAAGGATATTGAGAAAATTATAATAAAGAAGGGTTGCAATTATTCTATGTGCTATGGGATATGCCCCAGAATGTGCTTCTATGCTTGTGTGGTGCAGAAATATTGTTCATGGTTGTTGGTAGTTGCTATATCCAGAATTTGGGCTTCTAGATTTTTGTGCAGTGTGATAAATCTTCACCTGTATGTGTATTATGTTTTTCTATATGTCTAGCTCGTGTCTGAGAGAAATGTAGTTGCTTTGGATTTCTCTGAATTTTGGTTTGAGGACTTGCGGTTCTAAGGTAAGTTGATAAGATCATATTCAAGTGAAGTTTGTTATTTAGAAATATTGGATTAAGTTAAGGATGTGTGTGCTTAATTTTTTTATGTGTTTTACACTAGTTTGGGTCGACTTTATATTAAACACTACATATGAAGCATGGAAAATCATGTTGGGACTTATTTGGGTCCTTATTATGTAATTGTTTAGGTTGCCCTCATCCTAATTCCACTATAGAAAGTTTTGGTGCTGACCTAATTTGAATTTGTAAATGAAAATTGCATATGGCTGACCTTGGAAGAGTTTAAAGGTTGAAGATGATACAAATATAATATTGGATATTTGTGAAGGACAATTTAGATGAGAGAAAGAGGAAAGATAGATTTTAGATAGATGGAAAATAGTGTATGTGATGCAAACTTGAGCAGATCAATGAAAAATTAAAGAGTTGAGTTATTGGAGGTAGTGAGCTAAAGGTGTACTCTATCATTCAAGCATGTTTGCAATTGTGTGAGTGAATTGTGGTAGAAATATTTATTGCCAGAACAGAAAAATAATAAAAAATTTGAACATTCAGGATTCAATTAAAAATGACACTCTTCACTTGAAACAACTTCTTGTATTTTTATTTGATAATTGGAAAGATCTTCCAAGAAAATATAGAAAAATCCATTCTCATACACATGATTTCCAACAAATCCAACAATGTGAAAGAAGATGAACAATCTATATATGAGCACTGACTTTCACAATCCTCTGCATCACTAAGTATTCCAAAAAGATGGTCTAAATGGACCTCAACAATCTCCTTAACAAGCCAAAAAAAATTCACTACATCTTCTCTTTGTCTTTGAATAGTGATCAACTCTACTTGCAATTCACCAACTCTCATTCTTTGTTTCCCTTCTTTGTCTTCAAAGATATCAAAATTCTTTTCAATGCTATTCATTTTAGATTCAATGTCTTCAATATTACTTCTAAAATTGTCAGTCGTAGCAAGCCACCGGAAAAAATACTTGTCGATACCTGAAATTTATTTAATGCATTTATTTATCTCATTAAAATGTTCAGATAATCTCTGCTTATCTTTAGCACATATCTTTTCAGCCATGGCTTCTAACTTACATCCTTCCAGACCTTCCAATAACATTCTTTCTTCAACAACTTCAACTAAATTATTCGACAAAGAATCAAAAACACTTGAAACATCAATACATTTTCTAAGAAAATATTCAACTAGAGAATCATCAATCTTGAGTCTATCCACCAGAGAGGATGCATTCCACACTTCGCCAATTTTCTTCATCTTACCTTTAACTAACATTGTTCAGATGTCATTTGGATCGGAAGATTCAAATCCAAGTTGGGATTCTTCTTCATTTTCCTTTTCTTCAAGAATGATAATGATTTCTTTTGAGATAGCTTTTCTCTTCTTAGATTCCAGAGGGGAATCACCAATAACAACTTCTAATTCCTTTGTTCTAGACAATGAACCCTCCTCAAATCAACTAGAAAAAATCATACCGAAGCACATATCTTTCTACAAAGATAATAAAAATGCTTTACAAGAACTTGAATTATCCTCCATGCCTTCCAAATATTTGTAGATTTTTTTTCCAATAGAAATCCTAGATTCCCACTCAACATTTTCCTTTCTTGGTAGCGAGTCCAAAAAGTAGAATACCAGACATGTGAGTAAATACCTAAAATGGAAAGAGTATCCCTCTACCAATGACATTCGTAAATTTTCAGTAATATTTTGCAAAATCAGGCCACATAGATCAAATTGCTTATTCTCCTTTACCATTTTGTGCACTAGATACATGGCAATAGCCGAAGTGGAACTATAATGATTTCTGAAATAAATTTTGTAGGAGACACCATATGCAACATACCTTATGGAGGGGTCACAACAAGGCTCAAGGTTCTTTTTCAATTCCCATCCGCTCCTCCACTTATTTTTACTTTATAGTTTTATTTCCAGGGATGTCTCCAATACTACATAATCTAGTGACACCCTTGATCGCTTCCTTCATAATAGGGTAGGATTTTTCCAACATAATGTTTCCATCCTTGAATTTACTCAAAATAAATAAGATGAATTCTCTTTCAATAAACCAAGGGAATTCTCCCCAAAAATACAAGCCTAGGGTTTTTATATTTTACAAATCATTCGACTCTAACCCTAATTCCATTTTCTTTAACTTTCGATGATTGAATTGTTAAAGTTTCAACTTCTTTTAGCCTCAGTGGGATATTTCCACTCTATCCTCTATTAATCGATTCCATTGAAGCACTTAAATTCTTCAAATTCAACAAAAAATTCTTCTTTTACCTTCCTCTATAGCCACGAGAGAGAAGGTTTCACCACTTTCCCTTGATTGTTCACAATTATCTCTTAGAATCGCTCAAAGATAGTTCCAAGTCACTCTTTGAATTATTTAAATGCATAGACGAACAAAAATAACTTATAAATTTGTATTTATACACCATCTCTTTTCCCTAATTCGCATTAATTGCAATAATCTTCAAAAATCTGACAAAAACCTTCTTCCACTACCCTAAGAAACCCTAATTCACTTCGTAAAAGAGCATGCTTGCACTTTTTCTTTTGGTTTCTTTTTCATAACCTCTGTCCATCTAGACTTTACAAAATATCCTTGTGCAAACATCTGACACGCCATATTTCAAGGGTGTTCAAATAATTTTTTGTTAAGGCTCCCCCTAAGACCATGCTAGGTCTAATTCCCAGAGGAATCATCTACACTAGATGAGGGCGCAAACACATCTATCATCTCTAGTTCTTTTTTGTTCTTCCATATCTTACTCATTTATTTATTGGTCTCATATTTTTCAATATTTTTCACAGGTTTATCTTCCTTTACCAGTGCAGACTACTCTCCCTTTTTACTTTTGCACACTTTTGAAATATGTCCCAATTTTTTTCAATTTTAGCAGACACTATTTCTCTGGTTTGTTTAATTTCCATTGACCCTTGATCTGTATTGATTTTCTTTATGTACAAACTTGTTATAGGTGTAGCAATAGCCATAAAAATATTGATTCATTCTACCTCCATTAAACTAATTCATCATCTAAGTTCTACATTCATTAGCTCTATGTCCAATTTTCTTGCATGCATAACATTGTCCGAAAAAGGAAGCAAAAAACTAATCCATCCTACTCCTACATTCAATTTCCCTATGACCAAATTTATTACATGAAAAAAAAATTCCATTGAATGATGGGTACTTCTAAGAATTTGGTTGTCCAATAAGCAGTATTATTCCTGGATTTTTTTTTTGCTTCCCTTTATCTTGAGTCTTCTAATTTTTTACTGGATTTGAGTTTTGCATATTTTCACCAGCTTCATTACCTGAACCAACTTTGTCTTTAGAAGGTCTCTATCCTACTATCAATTCATCAAGCTTGGTGGAGCTTGTCTTGAAATTATCTTCATAGAGTTTTGATTTCTCCAAATCTACTTTCAAATTCATCACTTCCTGTTCAAGTCTTGAGCATACATCACACTTACTTTGTATCACTATTTTCAGACACTCCTCAACTCTATTCCTTTCATCCACTCTCACCTTTAATCTTGTAATCTCTTCATTTTCTTGTTTTTGTTGCTCACTCACTTCTCTATTTATTTCTTTGAATTTATTTAATTTCTCTTTCAATTTTCAGACACATTCATTTGCTTCATCAAGATTTTCTTTTAGATCTCTATTTTCAATTTCAGCCTTGTCAAGATCTTCAAGAGCAGCCTGGAGCTCTTCTTTATCCATTTGCTCAATCTATAGGATCTTCCTCAAGCTGTTAGGCTTCCTTGGAGGAACCAGTGCTCTAATACCAATTTTTGAATATGCAAGATACTGAGAAGGGAGTTAATTAGTATCTTCTCGAACTCATTGAACAAACATCATCAATTAGTTTAATACATAAAATAGAGAAGAGAAAGAACAAAGCATGAAATCACACATCACATAAGCACCAGAATTTTACATGGAAAACCCAATGAAGGAAAAACCACGATGAAGATTATCTCACAATATAGTTGTTCCAATACCTTATACAAAAGAGGCTCACTGCTTTCAAGGACTCACTATCAAAACAAGGAGGCTCACTACCTATAAAATATTATAAAAAAAAAATGGCTTACAGCCAAATATGAATTGATAGAGTTACACCACAAGTGTAGATTCAGTTCCTTTGATGCTCAGAGTATTTGCATGCTAGAAAACTAATATTTTCTCTTCTTCACATTCATATTCTACTTGCATACTTCACATGTGTATTCAGCCTCACGCATTTTACTAATCCATAAACCATCATGTAAATATATATCTGATATATCCATACGCATCAATTAGGTCATCCTAATTGGATGCATCACATGTTTATCAAAAAGATAACTATCAGCTTCATACAAAACTTCTTCAAAAGTAGTTCAATAGTGTGGCATGCAATATTATGTTAGTTGGGACCAAAGATAGGTCACTTGTATATCTGCAATACATGTTAAACCATTAAGTGATTATTAGGTCGGCCATGGATAGACCTAATAACAAAATGTACCACCATACAAACATATGAGCATAAAGGATTGCATACATACATGCTTCAAATATTCATAAACCTTTCCCAAAACTGCAACCAACAATGATCACCAGAGGGGTAATGCAAACCAAAATACTAGACCAAAACACTAGAGGATGTAAACCTGATCTTCATACCAGTTTAGAGTACCAAACCAATCTGATAACTTAAACAAAATGGTGACATCAATGACAACATAAAGATTGATCTTCTCCATTCTTCCAAAAATAAAGAGGAAAGATAGATGCAAGATAGATGCGAAATAGTGTATGCGATGTGAGCTTGAGAAGATTAGTCCGAAATTCAAGTGTCTAGTTACTGGAGGAAATGAGTTAAATGTGTACTCTATAAGGTGTCATGTATGCAAGTGTGTGAGTGAATTGTGGTGGAAATATCTATTGCATTGAGATTTTTTTCTCCTTATAATAATTCTCTTCTATGTTCTTTGTAATTCAATGGCAGTGAGTCCTCTAGGAAGTAAGCCCTTATTGGATAGTAAGTCTTGTTTTGGACAAGTAAGTCATGTCTTGGCAGTGATCCTTTGTATTTAGTTTTATAATTATTTATATTGTGAGATAATCCTCACCATGGTTTTTCCCTCATTGGGTTTTTCATGTAAATCTAGTGTTATTGTGTGTATTTTTTTACTTGTTTCAATTTTTGGTTCTTCACTTATTGGTTAATCATATTAGTAGAGTAAATGTTTTGTGAATGGTTATTGATCTAAATTTTGGTGAAATTTTTAAAGGTTAAAATTGCTACAACTGATTCACCTGCCCTCTCATTTGTCTTGCTCAACAACTAGTATCAGATATTGGTTCCTTAGAGAAGAGCTTAACCGCTTAAGGAAGGTCTGGGATGGTGAACAAGATAATTATTGAGTGCCCTAGAATCAATGGCACCGAATACACTTTCTAGAAGACAAAGATTGAAGGATATATGGGGGTATGTGCAAGATCATCATGGAAAAAACAGGCCCTTAATTGGCAATAAAATTCAGAAAATCAGAGTTAGGAAACTTCACGTAAAAATTTGAATAAGTTATCTATATTATTTCAAAAATATGTAAGAGTAGAATCTGTAGCAAATTGAATGTAGTTTCTAAATTACTAGGTTTATTTTTATTTAAAAAAACTATATTTGGTGAATTTCAATGTAGTAGTACTTAAATTTCAGGGAAAAAATAAGAAGTAGGTGTCTGTCTGACCACCCCAACCACAATAAAATGATGATATTTTTTATACAACTTTATATATAAGTAGGGGACTCATGTCCGGATGTGATGCATATTATTTTGTAATTTTTTTCCAAGTAAATAATTAATTATTATTTTATTGCTACAAATTTTAAAAATTATAAAAACTCGTATGTCTAACCACCTTAACTTGGTCAAAACTTCATGAAATTCATTTTTTTTTAATCCTATAGTATGTGAAGCATAGAATGTGGTGCATATTTTGGATTCAAAAAATGTGATACTGTTTGAAAGTTATAGATGTTTTTCAATCAGCCTATCAATCAAGAATTTAATTGTAATTCAAATAGAAAATGAAGAATAATTATTTATTAAATTCAAAGTAAAGCATAATTTACATTGGTAGAAAGATGAGAGTCTCCTTTACCCTTTTCATTTCATCAATTTTGGGTAAAAAAAAAGTTGTCAGCCACATGGGTCATCATATCACTTAGATATCGCCACTTTTTGGCCCATCATGATCTTGCACATGCCCATGGAATATTGTGGATATGATGTTGAGAAGGCTTATAAGACTCAATACACTACTCCTACTAATGGTTTGAGTAGTTTTGATGAGATCAAGGTGCATGAAGCAAACAATAAGGAAACATTTATTCTGAAGAATAGTCTTTCACATTTTGAATCAATTAAAGTTATAAATCAGAAGATTGCTAAAGAGATATGGGATGCTTTGGAAAAGATTCATGAAGGAGATGAAAAGGTTAAAGAAGCAAAGTTATAGAATTTGGAGGCACAATTCAATATCCTATGAATGAATAAAGATGAGAACATTAAATCCTACGTACAAAGAGTGGATGAGCTGGTAGGTGGAGTGTGAGGACGGTGCACAAGTGGATGAATCCATAATAGTAAAGAAGATTCTTAGAAATATCCCTAATGCATACAGTGAAAAGGTATATGCTATTGAAGACTTTGTAGATTATAAGACTTATACTAAATATAAATTGTTGGGTACTCTAACCTCATTTGAAATGAGAAAGCCTAGCTCGAGAAATGGATTAAAGATAGAAAATACTTTCAAGACTACAAAATTTGAAGATCCGGATGAAGAAAACTTCGATGAAGTGAAAGATAAGTTTGTAAGAAGAATGAAAAAAGGCTCTGGTAAGTATCAAGGTAAGTTACCTTTCAAATGTTTTAGTTGTGTAGGAATTGGTCATTATGCTTCAAGATGTCCTAAAAGGGCTGAGAGGAATAAACATAGATAAGACAAATAAAATAAAGGAAATATAATCAAGAGAGTATATTATGTAAATGAAGATGTTGATGTTCTTGAAGATGAGTCTAATTACGGAGATTTTGATGATAATGAATGTTTGTTCTTGGCTATAAAAGATGAATCCACTCTTTCTAATACTGAAAGATCTATGAAGGAAAGTACTCTAGAGAAATCTTAAGGTATTGTGATCTCTGCTCTTCATGTTAAACAAGAAAAGAACTATTGGGTTGTTGATAGTGGTTTTTCACATCACATGAACGGTGAAAAAAGTAATTTCGTTAAAATTGAAAATTATGATGGAGGGTTAGTTAAGTTTGGAGATGATACTAGTGATAAGATTTGTGGGATAGGTTCAATCAGTTTTGATGGCAAGCATAATATTGATGATGTCTACTATGTTAAGGGTTTAAGGAATTATATTTTGAGTGTTGGATAGATGTGTAGTAAAGGATATAATCTGTGAAATAAGGAAAAGATCTGGAACCCTGATTGCTGCTAGAAAGAAGTCTGAAGGAAATATTTATCAACTTAATGGTGATGATAGAATTTTTTTTATGGCTCAGATCAATGACAGTTGGTTATAGCACTGGAGGATGTGTCACATAAATTTTGAAAATATGGTGAGAATCAATGCAGTAAAAACTATGAGAGATTTACCATGAATTGAAAAGCCTGTTAATGTTATTTGTAAGGATTTTAAAGTTTATCAAAACGATGTAAAGTCTACATTTCTGAATGGTGAGTTGGAAGAAAAAGTCTACATGGAACAACCAGAAGGATTTCAGTTGTCGGATTAACCAGAAATGGTCTATAGATTAAAGAAGGCTTTATATGGATTGAAGCAATCTTCCAAAGCATGGTATGCAAGGTTGGATAGATATTTAATTTAGCAAGGTTTTAGTAAAGGTACGATAGATAGAAATTTATATTTGAAAATTGAAAATGACAAAATCTTGATAATAGTTGTATATGTTGATGACATTATCTTTAGAGGGAACAATGTGAAAAATATTTGCTAAAGAAATTCAAAAAGAGTTTAAGATTTCTATTTTTGGTGAGATGAATTTCTTTCTTGGGTTGCAAATCAATCAAAAAGAAAAATGGATTTTTATTTCATAGTCAAAGCATGTAAAATAAATGTTGAAGAATTTTGGAATGGATGGTTCCAAACTAGTATAAACTCCTATGGTGACTAGCTAAAAATTGAGTAAAGATGATGATTCACCTAAGGTTGATCAGAGAAAATACAAATCGATGATTGGAGTACTACTATATTTAACTGTTACCAAACTGGACATCATGCATGCAATTTTTCTTGTGGCTAGATTTCAAGAGGACCCTAAAGAAACACATTTTTTTGTTATTAAGAGGATATTCAAATATTTAAATGGCACTCTGGATTATGGTTTATGGTATCCTAGGGATACTGATTTTACATTAAGTGCTTATACAGATGCAGATTGGGTAGGCTGTGTTGATGATAGGAAAAGTACAAGTGGTGGTTCATTCTTTCTTGGTTATAGACTGTTGTCATGGTTAAGTAAAACATAATATTTAGTTTTCTTATCCACTATAGAGGATGGGTATATTATTGTAGCATCTTGTTGTACACAAGTTTTATGGATGAGATGGATATTGAAGGATATCAGAGTAATGTATGATGATCCCATCTCTATTTTCTATGATGATACAAGTGAAATTAATATTTCAAAGAATCCAATGATGCACTCAAGGAAAAATAATATATCAATAAGGTATCACTTTTTCAGGGAAAAGATTATGGAGAATGAAATTGAGTATGTACCTACAAAGGATTAGATTGATGACATATTTATTAAGGCTCTTCCTAAAGATAGTTATGAGTATCTTTGGGAGAAGTTAGGGTTTATTGCCCCTTCTATCTTGAACTAGATGCATATGGAGATGCATCAATCCAGTGAATCTATGGATCTATCTTCTTTTTGGACTAATGTTTGGTGGCTACCCCTCAGGGGGAGTAGGTAGTGTCATTTGTTGTCATTGTAGAGTTGATTGAGTGTACTCCTAAGGGAGGGTATTCAATACTAGTAATGTTCTTTGTGTAAAAGGAGGATAACAATATAAAATATCTTTTACCATCACCATTGATGTCAAAGGGGGAGAAAGTATCATGTGAAAAAGAAAGGGGGAGACAGTATTCTAAAAAAAGGAGATTGACGGTTTAGAGTTGTTGTGTTGTCTTTGATGGTTTTTGATATCATGTTTTGTCATCAATGAGAAAGGGAGATATTGAAGCAAGTATGAAGGTGTTGTCATTGATGTTAACTGGTTATTAATTGGTTCTTATTGCCATTGATGTCATGATAGTTGGTTATTGGTTGTATATGTCAAGGATATTAAGAAAATTGTAATAAATAAGGGTTAAAGTTATTATATGTATGCTTTGAGATATGCTCTAGAATGTGCTTCTATGCTTGTGTGGTTCAGACATATTGCTCATGGTTGTTGGTATTTTTTGTATCCAAAATTTAGGCTTCTAGATTGTTGTATAGTGTGAGATATCTTCACCAATATGTGTATTGTGCTCTGAATTTCTCTAAATTTTGGTTTCAAGACTTATAGTTTTGAGGGTAATCTAATAATATTTTATTCGAGGGAAGTTTGTTATCCAAAAATATTGGATCAAGTTAAGGATGCGTGTGCTTAATTCTTTTATATGTCTTATATTGGTGTTGGCTGACCTTGTGTTAAACAATACCTACAAAGCATGGTGAACTATGTTGGGACTTATTTAGGTCCTCATTATGTGTGTGTTTGGGTCACCGTAATTCTAATTCCATCGTAGAATGTTTTGGAACTGACCTAATTTGAATTTGTAAATGAAAATTGCATATGGACAACCTTGGAAGAGTTTCAAGGTTGAAGATGATATAAATATAAGATTGGATGTTTGTGAAGGACAAGATAATGAAAGAAGGAGGCAAGATAGATGTGAGATAGATACAAAATAGTGTATGTGATGCAAGCTTGATCATATCAGTGTGAAATTCAAGTGTTGAGTTATTGGAGGCAGTGAAAAAAAGGTGTAATCTATCATTCAATCATGTCTGCAAGTGTATGAACGAATTATGGTGGAAATCTCTATTGCATTGAGATTGCTTTTATCTATGACAATTCTCTTCTATCTTGTTTGTAATTCTATGAATGTGATCCCTCTAAGAAGTAAGCCCTTACTAGATAGTAAGACCCCTTTTAAACAAGGAAGTCCTATCTTGGCAGTGAGCCTTTCCAGCAATGAGCCTTTGTATTTAGTTTTGGAATTACTTATATTGTGAGTTAATCCTCACCATAGTTTTTCCCTCATTAGGTTTTCCACGTAAATCTGGTGTTATTGTGTGTATGGTTTTACTTGTTTTAGATTCTAGTTTTGCACTTAATGGTTAATCACATTAGTAGAGAAAAGGTTTTGTGAATGGTTATTGATCTAACTACTAGTGAAAGTTTTAAATATTAAAATTGCTACAAATAATTCACCCCCCTCTCAGTTTTCTTGTTCAAAATATCCTCCATCCTCTAAATCCATATTAGGTCCTTATATTAAAAATCCCAATCCTTCATCCCTTCCATATATTTTTGGTCCCTATATCCCAAAATCAAGTCCTTCATCCCATTCATCCATCTTGGGTCCTTAAATTCCACCCCCTCTAACCCCTATCTTACAATTATTCAATCCTATCTTAAATCAAGATCAACAAAGGTCCTGTTATTTGGTGTTTCTGCATAGAAACAACTCAGACAAAACAAAATTTATCCTATCTCTATTGAAAGGTTGATCTCTATGAACAAAGAGATAACCCCAAGGTCTCATGGGTGTCAAGTCATGACAATGCAGTAGAACAAACTCAATGATAAAATGTGAAAATTTTGGTAATCACAAGGGGCCTTACGTACAAATGCTAGAAGCTCTAAACTCATCAAATTTTAAGATATGGTGATGCTTTAACATCCAGTTCTAACCATTTAAGAAAAGATACATCAAAATATGAGGGTTTCAGAAGTTCTAATGTTAACGCTACTCCTAGATTAACCATGCAAATGATGAAATACTTGGAATGGACCAATCCCTTAAACTATTTTCTGGTCGACTTAAGTTGTACCTGCAATCTTCTAAGGTGTTAAAGGTTTTTAGGTTGTAGGCATTCAACCAATAAGGATGAATGAATATATATAGTTGAACTAAGCACATGAATAGGAGGTGCAGGTTGACCTTGCACAACATTCCCACAATCAAGAAGCTACCCAAATTATGAACTAGGGATTGCTACAACACTCCAAGCATTAAACCACAAACATTACTAACTAGATCTAAGATGTATTCAAACATTTCCAAGCAATTTGAAAGATAGAACAAGAAACATGAAAGATTATTTCAATGCAAAGGAGGCACCAATCATAACACAATGTCCGCACTTTGTATTAAATCATCATATTAGCAAAAATTCTAGTATGTTACAACACTTGCTCAAAAATGTGAAAACTAACTTCTAATCTTCTAGCATGCTACTCTACTGCTAACTCTAATGATTACAAGTCCTCTTACTTAGTCTACTAATCTCTATTATTTTTTACCTTCCCAAACCTTTACAAAAGAGGTAGAATGCCATACTTATAGAATAATAGGCCCACACGAAATAGAGCTAGGGTTACAAAGAAACATGACCACCAATCAAATCAGCCCCGATAGCCAACAATAACCTGCCACCCAACAATGAATGTAATAAGGACCCCATCAGATTGATCTAGGATCACACAAAGTCAAGGAGATGGATCCTTGAGCCACGCCCACCATCAATCCTCCACCTGTGTGAACAACAATAGGTGCAAACACCAGGAGGAACACAAACCACTAATCAAACCAGAGCCAAGAAAATGGGTGGCTTAGATTGAACAAAACCAGGTTGAATCTACCAACCAAATCTGCCCACCATCAATGAACAACAAAAGCATTGACCTTGCATGCAGGGAGCGGGTTTTGTGACAACAACCGTAAAGTGTACCTGATTTCCACCATGAATCATGCTAAATCTTCAAAGTACACCCAACAAACCCAGCCCAATCCAACCTACATTCAAATAGGACACCATTAATGCCCAATACACCATCAAAATCCAAGCATGTCCAAAATAGTTCCTAAGGCAAGAGAATCAAGCATAAACCCAGGCAGAGGTGAAACCAAAGATAGGTGGAGGTGGAGCCATGAGCCGAACAGGAACAAAGTGCCAAGATAGGCAGAGGTGGAGAAGGAATGAGAACCAAAATGGGAACCAAAGGGGAATAGGCGGAAACCGGAACCAACCCCGGCGGAGGCGGAGGCGGAACGAGAATGGGAAAGGAAACCTGAACAGAAACCAGGTGCAGGCAAAAACAAAGCCAACCTCAGTGGGAGTGGAGGTGGAATGAGAATGGGAAAGGAAACCCAAACATAAACCTGGCGCAGGCGGAAACAAAACCAACCCCGGTGGGAGCAGAGGTGGAATAGGAACCTAAAAGGAAACCCAAACAGAAACCAAGCATAGGCAGAAACAAAACCAACCCCGGCGAGAGTGGAGGGGGAATGGGAACAGGAAAGGAAACCCGAAAAGAAACAAGGCATAGGCAGAAACAAAAGCAACCCCAATGGGAGCGGAGGTAGAACGGGAATGGGAAAGGAAACTAGAACATAAACCAGGCATAGGCAGAAACAAAACCAACCCTGGCGGGAGTGGAGGAAAAATGCAAATGGGAAAGGAAACCCAAACTTTGCCAAAGTTCAAAGCCAAATTCCATCCTCATCTCGACCCTAGAAAAACAACAAAAAATAAAATCAAAGAAAACCAAGGGAGGAAAACCAACCCAATTTCCAAAGACAAACAAAATAGCAGGAAAAAACAAGAACGTGGGAGGCGGAGCCGAAATGGGAATGGACCGAACCGAGAAAGTTTGACATTAAGTCCCATCCCGATTTCACCTTTGACAAGCGAAGGAAAAACAAAGTGAAGAAAATACTAAGGGAGGAAAGCGACCCTTAGGACGAAAAATTAAAAAAATGTAGAAGAAAGCAAGGGAATGGGAAGCGGAACCAGAACGGGAATGGGAACAAAATTGGGAATTTAGCCAAAGTTCAAAGCCAAATTCCATCCCGGTTCCACCTACAGCAGAACAAAAAGAAACAAGGAAAACCTAAGGGAGAAAACCAACCCTTAGGACCCAAACAAAAACACCAAGGGAGAAAACAGAAGGCAAAAGAAGACCACCCCAAAGAGGACATCTGGAAGACTCCAAAACCACCAAGAACTCAACACAAAGGCACTCACAACCAGGGCAAGCACCAAAGACCAAAACCCCAAAATTTTACAAGATAAGCAAAAAAGAGGGGGTAAGCCACATAAACGTGCCCAAAAGGTCAGGCCAAGAGAGGGTCCCCACTTTTAGAGGGGCGTGTGTGCAAAACTGCACAAAAAATGGCAACTCCACTGGGAAATGCTCCAGAGCATTTCGATGACAAACTGGCATCATGAACTCAGAATCTCTGGTTTCAATCCAAGCATCAAGTTACAAATAGACAAGGTTTTAGAAATCACTAACAAGCCAATCTTTCCTATACCAAGGTCAAAGTGTGTGCATATGCATTCATTCCCTTTCCTAAGTTGCAGCAAGGACCAAATTCAGTCTGACAGGGCTACCTAGGGATTCTAACCTCAAAAGCAACCTAGATAGAGCCCCACTACTAGTCAAGTGTCCATAGCCCCGGTGAGGTTATCACTATGACCCTCCCTAGCATAGCTCTACTACCATCCAAGCATCCATAGCCTCAGTAGAGATACTAGGATACCCTTGAAAAGGTGAATATTTTTTATTTTCAATATTTTCTATTCCTTTTGATATTCTCCATTTGAGATTTGCTTTTAAAGCTTTACTTTTCACCTTGCAGGCAATGAAGCCCACACCCAAGGATGAGAACCATAGCGGCACTAGAGTAGAATCCAAGACTTTTTTACCCAGTCAGACCTCCTAAAGGACATATGCAACCTTGGAGATCTTAAGATTTGTGCGAAGATATAAGACCCAAATATATTCCAGATTTCAACTTAGTCAAGCGACACTAACTCCTAGCCCATGCAACATCAAATGAATGAAATCTACCAGTTTGAATGACTCTAAAAAGATGATAGGAGTTTGTAAAAGAAATCCCAGAGCAGCCCCAGACAAGCAGCTAGTTATACAGATGCAACAAGCCTAGAGGAAAGTAGGTCAACACCACAAAAGCAGAGTAGTAGGGAAAACCAACCCAAGTAGCAGACAAGTAGAGTAAGACCAAAAGAAACCCCACAAAAACTAAGGCAAAAACAAGATAACAAAAAGGAAACCTAATCCACCTTTCTACAAGGAAAGAGATGAGAACAACTCAAGACTAGAAATAATGCTTCAAATACTACCCATTGACAGGCAGTGGGATATCTCCTCCAGTGAGGGTTTTCAAATGGAAGGCATTATCCCCCAAGATCTCTTCAATCTGACAAGGGCCAAGCCAAATTTTATCAAATTTTCCATGCCCCCCCTTCTTGTCTTGAGATTTATCCTAGTAGAGAACCAAGTCAGAGATTCTAAAGGCTTTCACCTTGGCTCTCCTATCAAACCACCTTTTCACTATAGCCTAATGTCTGGCAAAGTTTTCTAGGGCCTCATCTCTTCTCTCTTCAAGGTGTAACAATTCAGTCAAGCGGGCTTCATGCTTATCCTCTCCATCATAATATTCATTGATGAATTGTAGGGTAGGGATCTTCAACTGGATGGGAAAGACGGGTTCCAATCCATACACTATGTGATAAGGATAGGTTCCTAAAGATGCATTTTGTCTAGTGCGGTCTGCCCAAAGAGAAAATCTAAGCTGAGTGTGCCAATCCTTGGGGTTCTTATCTAATAGTTTTTGGATGACTATCAAAAGGTTCTATGTCATTAGAAAATGTGAATTAATCAAATAGTAAACTAACACACCAATAAGATATTATATTAAAGAAAAGTAACTAGAAAGCATAAATGCAAACTCTAATGACAACAGCTTCTTCAAATTCGTCCCATTGTCCTCTATCTCCAAGGATTTGATTTAAGGTGTTGGCTCTCAGTTGTGTAAGCAACAACTTGTTGAAATGACAACTTAGGAGAATGAGATTAATTGAAAATGCATGTTCATGAATATATGATTTAAGCTATGAAATTGAAAAACTATGATGCTAGAATGCTGATAATATTGGAATGCAACTATAGTAAGTACGTATGAAATCTAGGATTCGAGGTGTGTCCTTTTCAACTCATAAGAGGGTTGCATTTATAGATTTTTGAAGGAAAGAATCCAGTTGGCGAGGATCAATGGTTGAGATTCAAACCTATTAGGATGAATGGTGAGAGATCGAGAAGTTGAGAAAAAGATGGAAGGTTGAGAGAAAGATGGGAGATGTTTCCTCAAACACAACCTTTTCCATTCAAAAATGAAGGAAAGTTGCCATTTGTGCACTTCATTTATGAAGAGTTAGTTGATAGTTGAGGAAAAATCCATAATTAAATAAATAAATTTATTTAATTACATGTGACAAAGAATTAGAAGTTTCCATAATTTAAATAGATAATATTTAATTATGTGTGAGAGATGATAAAAAGCGCTTTAATTAAATATATAAAATACTTAATTAAATATGAAAAGAAGAAAGTTTCTAATTAAATATTTTTAGAATATTTAATTATGGAAAAAGAAAACTTTTAATTAAATATTGGAAATATTGAATTAAATGTGAAATGAAGAATATCATTTAAATTTAGAATTTAAACTTGTGATAATTAATATAAATAAATTGTGAAATCTATTTAATTAATTAAGAGGAAGATAGCAATAATTAAATAAACTTATTTATTTAATTAAACTAGAAGAATTGGAAAATTAACAATATAAATAAATAATTAAATTTATTTATATGTAGATGATTTAAGAATATTAATTAAATAATTCATATTTAATTGATTAACAGGTTTGGTTAACTGTGACCATTTTTAGATGTGTACAGGTTCTTATTGGAAGACTTAGCCAAACCATTCCCCTATGGATAGTAATTGGATGCAAACTTTATGGCAATTCCATGGTCATAAGCCTAGTTAGAAAACTTTAAAGATGTAAATGCAGAACCATTGTCACAAACTACATCTAATGGACAACCAAAGTGATTAATGATACTCGATTCTATGAAATTGATTACTACTTTAGAAGTGCATTGTTTGCATGCAAGATCTTTAGTCCACCTAGTAAAATAATCGATTATGGTAAGAATATACATGTGGCCTGCAGATGAAAATGCGTTGATTGGACCAATGAAATCCATTCCCCGTTATGTAAATGGTTTTACCTCTATGGCAGGCCAAAGTGGAAGAGCTGCACACCTCTCCCTGCTTGTTGCAGTTTGGCACACATGGCAAGTTCTCATGTGGTGATGTGCGTCTTTGAACAAGGTAGGCCAATAATAGCCTTCCTTCAGAATCTGATATATAGTGGAAGGTGTTGAACCATGGCCTGTGCCATATTTATCATGAAATTCAGTCATCACTCTCCTCGCCTCTTCTTTCCCTAGGCATCTCAGGTAGACACCTTCATCATTTCTCTTGTATAGGACAACTCCCTTCATCATAAAACTACCACTCTTCAAATGTAGAGCCCTCCTTTGTACTAAATTAAGGTGTCCAGGACATTTTTGATTCAACAAGTAGTAGATAATGTCATCATACCAGTCCCCCAGAGAAACATCTTCAAGATTTTAATGTTGGGCAACAAGGTCAGGACCCATTTCTGCCATTGTCTTGGTCAGTCCCTGTCCTCTTACCAACTTCATGGGTTGAATTTCAATATCATATTATTGTAACATAGTCACCCACTTGGCTCTATGTTCACCCAACTCATTTTGTATCAACAATAGCTTGACTGTAGGATCAGGAACTATAGAAAAGACATTGTTTCTTAGTATATAATTCCTAAACTTCTTCACAGTTCAGATCAAGGCATAAGCCTAATTTTCAACACTAGGATACCTCAGTTCAACATCCTTCAAAGGTGCACTCATGAATGCTATGGGATGTTCATTCCCTTGATCAAAATTTTGTCTTAACAAGCCTTCACAAGAGTGATCAGAAGAAAATGAATAGATGTAGAATGGATTAGCATAATCAAGACCTACCAAAATAGGGGCCTCAACAATAGCTCTCTTGATTTCTGCAAATGATTCCTTAGCCTCTGTATTCCATTCAACCTTCTCTTCTTGTTTCAACATGGCATTTAAGGGCTTGATTATTTCTAAAAATCCAGTGATAAATTTCTTGACAAAGTTAATCTTGCCAAAGAATGACTTCATTTCTTTCTTGCTTGCAGGGGGATGAATTTCCAGTATTTCCTCCACTCGTTCAGGATCAATGGCAATACCTTGTTCTGAAATAACATTTCCTAATATCTTTCCCTCAATGACTCCAAAGATGCACTTCTTTGGATTAAGTGAAATAACAAATTCCCTGCACTTCTGGAATACTTTGCATAAATCTGCAACATGATCACTTCTCTTCTTGGAAAAGACTGTCAAATGATCCATGTAGATGATTATGCACTTGCCAATGATTTCCTTGAAGGAAATATCCATTTCTCTTTGGAATGTAGCTCCAACATTGATTAATCCAAAGGATATTCTTCGGTAATCGAAGGTTCCCCATTTTGTAGTGAAGGCAGTTTTGTGCCTATCCTCCTATTGAACCCTGATCTGATTATATCCAAAGTACCCATCCAAAAAGGACATCATCTGAGATCCATTGATAGCCTGAAGCACCCCATCCAGTGAAGGGATTGGATAAGTATCCTTTTTTGATGCTCTGTTCAGGTTCCTGAAATAGAAACACAGTCTGATTTCTCCATTTTTCTTCCTAATTGGAACTAAGTTTGTGACCCATGTTGAATGTCTTACTAAGAATATGATTTGTGCTGAGAGTAGATTCTACACTTCCTTCTAAATAATGGGCTCCAATAAAGCATTAATTGGTCTTTGTCTTTGCCTGAATGGCTTAACATTTGAGTTGAGGGGGATAGTATGTGTAATGATCGAAGTGTCATATGTCCTCAAGTCATCTTAGCTTCAGGCTATCACATCCTAATATGTGTACAGGACATCAATAATTCCTTTCTTGAGCTTCAAAGTGCACACCTTACTAATAAAGACATTCCTAACATCACCTTGGGTCCCCACGTACATTTCACACTAATAGTTGATAGATTCCCTTTTAATTTTCTACTCTTAAGCTCTGATCCTATCCAGATCAAAGATCCTTTCTAATTGCAACATGCCTCTTGGGATGGTATTAGTCTTCAGATTGAGGAATCCTTCTAGGTCAATTTCGGCCTCTTGAGGATCAACCTCATCAATTACTTGGGAAGCAAATACATCAAAGCTAGTGATAAAATCAAGAATGTGCTTATCATCCTCAAATACCTGAAAATTGGTGACATTGTCATGCACCGAGGGCACTGGGACAAACTCCATAGTGAACTTATTTAAGCCAAAAAGTGATAATGGTTGCAATGTACTTGCCACTTGTGCCAGAGAATTAGCAGTCTGATTCTTACTCTGAGGTATCAGTTGAATGTTGAAGGCATCAAATCCTTCAATAAGATCCTAGATTTTGTGTCTGTAATTGGCCATCCTCCTATCATGACATGAGTATTTTTTTCTCACCTGCCTAACCACTAGCTCAGAATCTCCAAGCACTTGGAGGATTTTAACTTTCTTCTCAATGCCATCAGTAGCCCATGAACTAGAGATTCATATTCAACTACATTGTTAGTGCATTGGAATTGGAGTCTGTGGACAGAAAAGCAGGTTTTACCTTTAGGACTGATCAGCTCCATCCCTGCTCCAACACCTTGCTTGGATTTGGATCCATCAAATGTTAATGTTCAACAGTCATTAGCCCCTACTTCTCTTGGGATACCTCTATCCCTACTATCACCCAAAGGTTCTTCAAGAGTTTTTGGATCCTTTCCCTTTTGCTTATTTTGAAAGATCTGTATGTTTGACTGAATGGTTGGGGTTGTGTTAATGTGCCTTTGTATCCATTCTACTACAATTCAACACAAGAAACATTCCAATTCAGAATGGGTAGCATCATGGACTTGGCACCAATTAGGAAGAAGCAATTCTTCAAAGTTCATATTTCTACCCAGCTGAATCTGATCTTCTTCTTGTTCAAGTTGCACTTCGAGGCTACTAGCTTCTGATGTGGATTCACCAGAAGAGCTTTGTAACATCAATATTTCTTTTGTGTCTGAAGCAAGGGAGGCTAGGACATAGTTCCCCATACTAACTTTTGATACCAATATCTAATTTGAAATATTATGATACTCAATAATGACATACTTCATTCTTTGTTCCCTCTCAATTCTAATCTGATTTGGGACTCCTTTTCAAGGGAGCCACATGTGGGAATTGTCAGTGGATGTGTATCCATTTAGTGCCTTGGTGAAATCTCTACCCAAGATTAGATCATAGGTGTCAGGAATGTCAGCTCCCTGAATATTAAGCAATTGTTGCACTCTAGGGTCTGAGGCCACTTGCATGGAAATGATGTTTAGTTCTCCTACTATATTCACCTCTATTTTGTCTAATTGGGTGAACTTCTTTTGAGAGGCTACAAGGGTAATAATAAGATCCCTACAAACAAAAAATGACATAACATTGGTGGATGCCCCTGAATCTAGTAGACAATTGTGCAAATTTTTACCAAATATACGAATGGAGACTAGAAAAGGAGGGTTTTCCATTCTTCCTTGGAATAAATTCATCTGTGAGTCAGCTTGCGCAACCTGACTCTTATATTTTTCTTTACCCCTATCCCTGAGTTGTGATTGACTAGGACCTTTGGGTATTTGTGAACTAAGAGGCCTTGCAATTACCTCATTGGTAGCTATTCCTAGCATTGCTATACTTGAATTAAAGGACCCAAGGACTACATTTTTTATTTTAGGAACTCTTAATAACTCAAAAGAAGAAAGACTCACCTTTACTTTTCTGAGTTCCTCAGTGACATATTCTTCCAGTTGTTCCACATTCATGTCAATGTGGAGCACCTTGGAATGACCAATCGTCTTATCCTTTGTTGCATCAACAATGCTTCATTTGGAAACATATGGTTGTCCTTCCTTTGTGAGGTATTGTGTTGGAACCTGAGGGTAGGATGGAGTGTTATTGGTATGTGGATCAGGTGGAGTAGCAAATTGTGTGGATGGGAAGATGTAGTGAAGGACCCTCTAGCCTGTGAATTCTTGTGGGGCTTACTCCTCAGATCGTACTTTCTGACAAGTTGTTGAAACATTTGCACTTCCTCAACACCAGCCTCTTCTTCATCCAATGGGCCATTGTCATTCTTAGTTTCTTCATCAAACAGCTGAGAGATTTCATCTTCATTGAGCACTTGTTCAGCTTCTCCATTATGGCTACTTGATTCCTCCTCTAGTTCATTCTTCTCATCCCTTGAGAAAGGAGCATGATTCAACACCAAAATTGGGGAATCATAGGGATTTGAGGGCACCAACTCTTGGTCAGTGGAGTTGTTTTCAACTTCATATTGAAAAATGGAAGCAATAGTTTGAAATTCAGGGCAGCCAAGCTCAGAGTGTTGACTTGTCTTGTGAAGCCTACACCATCTAGACAAAGCGGCCTCTACCAATTACACACCACTTGGAGGTTTCTATGAATTGGAAGGTTGATCTAGTGGGGTGGGAACTCCTCCATTGTTAGGCCTAGTGTTCCACAACCTATTTTTCCTAGGTGGTTGTCTTCTGTCAAATCCTTGTCCACCTTGTTGATTTCTATCAAAGTTTTGACTATAATCTTGTCCTCTTTTGAAGTTTTGATTTATGTCATAGTGTTTCCCTTTATTATAACTTGATTGCATGCTCTTCTGATTAGCTTGGAGTTGATTTTTCTAGTTCCTCAAGTAGGTTACCTCCATGTTCAGCTTCTTCACTTGTTCAGTTAGCTCATCTAACCTTTCCTTATCAGGATTGTTGTAAGGTACTAGATTCATAGTGTTTGGGGAGTACCCTAACACTCCTCTAGAACCAGAAGACTGATTCAAAACTTTTGAGTTCTGCAAATATGTAGGGAAATTATCTTGTAGCTGTGAATGGAGGGGACAATTAGCATTTTTCTGGGGATAATCGGGCATTGGTTGGACCTGATTTATTGGATGACTCGGGTGAGGGACCAAAGGCAACTGTGAAATAGGATTCATGATAGGTGTGTGATTGGTCAGAGCCTGGGTGAGAGATTGGACTTGTCTTGGGTGAGCAGCTAGTCCCAGAGATGGTTGAGTTCCAGATAAGTGTTGTCTCAGGTCTGCACTGACCTTAACAGTCTCCATATACACAGTGAGCAAGGTATTCGGTGGATTAGTTCTCCACTTAAGGAAGGTCAAGGTAAGGCTATCAAGGGCTTCAAATTAGACCTCCAAGGTAGTCTCTTCATTTCCAGCACAAGGTGCCTAAAGTCTAGTGTATGCCCAGTGGAACCTATTGTAGAATGATCCTATAGGTTCATTAACCTCTCTTTTTACCCCAGTAAACTGCATATATAGCTCATTACCACTCTTGGGAATCTTAAATTTTAGTAAGAATGCAGCCTCAAACTTAGCCCAGATAGATATGGATGTAGAAGGCAAGTGATTATACAAATAAAAGGCCTCTTCTCCTAGAGAATAAGGGAAAAGTCTGCATGCAACATCCTCATGATTAATCCCTCTATCTCTCAGATAGGTCTGAAAGATCCTAATGTGTTCTTTTGCTGTCCTATTTGGGTCACTCATATGAAACTTAGAGCAAAAATACTCAGGGTTCTTGGGCATAACATTGTATTTGTTGAATGTCAGGGGTGATGCATTATTTTCCAAGAAGGCCATTGGTGGAGGTGGTAATGGTCGGTGAGTGACTAGTTGGGGTTGTGGAATAGAACCATCCTCAGAATCAGATAAAGATGGAGTGGGTGGAGGTGAAGATGGTGGAGATGATGGATTGGATGATGGTTCCTCCCTTCTTCTAGGCCTTCTTGACCTAGCTAGAGGTGGCAATTCTCAAAAATCTTCCTCTCCTGCTATAGATCTTGTTTTCCTTCTTAGACTCTCAGGAGAAATGGCATTTAGAAAATGCTCCAGCTTGATTGTTTAGGCCCTCCTTCTAGCGCCAATCCTATTGTTTAATGTTTCTGCATAGCAACAACTTAGACAAAACAAAATTTATCTATCTCTCTTGAAATTTTGATCTGTATGAACACAGAGATAACCCCAAGGTCTCACAGGTGTCAGGTCATGAGAATGTAGTAGAACAAAATCAGTGATAAAATGTGAAAATGCTAGTAATTACAAGGGGTCTTACGTACAAATGTTGGAAGCTCTAAACTCATCATATTTTAAGATATGGTGATGCTTTAACTTTGAGTTCTAACCATTTAATAAAATAAACATCAAAAGATGAGGGTTTCAGAAGTTCTAATGTTAACACTACTCCTAATATTGACCATGCAAATGATGAAATACTTAGAATGGACCAATCCCTTAAACTAGTTTCTAGTTGACTCAGGTTATACCTACTATCTTGCAGAAAATAGTGCAATCTTCTAAGGTGTTAAAGATTTTTAGACTATAGGCATTCATTCAATAAGGCTAAATGAATATATACATTTGAACTAAGAACATGAATATGAGGCACAGGTTGACCTTGCACAACATTCCTACAATCAAGAAGTTGCCAAAAGTATGAACCACGGATTGCTACAACACTCCAAGCATTAAACCACAAACATTACTAACTAAATCTAAGATGTATTCAAACATTTTCAAGCGATTTGAAAGATAGAAGAAGAAACATGAAAGATTATTTTAATGCAAAGGAGGCACCAGTCATAACACAATGTCCACACTTTTTATTAAATCATCATATTAGCAACAATTCTAGTCTATTACAACACTTTCTCGAAAACGTGAAAACTAACTTCTAATCTTGTAACATGCTGCTCTAATGATTATAAGTCCTCTGACTTAGTCTGCTAATCTCTACTATTTCTAACCTTCCTGAACCTTTTACAAAAGAGATAGAGTGCCATAATTATAGAACAACAGGCCCACATGAAATACAGTTAGGTTTACAAAGAAACACAACCACAAATCAAATCGGACCTAACAGCCAATAATAACCCATCACCCAACAATGAATGCAGCAAGGACCCCATCAAATTGATCTAGGATCACATGAAGTCGGGGAGATGGATCCTCGAGCCACGCCACCATCAATGCTCCACCCACATGAAAATCAATTTGCATGAACACCAGGAGGAACACGAGCTACCAATCAAACTAGAGTCGGGCAAATGGATGACTCATATCGAAAAAAACCAAGTTGAATCTACCAACCAAATTTTCCTGCCATCAATGAACACCAAACGCGTCAACCTTGTGTGTGGTGAGTGGGTTCTATGACAATAGCCGTAAAGTGTACCTAACTGCCCTCGTGAATCATGCCAAATCTTCAAAGTACACCCTGCAAACCCAACTTAGTCCAACCTGCATTCAAACGGGACACCATTAATGCCCAATACACCAAAAAAATCCAAGCATGTCCAAAATAGTTCCTAAGGCAAGAGAATCAAGCATAAACCTAGGCAGAGGTGGAGCCACGAGCAAAATAGGAACAAAGAGCCAAGATAGGTGAAGGTAGAGACGGAACGGGAACCAAAATGGGAACCAAAGGGGAACAAGTAGAAACTGGAACCAACCCCGGTAGAGGTGGAGGCAGAACGAGAATGGGAAAGGAAACCCGAATAGAAACTAGGCGTAGGCGGAAACAAAACCAACCCCAAAAATCCACAAAAATCATAGGATCACCATGTCCCATCTAAAAGACATGCCAAAACAAAGAAAAATATGATCCAAAATCCAAAATTTAAATCCAAAAGTCCACAAAGTCCCATGAATTCAAATACAAAACCCATTTGGATTCCCAAACTACTAATAAAAGCAATGCATCTCAAATAACAATCAAAATTGGAATCCAAACTTGCTAATGTTAAATATCCAAGATACTAAGAGGGGGTGAATCAGTATCTTCTTAAACTTATTGAACAAATAGTGTCCAATTAATCCAATGCACAAGATAATTAAGATAAGAAAAATCATTAAGCTAACATGAAGCACATAGCACAAGAACACCAAGATGTTTATGTGGAAAACTCAGAGTGGGAAAAACCATGGTGAGGATTAACTCACACTATAGTATAACCAGTTATAAGATATTACAAAATGGTGGCTCACTGTCAGGACTCACTGTCCAAAATGGAGGCTCACTGCCTACAAAAATAAGAAATAGAAATGGATTATAGCCAGAGAATGAACTAATGTAAGTACACCTCAGAGTGTCGATTCAGTTCCTTTGAAGCTCAATAAATTCACATGCCAATAGATCACTCTTTTCTCTTTTCACATCCACATATAATCTACCAACATTCACATACATCAACATGCATGCCCTTATCTCCAAGGACATCCTGAATAGATACCTAATTTTCCCATAAGTAACAATCAGGTTGGCTCCAAGTGAACAAAAAACTTCTCAAAAACAATTCAACCATATGGCACACAACTAGATGTCATCATGGATTACACAAACAAAATTTAATCCATTTCACCTTCAATCGCTTATTAGGTCAGCCAGTAGTGGACCTAATAAAAAAAATGTAAACAACAAAAAAATGATGCCAACAACAACCATGAGTATCTATACGCATGAGATCTTGTCCATGCATTCTTTTATCAACCAAAAACCATTTCCAAAAAACTGAATTAACAACTATCATCGAAGAGGAAATCTAGAGAAAATTATTGGAGGACAAACCTACATTACCAGTTTAGAATACTAGATTAACATGACTTTGAATCTTGCAGTTGCAACTCATATATCATGGTGACATCAATGACATCAAAAATTGTATCAAGAGATGTGTTCTTCTTCATTCTTCCAACAATCTCTCCCTTTGTCATTGATGGAAACATGTTCCTATTTATAGAGTATACTCTATTTCTCTTTCCTTTCTCCCCCTTTGACATCAAGGACAAAGGTCAATTAAAAAAATATGAAAAATATGTACACAGGGTCTAGAATATACAACATAGAGAATTAAACTACTAAACTCCCCCTAGGGATTTTAACCCAAACAATGTAAAAGCCAAAAAAATAAATTTACCTCAGAGGAGGGAGCACTTTGAAGTTCCTATAGAATTCCTTGCCAAGTCACTTTACCATTCTCCCAACTCTGCTTAGTAGATATCAGCATTTTGTTCAAAGATTCTAATGCAATAAATCTTTATTTAGCCTCATCTAGAGTATCTGAGGTCAAATTGATCTCATCAAAATTTTCAGCATTGGCTACCAGAGTGTACACCATCCTTACATTGTCACCAAGCAGGCCAAATTTTCTGATTATCACTTCCTTTTGCTTCTGTAACATGAAAAAAAATTCTCTATGTGTAGAGATGGCATTCCAATTTGATATGTCTCTATCCATGGATACATTGTAATTACTGGAAACAGTTGTCAACTAGAAATCAATGGAGTCCATGAGATCTTTTATAGTTTGTGTGGCATCAGACCACCTCATGCAATAGGAAAACATAGAATTAGCTTTAGATTCACTGGCCTTTATAGATTCAAGGCTCTTTTCTACATTGGTACGTACCAAAGCACATTTTTCATGAAGGATCAATAGCCTTTTCTCAGTAAGTTTCTCTTCAACTTCCTATTTTGTTTTCTCACCAAGTCTTGTGGCATACTCCTTGAAAGAGTCCAAAAGAAGCTTCAAGTTTTCAACTGGAGTGAGAGATGTGTCTATTGATGTATCAGGTGTTATTTTTTGCAAATCCTTAATGGAATCTTCAATTAGTTCAGTTCCCTTTTGATGCATTTCCAAGATTTTTTTTCTATCGGATGCATGAAATACATAACCTAACACTATTTTATGTATAGGAGAAATCTTGTTCAAATTTGCATATCCTTGATTCATGGGAAGCTATAGGAGTTCCAAAGGAATTACTAGATGGAATCTGATCTACTTGGACAGTAGGCCCTTCAAGACATCACCAGAGGAGGATTCTCTAGTGGAATTTTGTCATTCTACAACCTGCTGAGATACTTCTTCTTTCTTTCTAACAATATCACCTGATTCCTTATTTATATCTTCTTCTTCCTTTGCTTTCTCCTCCTCTACAATCTTTTCTTCCATCTCCTTCTCTTCTATCTTTTCCTCTTCTACTTTTTCTTCTTTTTTTCTTCTTCCTTTTCATCTTCTCTCTTCTCTTCTTTTTCTTTATCTCTTTCTTGTTCCTCAAATTGTATCGAAGGGGTAACATCATGAATCTCTGCTTCAACATTTTATTCAACTTATTTTTCATTTTCCATAGCCTCATTAGCAACATTAGTTTCTGGTAGAACATTTGTACTACCTATTTTCGAAAGGATATTGGAGTCATTTATTTCTAGAGGTACACTTTCATCAATAGTGTCAGAAGGGGGATATTCCATAACTTCCATAGAAGCTTTTTTCCTTGATATGGGTGTCGTATTGGATGCACCAACCATACCATAATTTAATACTATACTTCTGATAGTATTTATTGTTTCCTTCCTTATGCTTTTTTTTTCCTTCTTGTCTCTGGTCATTAGAGTATTAACTCTCTTCTTCATCTGGAACAAGTTAGCACAAACCTTCTTCAACATTTCCAAATCACCCAAAGACAGAGCAGATGTAATCTCCTTATATTATTTAGCTCTTATTTTCTCTTCCAAATCAACCACCTTAGTTCTTCTCTTCATCTATATTCCCCAAAACTTTTTAGGTACATCACACTTAACACTATCCCACTTAGCTTCCAATATAATAACATACTTAATGATAGCCATTATTATTGTTTCCTTATCTTCTTCACCCACTAGATCATAAAGTTTTGTTGTGGATTTCACCATATTTTCCCTATGCACTAAATTATTTTCCAAGGCATCTAGTTCGAGAGGGGTACCGAGTCTTATCATAGAGACAGTCTAGTCTGAAAAGACTTCCTCTGCAACATTTTATTTCTTTTCTTCTACCTCATGATCACTCAAGTCCTGCTCATCAACATCCTCTAAGGAGAATACATACTAAACTTTCTTCAACCAACACTGGATTCTTGAGATGCACCTTCACCAGAGGAAACACTCACCCTTCTCTTTCTTGTCAGCTTTGTAGTTGGATCTTCCTCCTCTTCCTCCTGATCATCAGTAATGCTCATATTCTTCACTTTTAGCCTTTTCTTTTCTTCCTTGTTTAGTAGGTACTAGCGGAGGAACACCTTTTCTCTTACTTGATCTGGTAGTGGGTCTGGAAGGGGCTAGTCCTTTGCCTTTGTCAGAGGTGTTGGTCTCAATCTTTATTGATGCTAGTCCAAAAGTTGGATTGGAAGGAGGGATCCTGCCAGATCTCCTTACACTAGGTAATTCTTTAGACTTCTATCCTTCAAGGGCTCTTCCTAGTGCTATCTCTTCATCAGTGAAACTATAATTTTTGAGCATTTTAATTACTTTTTTCTTGTAGAGTTTTTGTGCTCCTACCGAACTTCCATAGACTTTTTTACATATGTTCCAATCTAGGGTTCATTGGAATCCTTTGGAATCTTCAATAATAATTTCACATAACCTTCAACTTCTTCTTTTATGATTTCATATTCCAAGGGTTGAATCTAGACAGTCTGGGGTTCAACAACTCCAACCATGCACTCATCAAAAGAAACATAAAATATGATGTCATTCTTATACTTTTCAAAAATCTTCCTCAGAATTATATCTCTCTCATTCATAACTTTCTTGAATATAGAGAAGAATTTTTTCAAAGCATTTTCTATGATCTTCACTTCACCCAACTTATGTATATGGTCAAAAATCTTATGGGCAACCCGTCGGAATGGGTCCCAAAACACTATTTCAAATTTTCTCGGAAGCATTTTGAGGAAATAGAATAAAAGGAAAACAATCAAAGAACCAAACTTGAAAGGATACTTCTTCTCCTTCAACATTCTTAGATTCTCAAGTAGTTGTTGTTTGAGAAGCTCGCATCGATCATAATCTCCACCATTTGCAGCCATGTCAAAACCAATATAGATTTTTGTGGTAGACATAGATATGGATGTGTACTTCATGGCTAGATTAGTGATAGGCTTTGTTGCGAGAGCCCTCTTATCATATGTTGCACCAGTTAGTTTCATCACCACTTCATTTTTCACTACTTTCAGCACTAGTATTGGTCCAATGTCATAGAGTCCAATGAAAACTTTGATCACTTCCTTAGTTATTAAGTGTGGCTCATTGGACCACAAGGACTGATCATGCATTTTTCTAAGGACTGGTTTAACATACTAATCATCCACAATGAAACATAAATTAGGAAAGTTGTTCCAACAATCCAATTTCTATGTCACAAGATTTGAGTACTCAGGATTCACTATGAAATTATCTCTAGTGAGTCACTTTAGCCACATGTCAATAAACTCGGTGTGATTTAACTCCTTAGTCTTAACCCTAATGTACATTATTTTATCCTTTGTCAGCATGACACCATGGGGAATCGAAGAGAAAGCACCCATAGGGTCATCTTCGGAAACCTTCATAAAGTATTTCCTGTAGGAGGGTCTAGGTCTTTCTATTGTATTTATGACTACAAGGGTTGCCATTTTCTATATATCAATCTCTTCATAAATTCATAAAGAAATTTTCACAAGCTCAAAATGGCTAAGAATCCAAAAATACCTCTTTCTTTCACAAAGAACCGAGACTAGGGTTTTACACAAAACACACTTCAATTCACTCCAAATTGCTCTAAATCATTCTTCGTCTCCTTCAAATGCATGAGTGATTTAAATTACTTTATGATTTCTCTTTATAGATCAATTTGATGCCCTAATTTGCATTAAATGTGATGAAATTTTAAAAGCTAGCAAAAACCCTTCAACTGTGCTGAAAAACCCTAATATGCTCCGCAAGCAAGCATACATGCACTTTCTCTTCTGGTTTATTTTTCAAAACCTCTACCTATTTATTTCTTACAACATCTCCACATGCCAAAGTCTGCCATGCCCAAAATTAGGGGGTTCAAAAATTTTTTTGCTAAAGCTTCCCGTAAGACCATGCTAGGTCTAGTTCCCAGAAGAATTGTGTGCACCTATAGAGGGCACAAATGTATCAAAATATTTTGACTCTTCTTTATTTTTCCATATCATTCTCATTTCATGCTTAGCTTCCTCTTTGTTGACTTTCTTCACATGTTCATTCTTCTTACCGAAGTAGATTATTTTCCCCTCTTACTTTTGCATACCTTTGAAATATGTCCTAGTTTGTTGCAATTATAGTGGACAACATTTCTTTGATTTGTTTGACTTCCATTAAACCTTGATCTGTACTAATTTTCTTTATGCCTATACTTGTTGAAAGTATAGGAGTAACCAACAAAGGATTGATTCATTCTTCCTCCGTTAAACCGGTTCATCATTTGGGTTCTACATTCACTAGCTCTATGTCCAATCTTATTACAAGCATAGCTTTGTCTGGAGAAGGGACTAGAGAACTAATTAATCCTTACTTCTGCATTTAGTTTCCTTATGACCAAACTTGTTGCATGAAAAATAAGTGCCATTGAAAAATGGATACCTTTGTGCATTTGGTTCTCTGATAGGTGGTTTCCTTCCTAGATTTATTTATTTTTTTCCTTTATCTTGAATCTTTTGATCGTTTACAACTTCTAATCTTTCACCTACTTTTATTCCTAATCCACCTTTGTATTTAGAGGGTTTCTATCCTACGATCAGTTCATCAAGCTTGGTAGATCTTGTGTTAAAACTATCTTCACATAATTTTTCTTTTTCTAGTTCATCTCTCAAGCTCACCACTTGTTGTTCAAGCCTAGAACACTCATTAGAATTTCTCTTCACTTCTGCATTCAAGTATTCTTCAATTCTCTTATTTTCTTCCACTTGTAGCTTTAGTTTGGTAACATATTCATTTACTTGTTTCAATTGTTCACTAACTTCTCTATGTCTCTCTTTTGAATTTCCTTTAATTTTTCTTTCAAATTCTAGACACATTCATTTTCTTCATCAAGATTTTCTTTCAGATCTTTTTTCATTTTCAGCTTTGTCAAGATCATCAAGGGTAGTCTAGAGTTCTACATTATCCTCCATTTTTTCAATCTTCAAGATCTACCTCAAGTTGTTAGGCTTCTATAGAGGAAAAAAGATCTAATACAAATTGTTAAATATCCAAGATACTAAGAGGGGGGCCTTAATTAGTATCTTCTTAAAATTATTGGAAAAATACCATCCAATTAATCCAATGCACAAGATAATTAAGATAAGCAAAAGCATTAACTTAACATGAAGCACATATCACAAGAATAACAAGATTTTTATGTGGAAAAACCAGAGTGGAAAAAACCATGGTGAGGATTAACTCACAATATAGTATAACTGGTTATAACATATTACAAAATGGTTTCTCACTGTCCAAAGTGGAGGCTCACTACCTACAAAAAATAGAAACAAAAATGGCTTACAACCAGAGAATGAGTTGATGTAAGTACACCTTAGAATCTCGATTTAGTTCCTTTGAAGCTCAAGAAATTCACATGCCAACATATCACTCTTTTCTCTTTTCACATCCATATCATCTACCAACATTCACATACATCAACATGCATTCCCTTATCTCCAAAGGCATCCTAAATATATACCTAATTTTCCCATAAGTAACAATCAGGTCGGCTCCAGGTGAACACAAAACTTCTCAAAAAAAATTCAACCATGTGGCACACAACTACATGTGGAGGATTACACAAACAAATTTAATCCATTTCACCTTCAATCGCTTATTTGATCGGCCAGCAATAGACCTAATAACAAAAATGTAAACAACAAAAAAATGATGTTGGCGACCACCACGAGCATATGTATGCACGAGATCCTATCCATGCATGCTTTTGTCAACCCAAAATCATTTCCCAAAAATTGAAGTAACAACTATCACCGGAGGGGAAATCTGAAGAAAAATACCGAAGCATGAACTTGCATTACTGATTCAAAATACCAAAGTAACATGACTTTCAATCTTGCAGTTGTAACTCATATATCATGGTGACATCAATGATAAAAAAATATTGTATCAAGAGATGTTGTATCTAGAATTTAGGCTTCTGTATCATTGTACAATGTGAGATATCTTCGCCAGTATGTGTATTGTACTTCAAATTTCTCTAAATTTTGGTTTCAGGACTTATGGTTTTGAGGGTAGGCTAATAATGTTGTATTCGAGTGAATTTTATTTTACAAAAATATTGGATTGAGTTAAGGATCTGTGTGCTTAATTATTTAATGTGTTTTATATTGGTGTTGGCCAACCTTTTGTTAAACACTACCTACAAAGCATGGTGAAGTGTGTTGGGACTTATTTAGGTCCTTATTATGTATGTGTTTGGGTCCCCCTCATTCTAATTCCACTGTAGAATGTTTTGGTGCTGACCTAATTTGAATTTGTAAATGAAAATTGCATATGGACGACCTTGGAAGATTTTCAAGGTTGAAGATGATATAAATATAATATTGGATGTTTGTGAAGGACAAGATAATGAAAGAAAGAGGAAAGATAGATGTGAGATAGATGCAAAATAGTTTATGTGATGCAAGTTTGAGCATATCAGTGTGAAATTCAAGTGTTGAGTTACTAGAGATAGTGAGCTAAAGGTACACTCTATCATTAATGCATGTCTGCAAGTGTGTGAGTGAATTGTGGTGGAAATATCTATTGCATTCAAATTGTTTTTCTCTCTAGGACAATTCTCTTCTATCTTCTTTGTAATTCTATGGTAGTGATCCCTCTGAGTAGCAAGCCCTTACTAGATAGTAAGACCGGTTTTAGACAAGTAAGTCCTATCTTGGCAGTGATTCTTTCCAACAATTAGCCTTTGTATTCAATTTTGGAATTACTTATATTGTGAGCTAATCTTCACCATGGTTTTTCCCTCATTAGGTTTTCCACATTAATATGGTGTTATTATTTGTATATTTTTACTTGTTTTAATTTCTAGTTTTGCACTTAATGATTAATCACATTAGTAGAGTAAAGGTTTTGTGAATGGTTATTGATATAAATTTTGGTGAAAGTTTTAAAGATTAAAATTGCTAAAAATAATTCACCCCCCTCTCAGTTTTCTTATTTAACATATCCTCCATCCTTTAAATCCATATTAGGTCCTTATATTAAAAACCCCAAGCCTTTATCCCTTCCATACATTTTTGGTCCCTATATCCCAAAATCAAGTCCTTCATCCCATTCATCCATCTTGAGTCCTTAAATTCCACCCCCTCTAACCCCTATCTTACAATTATTTAATCCTATCTTAAATCAAGATCAACAAAGGTACACATTCTTGAAATCCTTCTAACATATTACCTACATAAACCTATCCAAACAATTTCCATAACATTCCTCTCCATACACCAATCCCATTTCTCTTGGAAGCAACTTGGATGCCAAAAATACAATGCACAGAGTTAAAAATCCACAAAAATCCAAGGATCACCATGTCCCATCTGAAATACATTCCAAAACAAAGAAAAATATGATCCAAAAGTCCACAAAGGCCCATGGAGTCAAATACAAAAACCATTTGGATTCCCGAACTACTCATAGAAGCAATGTATCTGAAGAACAATCAAAATAGGAATCCAAACTTGGTAATTGAATAGCTTCATTCACTCCTAAGTCTTCAAATTCTCCATCTAAAAATACCTCATCTTTTAAATCCATTTTGGGTCCTTATATTCCAAAATCTGCATCTGCTCCTCCATCTAAACCTCAAAATCAAAAATATACTTCTCCAAAATTCCACCACCCTTCAAGGTGTGTGCCAATGTTGATATTAATGAAATTTCTATCCACTCATCAAAATTTATTCTATCAATCCATCCATTATCCAACACATATTTTCCATCCTTTTATCCATCTCATCTAATTATTTATATAAATCCATATATCTCTCCATCTTCCAATCCATTTCATCTCCCTTGTCATCATTCTACCAACATCTATGATCATACCTCCAATTGCCATGGTATAATATCTTTAAGGGATACCATGCATGGAATTAAATCCTTGAGTCCTTCCCCCATCTCCCTCTCATGCATCGACTATCCAAATACAACTATCCACATCCTTATCTTCATCCTTCTCCATCCTTTCTATTCCAAAAATTCAAAAAATAAAACAAAATAATAATAAAGTAAAGAAAAATCATTCGTATAATGGTGAAAATCAATTCTTGTGGTTCCTTGGGAAAGTGCCATGATGAAAAATTGGTAAATATGTTTCATGTGCAATCCCCCATCCTATTTCACTCTACACTTGGGGGAAAGATTCATCTTATCAACATCTTCCACCATCCCTCATCCCCTTATCAATTATCCTATCTAATTTCATCCTCCTTTTCCACCTTTTATCTTAACAAGGCTAAGGATATTCATATGAATAACATATCCTACCAAACTTATCATATCCATATTATTCATCCCATATCCCTCATCCTACCCAATTCCATCTTCCTTTCACATATTTGATCTTGATATGTAGCCTCCATGGTGTTGGTGTTTAAAATAACAACCCAGCTAGACTTTGAAACTCTCTAAGAGGTAGCCAACCCCTATTTTAAAGAACAACTAAGGCTAGTGGCCAATTGACAAGATTTAGTCAAAGACTGACATCTCCTACACTTCTGGCTCTGCAGGACCAAGGTGGGTAAACTTAAACAATGCTCAAAACTCAATTCACTCATACATTGACATTGTTTTACAAAGAAGATAATTCCCAATGAAACAACACTAAGGGAAGCATTGACAACTTTAAATTTGGCTAAATTCTCAGCAGCTCAACCCTCTCTCAACCATTGGAAAGCAAGACACAATAAATAGTAAGATTAAAAATGATTTTGCATTTTAAATTGTTTTTGAGATGCACAAACTAAAAATTAGATCAATGCCAGTTCTGGGCCATGGAGTCAAACACATAAAATGAATTCTCCAGCAAATAGTCCTCAACTAGTGGATTTAACTTGCTAATGCTTTGCATTAACTATTAGTGCCTTGCACCAACAATCCTTCTCTTGATATCAATCAGATTCTTCTTATTAAATCCTATTTGTACACCTGAAATCACAATCACCTGCTCAACGTATTTTAACCATTTCTTTGAAACAGAACAATGAACAGACAACACAATCTCATGAAACTTGAGATGATAAATTCAAAGACACTTTGTATTATTGAATTTATATAACTAAAAGTGTACAAAAATTGAGACAATCTGATGACATTCATGAATGTGGAAAAACCTTCATGATATTAATTGAACAAACTGATTGTATTTACTCTTGAATTCATAAAATTACAGCTTACAGACTCAAACAATGACTCAGAAAATACAAATCTCTATCTACCCTGACCAATAAAAAAATTCAGAACCTTCTCAGAAAACATGATGATGACCCCAAATCTGCAACATAACCCTTCAAGTTGTCCAGAAATTCCTCCTGAACTAATGTTTGATTGTCATTCAAGAGCTTGAACCATGCATTTGAATTCATGAAAACAACACTACATTTACCTTTCTCTTTATTTACCATCTTGGAAATATTTACTCGACATGGTTGCAACACCGTGACAAAAACAAGTCAAGACCGTGCAAAGCATGTTGAGCCCCATGTGGGATCGGCTAAAAAAAAAAATTGTTTTCAAACAAGTTTCGAACTCAAATCATCCCAGGACATCATTTGGATGCATTTGAAATGAAATGGTAAACTGGGTTGCCTTCAGAAACTGTTTTCTGTCACTTTTGCAAAATGGGCAAAACAGGTCAAGTTGCCTCAGGAATCAATCTGGGAAAACAATTAAACAACCTCATGAAACCATAAAAAATGCAAGAATATAGTCAGTTAATCCAAAAGTACAGTGCAAAAGATGGCTTAGAGAAACAGATCACGAGGAACCGGATATTAATAGGCAAAGTTGCCCAATTAAACTTTTCTGAAACAACTGTTCTGAAACAATTCAAACTCATTCAACTGCTAATTTGTAACAATAGTGAATCAACTCCTAGCGAACTACCATCAGACATAGTGGAACATTTAGGTACCCTAAGCATGTATGCAAAAGGAATTCTCTTGAAACATCATTGATCGAAAGATATTAACGATCAAAATTGACCACTCAGAAAGGCTGTCAAGAATGTAGATGCAGAACAGAACAAGTTGCATTTGGTTTCGATCTGCTAAAAATAGCAAATCAGATCATGAGATTCTAAAAACTAACACCCGAGATCATTTTGATATGGGGAAAATGGAATAGCATTTCTTTTGACATGACAGTGAACTGGTTGTGAAAACCAAGCTCAAACAGGAAGTTGTTTCGCAAACTGACAATATGCAAATAGCAGAACAGTGCAAAAACCTTCCAGCTTCACTTTTCAAAACCCTATCAAAACTCATCATGGGAAGCTAAAATTTGACATGTCTTCTTACATAGGTCACTTGAGTATGTCTGTAAATGGGTTTTGCACGAAAATCAATAGGCTTTAAATTACAAGCCTCCAAAGTGGGTCAGTCGAGACTGATTCTTTAGATGCACTTTTGAAAGTGCAGAGGCAAATTTTTTGAAATAGGCATCTCAAATTTGCAAAATTTAAGAGTGTCATCAGTGGCTCCGACTAGGGATGTATGTGCCCTATGGGAATAGCATGATCTCTGGAGAGTAAACCAAAAGCTGAGTCCATCAAGTGTCCTCAAACTGTTCCTTTATTCAACCTTGTTTTTCAACTTCATTTGATGACCCCAGGTCACCAAATGAAAAATGAGAGTCAACTTCTACCTCTGTCAAACACAATTCTATAGAAAGAGCTGATCTCCCTCAATATATGCTTGCCTCTATCAAACCACAACAACACTGGTGACTGCATCTTTGCAAACAATAGTACAAAACTGCCCTTGTGCAAATGTGAACTTGCTCTCTATTCAACTCTGTCATCAAGTGTCAACCAAATCAGATATGTCACATCACAGTTACTTTCTTCATTCTTTGATTTAGTATTAAGTGGTAGTATTTGAAAATGGGGATCAAGACCATTTGAAAGCATAGCTTGATCACAACCATCCACCTGATAAAACATGTTGGTATCTCCTAACAAACAATCATTCACAACATCATCAACATGTTCACAATCACTATGCATTTGAAAATCAAGCATACTTTCAAAATGTTGATTATTATGTGGCAACAAATTATCACATAAATCATTCTCAAGCTGAAAACAGCTTGCCTTAGTGTTGTTCACATCGCCACATTCTATGAAAACCTCTTCCAGCTGACAAAAATAGCACTCACATTCTACCTTGTGGCTAGAACTGTTAAACTCAAACTGATTACTAATTTGCATATCAAAATTAAAACTATCACAAGAACTTACCAAAAGATCTTGCTCATCATGCAAACCATCTCTAAGTGTATGCAAACAAATACACTCATGCATTAGCACACTTTGTGACTATTCTTCATCATGTTGGTATTGAGAGTCATCAGAGATTTATGAATCATCATCATATGTAATCATATAGTCATCCTCTAAACATAAGGTATCAACCTCTTCAATATCACAACTTTTCTCAACAACGAGCAATTCTGGTTTAGAAGAACAATTTGATTTCTCATTGAAATCAGCATTAACATCCACATGAAAAAACTCATGTCTAGGCTCATTCAAGTCAGCAAACAAAGACTTGTCCAAATCTGCATTACAATCCTCAAGATTTGACTTATTGGATATGTAAACCTCATGGTTATTTGCTACTTCAAACTCATCAAAAGAGATTTCTAAACTTACATCAGTGTCCATATCTTCATACTCATCATACAATGCATCATCGCAATCAATTTGTTGTTTGTCTTCATCCATATCATCATCATCATCATCAATTAGTTCATCATTGGAAAGAGAATCAGATTCACTTGCATCATACCTTGCATCTTGAAGGTCATCACCACTATCAAAGTTAATAGGGGCTGCACACAATAACTGACAGTTGTCCTCATGTGCACATTTCTAATATCATGTGGTCAATAGGTCTAAAATTTGTTCACAACTCAATAGATCACTATTTTGATCTATTGTTTCAACCACTTCCTCTTCTATACCTTCACTTGAATTGGATGCAATATCAAATTGCAAATCAGGGCATATCAAAGGATTCAAATCTTCAAACTTTGAGAGCTCAATGGGCTGATCATAAACTAGATCTCCCCAATCATAGGATGGAGAATTGCTGACAACATTATCACAAGAAAAGTCATAACCAGTCATAGTGAATAAACAGTCCACTTCTCCCTTCTTACTTTCTTCTGGGTTGTCATAGCAGCAACCCACATCACTTTGCATTTCAACATCAGATTAGGTATCATCACTGAACTTGTCACTTGCATCCTCTTGAGGATAATCATAAACATCTTCTTTATCAAGCCGAGAATCAAAAATGGTCTCCTGATTGCAACTACTTGTGGCTTGTCTTTCAAACTGAAATTCATCACACACTCTGTCACTTGCAGCTGACACACTAATGTTCTCAAGAGAATTTCTTAAATCAGCAAACCCATTTGTCTCATTATGCAGACTCGCATCATTGCTACACTCAAAACTTGTAAGCTTGACATAATCACTTGTATCATCATATTGCTGATCACATATCTCTTCTTCAAAAAGTAAATCCAACTCATATTCTTCATCAGGTTCTTGGCTCGAAAGACTCAATTGCTGATTTGCAGTTGGGTACATTTCTTTTGTAAGTTGTTCAAAGACAACTTTCTCATCATCTGATGATGCATTCTTCTCATCTTCTACCTTCTCAAGTATGCATTTGTTTGAAAACATTTGATCATTTTCACACACAACTGTTGATTCCATCAGCATGTTTGCCCATAACTTAAGATAACAATCTCTGCACATACTCATTCCTCTGCTTCTCCAAATTATCCAACACTATGTATGCCATCTGCATGCTTAGTATTTCAAAAAAAATTAACAATGCACTAGAGCCTTCTTCATAAGCTTCAAAGTACATATGGATACAATCAGAAGTACTAGGTCTGAAATTTTTTGGGATTAGTGAAAGAGCAATAGCAAATCTATGACTGAAATCAATACTTGACTCTTCATTTTGTTTCTTGATCTACTTTAACCTTACAACTAGGTCTGAGGGATCTCTTGCAAATTCTTCTCTATAAGCAGCCACTAATTCATCCTAGCAAGAAAATGACTTATCAAGAAAGCTTAAATACCAATCCCAAGCTCATGCTTCAAGAGATCTAACAAAAAATCTCATCCGCATATCCTGATCTCTGAATGAATGTTTATCCATGAAACTAGAAAAAAATTGAACATGTGCATCTCCTTCACATACGGTATACCCATCAAATGTAGGCATCTCCTTATAAACTTGAGCTGACATACTTTCAGTTTCATAATCAACCCATGACAAATCTAACTGAGCATACAATGGATCAAAGGAATTGACAATGGGTGCAATGACTTCACAAGTAGACACAGTTTGATGGTCTCTTGACCAGGCCTGTTGAAACATTTGGTGTCTTTCATCCATTTCTTTAAGTCCTTTTTCAAATACATCATTCCATTCAGGACTGAACCTAGCCTTATTAACTCTTTGGTTCTTACGCTTTGGGGTATTAGATGCTTGAAGATTATTATACTCTTGACACTTCTTAATAAGCTGAATCAAAGTATTCACTGGTATAGCTACTTTACATTGGTGATCCATGGATATTACAAATTAAGGCTCACTAATTGTGCATAATTACAAGCCTGGCCACATGATGGACAACAGGGATCATTACTGACATAATGACAACCTAGGTTTGAAAATTATGACAATACAAATGGATGGAAACCCCTAAGATACACAAATGCATTCTAACCATCCAAACTAGTAGATATTTGAGCACTAAACATAATATTTCAATGGAACTGCAATTAAATTCATTAGGTCCAACAAATAAAAGTGTGCAAACTTAATTTACTATTCTTTCCCTTTTTCAGTGCTGACTCACTCAATAGGGAAACAAAGTTTCTTCTAAGAAGTTCAAATATGGTCTTCATACACAAGTTCTTGAAAACCAAGAGTGAAGAATACCTGGAAAATTTTAAACTACTACAAATTTTCTTCCTGACTGGTAATATTTGTAGATCTGGAACTTTCTTCAAATTTTTTAACAGGTTCTATCAAAAGAGTCACCACCTCTTTTCACAGACAACTGAACTTCAAGTAGTATGAAGTTCTTTTACATATAAATTTTTCTCTGAGTTCCTTTCCACCAGAAGAGCACCATAGATTACAAAATTGTTCAAGTTCACTGCAACACTTTATTCTCCAAGGTTGAAATCCTTCAAACTTTGAACTAAATGTAGAATGGCAAATAATAATATGACTCTATAACCGTCTGCAACTGGAGATTCAGAACCTTCCCCAGTAGAGTCACCATTATGTTGGTGTTTAAAATAACAACCCAGCTAGACTTTGAAACTCTCTAAGAGGTAGCCAACCCCTATTTTAAAGAACAACTAAGGCTAGTGGCCAACTGACAAGATTCAGTCAAAGACTGACATCTCCTACACTTCTGGCTCTGCAGGACCAAGGTGGGTAAACCTAAACAATGCTCAAAACTTAATTCACTCATAGACTAACATTGTTTTACAAAGCAGATAATTCCCAATGAAACAACACTAAGGGAATCATTGACAACTTTAAATTTGGCTAAATTCTCAACAGCTCAACCCTCTCTCGGCCATTGGAAAGCAGGACACACAATACATAGTAAGATTAAAAATGATTTTGCAATTTAAATTATTTCTGAGATGCACAAACTAAAAATTAGATCAATGCCAGTTCTGGGCCATGGAGTCAAACACATAACATGAATTCTCCAGCAAATAGTCCTCAACCAATCGATTTAACTTGCTAATGCTTTGCATTAACTATTAGTGCCTTGCACCAACAATCCTTCTCTTCATACCAATTAGATTCTTCTTATTAAATCCTATCTGCACACCTGAAATCACAATCACCTGCTCAAAGCATTTTAACCATTTCTTTGAAACAGAACAATGAACAGACAACACAATCTCATGAAACTTGAGATGATAAATTCAAAGACACTTTGTATTATTGAATTTATATAACTAAAAGTGTACAAAAATCGAGACAATCTGATAACATTCATGAATGTGGAAACACCTTCATGATATTAATTGCATAAACTGGTTGTATTTACTCTTGAATTCATAAAATTATAGCTTACAGACTCAAAAAATGACTCAGAAAATACAAATCTCTATCTACCCAGTCCAATAAAAAAATTCAGAACCTTCTTAGAAAACATGATGATGACCCCAAATCTGCAACATAACCCTCCAAGCTGTCCAGAAAGTCCTCCTGGACTAATGTTTGATTGTCATTCAAGAGATTGAACCATGCATTTTAATTCATGAAAACAATGCTACATTTACCTTTCTCTTTATTTACCATCTTGAAAACATTTACCTAACATGGTTGCAACATCGTGACAAAAACAAGTCAAAACAATGCAAAGCATGTCGAGCCCCATGTGGGCTCGGCTTAAAAAAAAAAATCATTTTCAAAAAAATTTCAAACTCAAATCATCCCAAGACATCATCTGGATGCATTTGAAATGAAATGCTAAACTGGGTTGCCTTCAGAAACTGTTTTCTGTCACTTTTGCAAAATGGGCAAAACAGGTCAAGTTGCCTCAGGAATCAATCTGGGAAACCAATCAAACAACCTCGTGAAACCATAAAAACTTGCAAGCATATAGTCAATTAATCCAAAAGTACAGTGCAAAAGATGGCTCAGAGAAATAGATCACGAGGAACCGAATATTAATCGGCAAAGTTGCTCAATTAAACTTTTCTGAAACAACAACTATTCTAAAACAATTCAAACTCATTCAACTGCCAATTTGTAACAATAGTGAATCAACTCTTGGTGAATTGCCATCAGACGCAGTGGAAAATTTAGGTACCCTGAGCATGTATCCAAAAGGAATTCTCTTGAAATATCACTGATCGAAAGATATTAACGATCAAAATTGACCACTCAGAAAGGCTGTCAGGAATGCAGCTGTAGAACAGAACAAACTGCATTTGGTTTCGATCTGCTAAAAATAGCAAATCAGATAATGAGATTCTGAAAACTAACACCCAAGATCATTTTGATACGGAGAAAATGGAACAACATTTCTTTTGACATGACAGTGAACTGGTTGTGAAAACCAAGCTCAAACAGGAAGTTGTTTCACAAACTGACAATCTGTAAACAACAGAACAGTGCAGAAACCTTCCAGCTTCACTTTTCGAAACCCTGTCAAAACTCATCATGGGAAGCTAAATTTGGCATGTCTTCTTACATAGGTCACTTGAGTATGTCTGCAAATGGGTTTTGCACGAAAATCAATAGGCTTTAAATTACAAGCCTCCAAGTTGGGTCAGTCAGGACTGATTCTTTAGGTGCACTTCTAAAAGTGCAAAGGCAATTTTTTTCAAATAGGCATCTCAAATTTGCAAAATTTAAGAGTGTCATCACATGGTATCCTTCCATACCATATCCTCCATCACATATCCTTCATCTCTTTTCCATCCATTCCATCCATATCATTCCCATTCATCCTTCCTTTTCACCCTTGATCTTGGTAAGCCTAGGGGAAAAATATCTATAAAAGCTTTGGATAATGGTAGCCTTACTTCCTCTACCATCCATATATTTTATGCACTATCCTTCCATCTCATACTAGTCTTCCATCCTCTATTATGCTACCTCTATTGTGGGGCATTTTAATCCTTTGCAAAATAGTCCTTGGAGATACCTACTCCTATCCTCTTATCTCCCATCACATTTCATCGATACACTTAATCTCCCTATCCTCAATCCAAGAAATTCCTCCATCCTTTTTTCATGCCTTGGGTTTCCCTCATGTCATGGGATCTCAACCCTTCCTCTATCCTAATCATCCCATCCTCTATCCAATATTATCCAATCAATTTATCTTCTATATATCCTTCCAATCCAACCATCCCCATCTAATCCAATCCCATGAAATCAGTCCTAATCCATGCAATCCAACTTGTAATCCATCTCATCATCCAAAATCAAGCCATGATCCTAATCCAAATGAGCTGAAATCTATTGATCCATTAATAAAATTATCATCATAACTTGATGTATCCTTCCCAATCCACATTTATTTCTTATCATTAACAACACAATCCTTGGGGTACATATTGTTCTTATCATTAACTTTTCTATTCTCATCATCGTCAATCAATTTTAATCTTTACTTGGAGCATAGTGCTTGTTTGATTTTGGTTTGTTGTACATAATTGTAACAAGCCCAATGTTCTAACCATTGAATTTCTCCATGTTTTAACCCACATGTGAATAAATATAGCAATAAAAATATATTCCTTTCTAATTCAATAATAAGATGCACATTTGAAATAAACCCATTCCATACTCCCACCACATTTCAATAATAATATATGCATTTACAAAATTAATCTCATTTCAAATTTCTATTGCATTTTCATAAAGTGCATTACATAATTTCCAAGTAATGATTGTCTATTAGATAATCCCATGTAATGATAACATTTTTCTAATTACAATTTCTCAATAAAAATAGAGATACATGTTTGCATACATAGCTTCCATGAGCTTAATGAAATAAGTATACAATTGGTCCAAATGTCCCTACCTGGGCATACATCCTAGATATCTCCAGCTTTGGTGCATACATTCTATATGTCCCCATCACTAGTGCATACATTCTAGTTGTCCCAAATACTGGCAAGTACATCCTTAAATCTTGGCTACTATATATATCAGGGAGAGAATCACTCAAGCACTTTTCTACCAACCATGGACTTACTCTAGTTCCCACACATCTACCTAATTGGTAAGATGGCCCTACCATTCAACAAAGAGGTTGGTTTGGTAACCCCATAATCCTAGCCTTCCTAAGCATAGTGTTGTGTCCTACATATATAGAGATACCATACATTGGCTACAATCTACATGCATGATTTTCTTTCCTAGAATGCAATCATGGATCATAGTGAATTGATAGTCTAAAAAATGGCTACTTAAACTACTTTGGCCAAAGAATTCAACTCCTAGTACTTCAAGTATAGGTCATTTGTCCACCCACTCTTTAGCTCAATTTGGTTTTGACCATAAACATAAGGGTGATCCCACAAAATTAGTTTACAATTACATTGAGGAAGGAAAATTGCAAAAACAATCCTAAAACAAAAAATTTAGGTTTTTAGGGGTTCACTCGAACTAGGGGGTTCAAGCGAACCCATAAAATGGTTCGATCAAACCCCTTTTTCATCCCAAGTTTGCGTGAATACTGGATATGACACATTTTTTTAAAGAAAATAATGGAAATTTTGAAAAATAAGGGTGGTTTGAGCAACCCCCCCCTCGAGTGAACCCCCCTTCACTCGAAGGGGTCAAGGGGGGTTTGCTCGAACCCCCCTTTTTTTCCCTTCTCCCCCTCTTCTACCAAATTTCTACAAAACTTTGTCTTTAGAAGCTCAAGTTGAGGATGAAAATGGAGGAGACTTCACATACCCAACTAGATGTTGGTTGGCCTTGGAACGAGCTATCCATCAAATATAATTTTAATATGTTTTGGTTTTATTATGTATTTTTTTTAGTTTGATTAAACATAGATTTTCACCAAAAATCAAGCTCTTTGTTCTGCACATGTGGAAAAATAGCAGATTATCAAAAAAAATGAGAAATATCTATGCACTAGATATCAATGCCCTGATCCAACAAAAAAAAAAGGATTTCAATATATACAAAAAAAACTGTGCTAGCAAGTAAATCATGTCTAAATTTTAACTAGTTTGACTTTGAAAACTTAATTAAGGAAAAAATATTCAATTAAATTCTATGAAACCAATTCCATGTAATAGATATCATAGTTATGAATCTAAATTCGAAAAAATAATAATTTTATTCTTCATAGAAAAAAAGTTATGGGTTAGCAAGTACACATCACTCTTTAAAAATGGTGTTTATAGTTAAAAAATAGTTTTCGAAGGAGATGGAAAAAGAACTGCAATCTGATTCCAGTTTTTTTAAAATATATATATTTAGAATTTTAAGACAAAATGTCATAGATCACTAGTTTGCACCATCTTCAAATTCCTTGCGGTTTAGCTACTATAGGTGCCCGAAAGTGAAGATTTAGTTGAATTTTTTTAGTTCAATGTCCAATTTGGCCAAAAATTGTAAACTAGTATTGTGGGATCACACATAACATGCATTCACTATAAGGTGATGACATAATAAACTATCGAACTAGGTTACTCTCTTTCCCATGGATTATCTAAACCCCGGGAATAACCAAGCCAACCATACATGCACACATAACAAGTGACCTACTAGGTTACTCCATTTCCCATGGATTATCTAACCCCAAGAATAACCTAATTAACCACCCTAGGTAATCATAATTCCAAAACATTAAATGACTCCATTTCAAAAAAGTATGATCACAACATTAAGTGCCTTCTTTTTAGAAGTATGATCTCATCAATAAAAGACCTCATTCAAAATTATAACATTATCAATAAATGACTTCATTCAAGAGTAAAATCTCATTAATAAATGACTCAATCAAATGATCAACCAGATCATATAGGTTAATCCCAACCTATTTTCTTTATTCAATAATCAAGTAAACAACCCAACCAAATATGTTATTCCCAACCTAGGGTTTCAATCAAAAGTGATGTAACGATCAAGTGATCATAAAAAAATTATAAAAAAGCTCTTTCAATATACCTCAAATATTCATATGTTTACAATGTTCACTACATTTTTATATAAATTGGACATTATCCTAAGATGACTTTTTGATTCTACACCTAAAACTAATCTTCTCTATATGGCTTTGGGTTGTTGGAACATGAGTCCTCTTCTAGGATTTTGTAAATAGGAATAGACCCCTAATCAAGTATATGATTATAGCATAACTAGAAAGTATATTTCTCAACCCTATAGTTGAATATTGATATAAAATTCAAGTATGCACCCTAACCCTAGGGAAAATTCTATCTTCCTACTTCAAGGAGATATGAGTAAACAATCAAGTATAGAATATCAACATGGTTTGCATGACAACACAACCTATGAATGATGACATGTCTATCATGCCATCATTCCCATTGCATTACTAAAAAAATTATCCACAAAGGTTTACCTAGCATCATAAGCTAACAAATCAAGATAGCAACATATTCCATATTTTACTCTTCACGCAACATCCACACAGTCTTAACAAACTAAGTATAGTTCTAATAGAAATAAAGCCACAAATGCTTCAACATAATATAAATGTATTCCCAAATAAGAGGGTTTCAATACTTCAAGACTCAATCAAGTATCACATAAGATTACTCCATAATAGGTAATAACTAAGTTTATAAGAACAAGAATATCAAGCATTCCCAAATGTAATATTTTCCAAACAAAGGCATTATAATCAAATAAAGTTTTGACTGATAAGGTTGCTTTCCTATCTCAACCTCCACAAAAATGAATGATACTCCTTAAATTTTCAGCTAATCTCCAAACACTAGCCTCCTCTCAAGAACTATCAAAATAATGGAACTCACAAAAAAATATCTCCCTCACCAAAACTCTCAAAATGGTACTTGTTGTGCACTTTTTGCACACATGACCCACTGAAAGTAGGGACCCTCTTTTTTTTCTCTCTTTTTTCTTTCGCTCTTGGTCTTTCTGGCCCTTTGTATTTTGAGGTTTTTCTTGCTTGGGTGTGTGCTTTGATGTTTATCTTGCTAGCTGGAATTGTCCATCTATGATATATATTGAAAACCTTAAGTTTTGGACTCATTCCGGGTTTTTCACTGCTCTCGGGAAAATCCACTCCTAGCGGAATTCCCCGGTTTCCTTTTGAAACCCGGTGACAACTGCTTTTCATTGAAAATCCAAAGATTCTAGTCCTTCATGAAATTTCGTTAGGACTGGATAGCTCCAAATATCCGTCACCATGTCGAATTCCCGGATTCTAGGTTGACCCATCTTGAATGCATTAATTATGTGATTTTTGTAGTGGGTATTAACTCGACTTTTGGGAGTTTTGTGTCATTAAGGTTTTATCATTTGCTTCCTTTTGATCTGGAGTGCTTGATCTTGAGTGCTATTGTTGGATTGTGCGATTGGGATTGTGGTCAATTGTTGCTATTGGATTTTCTAGAAACCATTTACACTCTGCTTGGACTTTGAGTTTTCTTGCTAGCTCCTGTTGTTTCAATCTTCTCGGTCCTCATGGTATGTACATGATGCTTTCTCTCTTTTGATGATTGAAATGAATTACTTTATGATTTGTGCGTAGATGCTATGAGTCAAGTTTTCTTTGGTCGTGTTTTGCAATTGATGCTTGGGTTTCTAGTTTTTGTTTGGTTCCCTTTCATGTTGTTCGCATTGCCATGCTTTTTCTTATTGAGTGTGTCTGCTTCTTTGAAATTTTGGGTATGCTTGGGGTTTGAGTTCCTACCTGTTTTGGCTTTTTGTATTTCAAAGCTGAGGGTTTTCACATTTTGTTCAAATTCTAATTCTAAGTGATTTTCTGAGCTTTCCTTTTGATTTCATCATGATATGGCTTGCTTGTGTGGTTCAGGACGGGCCTTCTATAAACCCTTGCAAACAAACGAGTTGAGCCCAAGCTTATCTTGCACTCCCATGGCATAATTTTAGGGTTTCATGCCTGGGGAATCACCAGTCCCTCTTGATTTACCTTAGGGTGAGTTTCAAATTTAAGGATTATATGTAGGAGGTTCAAATCAAGCAAGTTTCTAGCTCCGGATCCTCAAATTTGTGATCATTCGATCAATTTGAGTGAGGTCGAGACAAACATGGATTTTTGGGTTTTCAAAGTCTTCGCAGAATTCATTATCTACCAGAATTCCCCATCTTTTCATTTTCTCTATGTTTTACCAAAATGTGTAGTGATCTAGATTTACACTTGCCTCATAGATTTCCGCTACCTCCAGATTTCCCCGGTTTGTCCATCACCTTGTCATTTTCTCGAAATTGGGCTTAAGTTGTGAAAATTACATTAGTTTCATTGGAATTCATGCCTTCAGGATTTTTTGAAAGTTCTTGGTTCCTTCATTTTCTCGAAGTTTGTGAATTATTGTCATTTTTGCGGATTTCTGTCCCTGGCGGATTTTCTCCAGTTTCTATTGAAAATGGAGAATCAATAGATTACATGAAAGTTTGCTTGATGATTATGCATTTTGGTGTTTGACTTGGACTTATTTTAAGATGTATTAGGTTGTTCCTTGCTTAATAACAATCGATTGAATTATTATTGGATGCTTATGTGCTTATTTCGCTAAAATCCACTTGGTTGGGAATTTCTCGAAATTCCTCTCTAGCCTGGATTTCGTGGGAGGGCTGAAAACCTGAACTTTGAGATGGTTAATTTTTATGAGGTTTTCAAGCATGTTGCTTATCATGGGACTTGTATTGAAAATGAATTTTTCATTTGTGATTGACTAACTTGTGTTCCATGTGATATTTATTATGGTTTCTTTGTCAAATGCAGGTTGAATCAGGTAAGGCAATGACAAGTGGAACCAAGGGTAAGGTAGTGGATCTAGGTAGAGAGGGGTCTTCTATTTCTGAGGCAAAAAGAATCAAGATGGATATCAAAAGTAGAAATCCAGAGAGCAAGTTTTCTTCCATCTGATCAGAGTAACTGATACCAATGTTGGATTGTGGGATTATGAGGAGTTCAAGACAAGGATGGCAGCACCGAATCTCTCCCTATTGGCTAGAAGGACATTGGAATTAGGATTGGGACATGTGGCTAGATTTTCTCCTACAGTATAGTGTTATGATTTGGTTCTTGAATGTGCATGACACTATGATAGAAGTACACAAAGGATAGTTGGTCCCCAAGGGAGGATTGTGGAAAATTTGAATCTTGTGTCTATAGCCCGGACCTTTGACATGCCTAACAGGTCTCATGTGGTGGATTTTGACATGGATGTGGCAAAGACATTTTATGATGAGGATACCATCAAATCTCAATAGGTCATTAATTCTTGGTTGGAAAAATGTAAGTCCCACTTTTCCAAGTTGCCCAAGCAGTTGGTCAGACTTAAATTTAGGAAGGAGTATTATGATGTCACCACCCTTCTCAATAGGGTGGTAGGATTAAAGAGTGCAAGAATGTTCAAGAATTGGATGCTCCATGTTATTGCTAGGATGGAATAGGGTATAGACTACCACTGGGTAGGCTTAATAAGTGCCATGATTCATGAACAGATGTGCAATGTCCTACAAACCAAGAGTTTCACAATGACCTCTTACCTGTTCTACGCTTTGGCTAGGTTCCACTCATACAAGGGATTGAGCACAAGGCATGTGTTCGCACAGGATGTAATTTATGAAGTTTACCCACAGCTACATCTAGGTAACTTGAGCTATAGAAGGGTGAATGATTCATTCACCATGTATATCACCAGGATGCTCGAAGGTGCAGAGCATGTTCGGATTTTAGATAAAGCCAAGGAGTTGATCAAAAGTTTTGGAGCTTGGTTTATCTAGTTACCCACCTTTTCATACATAAGAATTGATGGTTGTCAAAGGGCTCCATATAAACTCCCAAGGTACCCTACTGATCATGTTGTACTCCTTGAGGTCACAAGACATATATCTGACTTTGATATAATTGTGAAGAGGGAGAAGCACAAGACTAGGTTTGGTAGCGACTTTCCTTTGTGGATAGGCAGTGATGAAGCCTACCCTTCTATCAACTCAGCCCATGCTTCTAAAGAGGAGATGAGTACTCTTGGTCTCTCCTTCCACTCCAAAAGGCCAAGGTTTGATATAACCGGTGAAGCCCATAAGAAGGCTAGCAGAGAATACAGTCACAAGGATGACCTAGAGGACTACTAGGCCAATATTGGCAATGAATTTAAGGTCAAAAAGAATAAGTTTTCCAGGTTACCAGTCAGCTTGGTTTGTTTGTACAACATAAGGGTTTTTCCTGATCAGGTTGAAGAGGATGGAAATTTAATCTAGGGCCATAACTTTGAGGCTATGAAAGATAAGCCAATTGGAGAAGTTGTTTGGTTGGAGGAAGAGAATACAGAGCTAGAACAAGTCATGACTCCAGTAATCAAGTATACCAAGCTCTGGCTCAAGCATAAGATTTTGGAATTGGAAAGTGAGGGTGTGTAATGCACCTATGATCTCATGGGAGATTTGGAGTCTCACTCTACATTTGAGGAGTCACCTAAATAGGACCCCAAGGGAAAATCCAGGGTGGGCTCTCCTTTCAGGATCAAGATTAAGAATGTTCATGCAGAGGAGGTAGGAGAGGCAGAGAAACAAAGGAAGCCTATTTCCAAGAAAAGGAAGCATGCCTTGAGGAGGAAGAAGGCTAAAGGAGGTGAGCAAGAAAAAGAAGAGACCAGTGTTCCCTCACCAAAGAGAACGAGAATTGTGAGGATATCACAAAAGGAGAAAGAGGATTCTAAGGCAGATAAGGAAGCTAACACACCTATGGTAGAAGTAGAGAGCTCAGGGAAAAAGACACAAGTATACACCAGGAGATCTAGGACTCCTTCTCCCAAGGATGTTGCACCAAAAGGAAGTACTCCCATGACTACTCCTACCACCCAGCATGAGGATACCCCTCCTCTTCATGAGACTGGAAATATTCCAGATGAACCAAAAGACGTTGAAGATTCTACAGACCTTGGAGAGGAGAAATTCCAAGAGGGTGATCTCTACAATGCTGAGGTAGAGATAGATAAGGTTTTTCAGTCTCCCCTGGTAGCTTGTGACGATTCACCCACAAGAGGTGAGGAGGATAGACCTCCTCCAAAGAAGGAAGTACTAGCTAGGACTCCTTCACCAGTGCATGAGAAGGAGGATACAGCTGAGAAGGATCTTGAGAAGCCGAGTGTGGAGGAGAGTATGCCCAATGTTCAATAGGAAGAAGATGGACATGACAAAGTAAAATTAGACTCTACTATTCTAGGCTGGTTGGATAAAGAATTGAAGAGTAAACAGATTGTGGTAGATGACACTCCTCCCAATTGGGATGAACTACTGGCAAATATTGGAAAGGGAAAGACAAAGAAGAAATCTAGAGTCATTTCCAAGATTGAAAGGGATGAATCAAATAATAGGGTAGTCCACATTGCTAACCCTACTCCTGACAAGGATAGGGATGATGTGACCAGAAGGGATTATAGTGTGAAGACTATCAATCTAGGGCATGCTTCCATGGAGCAAGACATTGAAGAATATGAAGGCTCCAGTTATGTAATCCTTGGCAGATTGAGGAAGGAGGTACAATCTAAATCAGAGTCGGAGAAAGAAAATGATAAACTTAAGAGATATTTGCAAGAGTTGATGAAACCCTTGCAATCCAGCAGTGCTTCCTCATCTGTTGTAGGCTTCTTACCTCAAGAGACAATATCAGAGTTGGAAAGAATGAAGAACACCACACATGCTACAGTCGGTTGGTTGTAGGGGGTGCAAACCAAGGGGGATAATGCTATCAAGGACATCCTTTCAATTGAAGGAGATGCAATGAGGTCGCTGGATTGGCTGAAGACTGTGTTGGCTCAGGATAAGGAAGATGTAGATCTTTTGTTGCAAAAGACAAGAACTGTCATGGAATACACTAAAGAAAAGTTGATAAGTGAGGGAATTCTTCTATCTTCAAAGATTGCAGAGCCTTGGGAATGGTTTGAGATCTTGCAAATAAGGAAAAATTCTTTGAATAAGATATACAAAAAAGGGACGCAGACTGAAGGCACCTTGACTGAAGTTTACAATAAGTGTATTTCTTTCTTTGAGGTGATGATAGGGAGAAAGAGATTTGCTCCAAAGCATCTTAGCTTAGAGCAGTTGAGAGAATGGTGGCGAGATGTATATTCTCTAGTTAATGAGGGCCTATTATCGAACATTAGTTGGATGATGCAGCCACATACATTAAAGTCTTTGATCAATATCAAACAAATAAGTTGGATTGGGATAAAGTGGTGAAATAGTCAAGAGATGACATCAAGTCTCTTGAGAGGAGAATTAAGGTTTTGCCTATGCCACCTATTGCCGACTTGGATAGGGTATTTTTGATGGTGCAGGATAAGGTGGATTGTGCTAAAGATAAAGGGGGGAAGTAGTTAATGCAATGCTACATCAGAATTTTCACTTCCCATTATTTCTCCTCTTACTTCACATGCATTGGGTCAAACTTTGTTGGAGATCTTAGGGCGATACGGATGAAATTGGTGCATTTAATGCACATTTCATGATTATTTCAATTTTTTCTTGGCCAAACTATTGTGTGGCCATTTATTATTGTAAACCCTAATTGGGCCAACATATCTTGGGGGTTTTCTATAAGTTTGGCATTATGCCTCATTTGTAAGGAGTTAGTTAGAAAAAGTTAGACGAATTTTACATTAGAGCAAATTTTAAGAGCAAGAATTAGGGTTAGAGTTTAGTTTATCTTTCAAGAAAGTGTTGTAATAGAATACTATAATTGTTGCCACTTTGGATGCTTTAATACAAGTAAAGATATTGTGATTTGGTGCCTTGTGTTGAGTTTTATCTAGCATGGTTCTTGATATTCCATCTTTGAAATTGCTTAAGTTTAATTGATGTTAGATGATTTTATGATGTTTAGGGTTTTATGCTTGAAGTGTTTGTAGCAATCTCTAGTCCATACTTTTTGTAGTTAGTTGACTATTAGCTTCTTTGCAAAGTTAGCCTAGACTTAAAACCGTGCTTAGTTCAATTATGAATGCTTGTTCATTTTAATTACAAATAGGGTTGTCCTGAATGAATATTCATAGTCTGAAAATCGTTAATACCTTAGAAGATTGCACTATTTATGTAAGATTGCAGATTTATCTAGGTCAAACATGAATCAATTTATGGGGGATTCGTCCATTTCGAGCATTTCATCCTCTGCATTGCTAATCTTAGGGTTAGAACTAGTCTTAGAATTATCTCTAAAACCTTATCTCTTTTTTTATTTCTTTGATTACTTGGATTATATTCGAGATCTGAAGTGTCATCATATTCCTAGATCTGATAAATTGGAGTCCAGTATTTACTTGTAGTAAGGTCCCTTTGTGATTACCAGCATTTTCACATTATCTCTTAGTTTTTTTGTTGCATTGTCAAGACCTAAAATTAGAGACCTTGGGGTTATCTCTTTATTCATAGATATTTACCTTTCAAGAGAGATAGGATATCATATTCTATCTAAGTTGTTGTTGTGCAAAAAACACCATCAACAGTACTTGCATAGGAAATACAATAGAATAGCAATAGGGAAATCCAAATAAAAAGTGTAAAAAATGGTAGAGAGAGAACCTCTATATATACTTAAATTTGAGCATCATAATGCTACAAACAAGCTAAAAAATCTGTCACCTTCCTATTCATGTGCATGGACCCAGCTAATTTAACTCTCAAATTGCAATACATAAAAGAACCTCTTATTTCTAATTTCATAGAATGGATGAGTCGACTTCATTCTTATGATAACATGACTCCTTTTACTAATTCAAGCATGGTGATGCATTGCTATAGGTTTCCTATTTGGTTTGCAAGTATACTACCCTTTCATATTTCTTCCATCTTTGCATTTGATTGAGTTTCATGCTTATCATATTGCTTTACCTGGGCATGGCTCAGGTTTAAGACTAAGTCAACGTTGTTGAAACTGCATTGTTTTCACTTATAACGTTGAACAATATTTACTTATGTGCAGAATATGTAAGTCTATTGACTTATCCTCTTCATATGGTAGTGCTTGTATATGTGATTTTCTTGGAATCCTTCCATTTTATGCATAGAAATTATTTTCTTTAATGTTGGTTTTAAACTCTTACCTTCCTAATTGCATTCTGCTACATGGCACAACCTTTTGCATTCTAAATACCTCCATGATGTATTTAAAACAATATTATATTTTTTATGTCATATTCCATATGGTCTAAGACTTTAGTTAAAACATTCTTCTTTTGCCCACATACACATAGTATCTTCGCATGCATGGCTATTTAACCTATAACTTGGTTTTTTTAAAACTTAAATTCATGCACTTTGTATGTGCAATCCACCATTCACATTGCACTAGATTTTAATATCATTTGTTTGATATTTTAAAATATCTATATTCCCTTTTCAATGTGGCAAACTTTGGTGTTTCATGGACTTTTCTAATTACCATTATACTTTACAAACATTACTGAATATACCATGCACTATACTTTATGTGCTTTTATTGTATTAGTAATGAATACATTGCATTTTATGCAGATTATATATATATAAGGTTTAAGCCATAGGTTTATATAATTCTATAGGGTGCACATTCATATAGTGTCAAGAGGTACTTATGTCATCTTGAATTCATAGCATTTATCATTTATAATATTTTGAATATATATAACATGTTGGTGTAATTAATTATTTAATTACACTTTATTAAGTTTAGTTAGATAATAATTAGTTTACTTAATTAATAAGTAAGCTTTATTTGGTTAAGTTAATTTTAGTTCAAAATTAGGTTTTACCTTTAAGTTATGCATACATTACTTTTATAAAGCAATTCATCTCTTCTATTTTCTTAATTCTTGAATATCATTCATTTGCACATCTTCATGCAAATTGACCTTGCTCTTTATGTTTTTCTCTTGTGGAAGGTGTTTTCTAGTATGCATTTCTGATCTTAGTTTCTAACATGGTATTAGAGCCTTGAGCCCCTTCTCATTTTTTGGAGAAATTCATTGCAGAGCACGTTCGAGGTTCCTTGAGGGTTTCATAACTTGAGCTTATTTCTTGAGCATTTTTGGATCAGATCGGGCATTCCCTTTAGATTCAAAATGTTTAAAAAGTTTCAACATGCCTTTTTAGGTCTTAGGTAGCTGATTCGGTCTTTACATGCCATTTGTTTGGTTGTTGGGGTCATTTTTTGTTGCTAAAAGCGTTTGTTTTACACTAGATCCACATTTTTCATATATTGTTAAGAAAATCTGCCATTTGGGTTTTGTTTATGGCATCAAAAAACCATCTGGGTATCTATTATTTTTTGCATAAGGCTTATATTTTTTGCAAAAACAACATCAAAAAGCTACGGTAGACCCCCTCTCCATTGGCATTTTGGAAATTACAGTTCAACTTCCAAAGGTTGTAACTCGGGCTCCCGACCTCCGATTTGCAAGCTTCTTATTTTGATTTTGGCTAATTTTTCATGCTCTACATGTTGGTGTAGAAAGTTTCTAATTTCAATGTATGGATTTTTCAAAACTCTCATATTCTCACATGTGACTCTGTAGAGTTCTTGATTTGGGACTTTCAAAAGTTCATAACTTTTGCATATGGCCTCGAATTGAGGCAATTCTTGTTTTGAAAGTGAATTTTTTTCGTGTACTTCATAGTGGTACTAATAATTTCATTTAGGTTTGTACCAAAATTGTAATTTCAGTATATGTTCATTTTGTGAGGATTTGTAAAAGCATTGAAGTCAAGTCCACTTAGCGTTCTCTTTCTAATGGCCATTATAACCGTACTACTTACAAAGTGCCAAATCATTTTTCTTGTGGGGGCTTCTTCATTAATTAATTCGTTGGAAAGTTGATTCCATCATCTACATTGATCTGGGGTCAATTTTAATCATGGAGGTAGATGTGAACACTGATTCAAGTGCATGCATTCTTTCTTGTTTTCATGCATAAGGTTTGCACTGTCTCTTTTATTTATGCATGTTTTGCATGTTCTCCTTTTACAATCATGGGGTATTGTAATAAATGAACTTCTATAAAGTTCCATCAAGGGGGCTTCTTGCATAATAATTTGATTAGAGTGTAGTTGCATGGTATACACTTCGATCTCATCTTCCTGTTGATGACAACTCACATGAGTTGTATCTGGAATTTGTAGTTTCTTTTGGCCACATATTTCTCATAGCTTGACACATTTTGGTTCACATCAGTTCACATCTCAGATTGAGAGCCTATGGTTAATGATCCTGAATCACATCAGATTCACATTGGGTCACATCTCAATTTTAGGGCCATTCATTTTATGGTTAATGTTCCAGAATCTTCATGGTACTTGCTCCTATGGATCATTTTAGTCACAGTTTGGCATCAGCATCGAGATACACATAGTTTACAGATTCTTTCATCATATCATTCCCTCTTATGGGGGCATCATTTATTCATCTATTGTTGCTTCATAGATTCCAGGGTTGTTCTAGTCTGTGATTTTTCCAGTGTTCCTTGGCATCGGGTTTGATGTTATTTTATGATTCCGCCTGAGTCCTTCAGTTACTCTCATATGGTTTCTCGTAAATAGAAATATATTTCCTTTCTTGTCAGATTCAAGATTCTAGTGTTACTCCACTAGTGTTCTTCCAGTGCTTCTTTGCAGTAGGTCATCTCATTAAGGGGGGGTTGTTCCACTAGGTTTTCTCCTCTTTCTCATTCATTACATTTGTACTTGGGTACCTAACATGGCCTTGTAGCTGGGACCCATTCATGCTTTCATGCATTCATCCTAGCATTAGGTGCATGATTTTTAGTCTCCCTAAGTTGCACTTAAGGGGGGTGTTTGTGTAATTAATTATTTAATTACACTTTATTAAGTTTACTTAGGTAATAATTAGTTTACTTAATTAATAAGTAAGCTTTATTTATTTGAGCTAATTTGAGTTCAAAATTAGGTTTTACCTTTAAGGTTATGCATACATTGCTTTCATAAAGAAATTCATTTCTTGTATTTTCTTAATTCTTGAATATTATTCATTTTCACATCTTCATGCAAGTTGCTCTTGCTTTTTTTGTTTTTCTCTTGTGGAAGGTATTTTCTAGTTTGCATTTTTAATCTTGGTTTCTAACATAACATAAGATATATATTAATATATTAAACATATATATATATATATATATGTTTATTAAAACATTAATTGACATTCTTATTTAATCAATATATGAAAATATATACACATATTGTAGACACTGAAAATTGTCCTAGGCCTGCTAACACCATTCTTCTATTGCCTAGGGTCATATTTCTACTATTAATTAAATAATTTTGAATTATTTAATTAATTTCTCCATTACTCCTGATTAATTAAATAAATTACATTCATTTCATTGTGTCACTAATATCTTTAGTTTATATAACTAAATAAATTTATATTTATTTTATTATGTGTCATTTTCCATTATAATCGAATAATTATGTTAATTATTTAATTATTCACTTTTAGCTTTTTCTGACACAAATTAATTAAATCTTGTTTAATTAATGATTTTCCTTTTCGCTCATCCTTTTGAATTAAATTTCCATTTAATCAAAAAGATAACTTGACTTTTCCTTGTGCATTTAAATAATGTTTCTATTATTTGAAAATACATTTTCCTCTTTGAACTAATTGATTTTGTCAAAAAATTGTTCAATTTCCTCATTCTCCTTCACTTTCAATCTTATCTTATCTCGTCTCATTTAATTTTGGCCATTGATCAAAATAAAAATCATGTAATCTTCACCATCCATTTTCAATCTGGCTCTCTATAAATACCACAGTCATTTATCATTTTTAGATCATCTAGAGTTTATAACTACATGTTGTTGAGATAATACTTTCTTCGATATTTTCTTGTCATATTCTTTAGGCTAGTATTTGCATACTCAATCTGAGGGCAAGCATCATTTAGTAGAAAAATGGAGAAGAGATGTGGAGATAATTCAATGAATGCATGAAGGATTGAGTGATATTATTTCAAAAAAATTAATTCTTTTATGTTTTCATTGTCCTCGATAGTTTATTAGGGTTTTTGTGTTTATTGATCTAATATGCTTTAAACTTAAAAATCTAACCTTGATGACAGATGGTGAACCTAATGTGAACATATTTTATGGAGATTTAATTTCATACAATGATGGCTCTTGCATTCCTATGAGAATATTTTGTGTCATGGCACTTTATTGTAGTAGCTTTAATTCTTTAACAAATCATGAAAACTCTCCTTGTTCTTTCAAACTCGACTCTAGACATATAGCTATGAGTTATGATGTTTTACTTTTTCCTTTTATGCAAGATTCATAAGATCATTTTACTATGAGAGGCATGAGTTCCTTTATATCATGTTCAATGGAGACATTCTATCAAGGCAATTTGCATCATTCGCACTTCAAACACACTTTGTATGCATGACCACCAAGGCTATCATAACTACCTCACTTTATCTCTATGCCTCAATAGATTTTCATAACTTCTCTTGAAGCTTTCATTTTGATGCATGCTAGAATATGGCGGTGTAAGGCATGTTGTCTACTAGAATTTGTGCAAATTGGAATGATTTCTACTTTTTATGTATTTTTTATCTACTTTAGACTTCTTAGTTGAAATGATTTTCATATCTCCATAATCATTTTGTGTTGCTTCTTTCTCTGCATGATTCCCCAACCACACAAAGAATGGATTTTTTTTTTTAAATGCAATGTCCTCTTTCTTAGATGCAGCACCCACAACTGTATTTGTTGAAATCTGTATGATTCTTGTCATTTTGTTCTTTCATTTCAGTGATCTTTGAAGAAAATGGAAACATTTTTATGTCTTTAATTTCTTAATCAAAGTGAATCTTATGTGGCGCATTTGATTGACTATGGCTATGGGAAACACTTTTATCTCTTAAGCATAGCTAATTTCATCTAGCAAACTGAGTAATTTGATGAAACAAACTAACTATCCATAGATGATTTTACAACAATAGTAAAATTAAAAAGCACATATACAATCGCTCCAGCCATAATTGCCCCACCAAGGCCTGAACTGTTGAAGGAGGAGGACCATTTGGCTTCAACTCCTTTGTCAGGCTATTTTCCTTTTTCAAGGCCTCTAAAGCTTCCAATTTTTGCTTCATTTATCACATTTTCAACTCCTGGCGAGCAAAATCTATGTTGGGTAACCATTTATAGCCCATCCTCATGTTTAATCATTCTTTTTGATGGCTTGGTTGCTCTTCATGTTTTGTTGCTTCTTGGTGCAAGAGCACCAAACTACTTTCAACTGAATTTGATCAAGTTTGCATGAAGATGGATGGTTTTAGGATTTTTTGGTCATTTTGTGTGTCAATAAGGTCTATAAAGGACCATTAGTATGTAATTGGGATCCCATTTGGTTAAATGATGCAATGTTGTCAAATGGTGCATAAAAATGCAATATATGTAAATATGGGTTTTTGAAGAGTTTTAGGGTGCAAAGTCTTAGGTTTTGATGAATAAAGTCTTTATGGACTATTTAGGTTGGTATGGAGTCTTTTTAGTGGTTCTTAGAAGGTTTGGGGTTCAAAAGTGCAAAATTGACAAAGTTGCTAAAATTGCCAATGTTGTAATGCAAAAATGTAACTTTCAAGGAACCCAACAGTCAGATGGAATTTGTAAGTTGGTTGGATGTTTTGGTGGGAATTTTTGAGTGTTAAATTTTTAAATATATGTCATCCATCATTGTACAAGTTGTTGAAATAATTGTGAAGAAGATTCAATAAAAGAACCCATGTTTAGCATTATTTTCTGAGTTTTTCTTTAAATTCAGCAATACCAGTTAATTGTACGACTCTGTACTAGTGTACATCACTCTAAAATTTTGTGAATTCATTTGAGGTGTGTGTAAAATTAATTCTACATTTGATTTGAGTCCCCCATATTGATTAATGTGTGAGTTTCTTATAAACTTCTGAAACCGGTTGGTTTTACCCTGTTTTAGGGTTTGGAATATCTAAATATAAAATAAGCCCATTCCACATACTGTAACCACTATGTCTAAGTGGAATGGGAATAAATTTTTAGAAATAGGATGGTAGGGTGTTGATTTTTGTTTGTATGAAGAGCTTTGGGGGAGAAATTAGGACTATCCTAAAGAAAATGGTAAATTTGGGTATGAAAGTGATGGTTTAAATAGAGAGTTTGATGAGATAGTATGTGTAGAGGCTGAGATTTGAGTTTTTGAGAATGGGAAGGCATTTTTAAGAGTGTTGGGGGCAGTTTTAGGGTTGGATGAGTTTGGGAACCATTAAATCCAATAAACCCTACCCTCTAATGGTGGAAATTGAGGGTTTTCTAGATCAACTGATAAATGAGAGTTGGTGTGTCTAAAACCTGGTGACAAAGTCTTTTTGTTGTTTGTTAAAAATCTCTAAGAATTTTTTCAAGGTTGGTTGTGAGTCTCAAGAGTACTTCATTTGGAAAATAGACCTAATTGGTCTACTAGGTCAGCGTTGTCTCAAGGATTTGAGTGAATTTTTTAAAAGGAGTCTATGGTGGTTTTGATATATGTTTAGGGTTGGCCCAATGGCTATTTGAAAGTGTCAAAATATTAAGTGTGGGAAGGTTCATTGAAGAGAAAAGTTGATCAAACTGGGTTTATAAACCTACTAGGTTGAAGGCAAAGTTAGACTGAAAAGGTGACTTGTGTGAGCTTTGTGTATCTTTTGTTGGGGTTGATCTAACTTTAATTGGGTTGTTCTAGATGAAAGCCACCTTTCCATGCATCACTTCTCTATGAATTTTGGTAGAATCAAGCAATTGTTTATAGTATTCAACATGTAGCTCAATCCTCTTCTCTTCAAAGCCATATGTATGATGGCTTGCCCCAATGATAGTTGACTAAACACATGGAGTGCATTCATTAAATAATATTTAGTTGATATTTTAGATTTAGTTTAGATTGATTTATATTTTAGATTAATTTCATATTTAATTTAAATTCATATTTAGTTTATATTTTAGATTTAGTTTAGATTGATTTATATTTTAAAGTTTTGATGATACAGGAAAAACGGGTTTTGAAGGGACCTGAAACCCTTTACAACTTAAGATAAAAAAATGTTGCTTAAAAGATACTATAGTAAGATACCAGTAGAAAACCATAACCCAAAAGAAAAAAATAGATAGAGCATTGCACAAGAGATATAACAATAAACCATCAATAACACCCAACAACATCAAAACAACAAAATAATAGGAAGAAAAATGAGATACAATAGAAAGCACATAGCAGACAAAGAGATCATAGCACTATTTCATATTTCTTAAGGTGCTTCCCACCTCAAGTTCCTAGATCCTATGCAAATTAATCATGTCCAGGAGCTTCAAAGGTCTTTTTCTAATCAGTAGACCCTTTAACAGCAGGGCCTTTAATATCATCTTTCGCACCTTTTTTACTAAGGATTAAATTTCACCACCGCATCAACTCATCCCATTCCATCATTTCTCATTAAGCTCCTAGCTTCATTGGGAAGGATAGAGCCCTCCTCCCATGCATGATACTCTTTCAATCTGATAGCCTCATTGGAAAAAAATCTGCCAATGAGTTTCCTTCTCAAAAAATGTGAGATACGTGGGTCTTTTCAAAAGAACCTAACATGATTATAGTATATTTAATTAATTGACCCACATTACAACTAGGGTTATGAGTGTCATGTAGATAGTTGATTATATTTAAATAATCACCTTCACCCCATATTTTGGGGTAATCCCTATCAATAGCATATTTTGTGCTTATAAACACAACCTTTGCCTCAACACACTGATTAGTCTGATTTCCCAATGGGAATACCACTATGCCTAAGATTCTTCCATCTTCATTCCTTAACAACCCCCGATAACCTATAGGCCTAGGGTATCCTTCGTTTCCCCATCAAAATTAACTTTAACCCACCCTGAAGGAGGTGGTTGCCACTTAGTATTCAATCTATCATTTAAGATGGACTTACAATTCATAGCAGGAATAGAGGGGATCTTCCAAATATAAATCACCAAAAGGTCATACCCATCCAAACATGCAACAAGAGTACAACGAGAAGACTCAAAATCAATGAGAGAAAAATACTCCAGAATCACCTAACAAATCTTGATGAAAAGACTACCAACTTTAAGCTTGGAATCATGAAAGATTATGTTTCTTTTTTCTTTCCGTAACCCCCACACAATGTGTGGTTCAATAAGATCCCAAATCTATCAGAGAATAGGAGAAGTGGAGGGGCACTTCCACTGGTCAAAAAATTTGTGAAGAGAATCTGGGAAGACTCAATCTAGATTCCATAACCCAAGAAATTTACTCCAAAGAGAAGAGGAAATATCACACCCAAGAAAAATATGGAAAGCACTCTTAGCAGCAACTTCACAAAGAACACATCTATTGGGCATTGTAAATCCCCTTTTACAAATATTATCCTGTGTTAAGATTTTACCTTGCATAAGTAGCCAAAACAAGACATTCATCTTGTGAATCAGCTTCTTGTTCCATAAGGCCACCCAAAAATGAAGAGAATTAGGTTTTTCCAATGAATCAACAAGGGTAGAAGCCACCAAGAAATTTCCATTAGCACACAGAGCCCAAACAACCCTATCCAACCTAGGAAAAATGGGGATACGAACATTGCTCAAGAATTCCTATAGAACCTTCAATGACAGGTCCTAGTCCTGGAAGATTTTTCACTCCGCATTATGAAAATAATCTACATCCCTAATGCCAAAGATATGTTTACAAATAGGAACAATGGGAGGAGCCCAAGGAATATTGATCAAAGGTTTCAAGTCACACCAAGCATCCTCCTAAAAGATAATTTTGGTACCATCACCCAACAACCATCTAACACCATTAGCAAACAAATCCCTACATGGTAGAATATTCCTCTAAAATCAAGAACCAGAAGGAATATCATCAGAGGTTAGCAAGCTCCCATATCTCTCAAATCCATGCAAATACTTGTTACTAGCCAGGGAGGCCCACCTTGCTTCTCCATAAAGGAGCCTCCAAATATTCTTCGACAAGAGAGCCTTATTAAAATATTTTAAATTTTTCATGCCAATACCATCCCATTTCTTAGCTTTACAAACCAAATCCCAAGCCACAAGAGGAATTATAAATTTGGTTTCAACACCCAACCATAATAATCTTCTCATTATTTGTTCCATTTTCTCTTCAAATTTGTTAGGAATTCTAAAAAGGCTCATTGCATACAAAGGCAGATTTTGAAGAGTAGAGGAAATGAGTTGCGCCTTCCCTGACTAACTAAGAAGCACCCCTTTCCAACCCACCAAATTTCTACTGAATTTATCGAATAGACCCAGCCATAAGGACTACAAGATCTTATAAGTACACAAAGGAATCCCCAAGTAAGTAGATCGGAGCTCACCCCTATTGCAAGAAAGAATCCTGGCAAGCTTTAACTACAAAGCTTCAGGGGTGTTAAGGAAAAAGATTAACTCTTAGGAAGATTAATATGTTGACTAGAAGCCTTCTCATAATCCTCAATAAACCCTTCATAGTTATGACTTCATGGACAAAAGATTCACACATCAAAATGGTGTCATCAACAAATTGTTCATGGGTAATAGGATCACATCTAGAAGAAGGAGAAAGGCCCTTCAAGGACCCGGAAGACAAAGCCATATGTATATTTCTACCAAGGGCCTCCACCATCAAAATGAAAAGAAATGGAGAGATAGGATCTCCCTATCTTAGACCACATGAGCTCTAGAATAAAGGGGAAGGAGATCCATTCACTATCACAACAAAAGATGGGGTAGCGATAAGCTGATCAACAAGCTAAATAAACTTCCTATCAAAATCAAAGCGACCCAACACCTATAACAGAAATCTCCAGTTTACCCTATCATATGCTTTGAGAAGTTCTAGTTTCAGGAAGAAGCCCAGCTTCTTAGAAGAATTAATAGAATGAGCAAGTTCATGTATAGTTATTATAGAGTCCAAGATCTAGCAACCCTTAACAAAACCACTTTGATTCTTAGAGATCAACTTCAGGAGGCACTTTTGTAGTCTAGTGGCAAGCACCTTTGAATTTTTTTTATAAATGGATTATAGAGATTGATTGAATAATACTCACCAAAGCTATTAGCATCAAAAGACTTGGGAATCAGGACAATGAAGGTCACATTCAACTCTCTAAGTAATCTTTTGGAACCAAAGAACTCCTTGGTGGCATTAATCACATCTTCTGCAACAATTTCTCAACATGACTAAAAGAATAAAAAAGGAAAGCCATCAGGCCCAGGGACCTTATTTCCTTCAAAAGAGAATATCACATCCTTTATTTTTGAGGCAGAAGGGATAGTTGTGACCTCCTTATTCAGGTCCTCTGAAATAAGATGGGGGTTAACCTCCAACAAAGCCTCCACCCTATTTTGGTCCCACACAAGATCATCCTTAAGAATGTTCTCAAAGAAATTAAAATCCTCTCTCCTAATAGCCTCCTCATCCTCCAATAGCAATCCATCAGCCATGATTGAGGAAATTATATTAGATGACTTATGCCTGATGGTAGTGAAATGAAAAAGCTTGGAGTTGCGGTCTCTAGACTTTAACCAAATTACATGTGATCTCTGCCTCTAGAAATCTTCCTCTTTTGCAACCATGTCATGCAACTGAGTGAGAAGGCCATCCTCCTACAACTGGAGGTCCTCCGATAAGCCCATCTTCTGAATCGCATCCTGAATACCACCCACCCTTTGAATAATTGTATTCTTATATTCAAAAATATGACCAAATGATTCTTTATTCCATTTCTTTGGATTTATTTTAACAAAAGTAAAATGTTTGGCCACACTAAACATCACACTGCCATCAATATTCACTTTCCACAATTTCTTAATATGATCCATAAACCTCAAATCCCTAAGCCACATAGATTCAAACCAAAAAGGAAACCGCTTCTTACCCCAAAAATTATCATCCATGACAGAGATAGGGAAATGGTTAGAACCAAACCTCATAATAGATGAAAGAGAACAAGAAAAATCCACAAACCAAGATGTTGTTGCCAAAGATCTGTCAAACCTAACTTGAATACTTTCTGCACCAACATGCCTATTGGACCAAGTATACTTAGTCACAGTCCTTTTCACATCAATAAGAGAATTATCATCAGTGAACATTCTTAAATCCAGGTGGCTATCAGGATTGGCCTATGAACCTCCTAATTTCTAATATGACATAGAGAAGTGTTGAAATCTCCCATGACTAGCCAAGGGCTATCCAAAAAATTAAGCCTAAGACACCAAAGATCAAACCATAAGTTATTTTTGGCTCTCTTCAGATTAGTAGCAAACACATTGGAGATAACCAAGAGTAAGAGACCCTAATCAACATAAACTTCATCTCCACATGGTTAAAGCCTTCCACAATCGAGAAACCTTTAATCAATCTTCCATTCCAAAATTTTGCAATGCTACCCGAAGCTCCCTTAGAGCTAACCCAATGAAAACCACAATCCTTAAAAATGAGATTCTTCATAGCTTCCAACTTATCAATTTGTATTTTCATTTCTTGAATCAACAAGAGGTTTTTCTTATGATCCCAAATCAAGTTCTTCAAGAGGTCTTGTTTGTGCATATTATTCAGCCCCTTGATATACTGAGAAATAATCTTCATTTGCACAATGAGGGGGTGCTCTTCGAGCAAAAATCAAAGAGGGTTTTCTTAACCCCTTCAGAAATATCTCACTTATAGTCCCTCTCCCTACTTTTCTAAAGAGAGGGTCTCCCCTAGCCCCTCTGTTTAGACCCATAGTCCACTTTTTTCCTTCTCATGGTAATACCTTTATGGGGTTGAGGAGGAGGGGAAGCTAAGGTCTTTTTCTTTCTTCCCCTCACCAAAACATAGCCTTCTTCACCCTTACTCCCTATATCTACAACCATAAAATTTCATTTCCAACCACCATCCTAGATGCACGTTCCAATGCAGAAGAAGGGTTAATAGCAGGTGTGATCCCTTAAATGTTTTCCCTAATTATAATGATGCAAAACAAACTAATAATGCAATGAAAGGAAGAACACAAAGAGTACACCTCAAGATTAGCCTAAGGAATGATAAGCAAGGAAACATGATGAAATAAAACAATAACTGATTATACCTTTGTTCTACAAATTCCCTGGTTGGCCCTTGATATTGTGTGATTTGTATGCTCCTTGGATAGAAAATGAGATCAAACATGCAAGATTATATGCAAGATGAATAGGGATGTAGAAATGGTGAATTTAAATGCTATGGTGAAGGCAAGAAATGCTCAAATGACAAATTGGCAAGAGTTTGGTACCACAAGCATGATTGTCCAAAATGGCAGGAAGGAGGGGGTATTTATAGAGAAATTTGAATTCTCTAGAGGATTCAATGGTTGAGATTAAGCCAACAAGGTCAAGATGGAGGGCTAAGGTTAGTTGAGGACTCACAAGCCCTCACATCTTGACATGTGGAATGTGAGATGGCTTAGGATGAGATGATGTGGGAGTGAGGTGAAAGAAGGGTACATGATGTGGAGGAAGGAAAAGTAACTTGTAGGTATCTTGGGGGATCAGAATATTTCCTCAAAAATGAACTTCTTGTCCCCAAATGAGAGTGAAAAAGATATTTGAGAAATTTTAGAATTCCTCAAAAATCTCCATGGGGAATGGAAAGGTGGTTGGAGAAATAAATGTGAATTAAAAATTCACATGCTTGAGAGAGTCTAATGGATAAAAGAGGGTTTCCAAAAAGGTGGAGATTTGCCACATGTGAGTGATGTGACAAGTCTAAGGTTCTAGAAGTCTTTGGCACATGTAAAATGACATGTCAAATTTTCTAGAACTTGCATGCGGATAGGGTAAGCTTTGGAAGCATAAAATGTGAATTAAAAATTTACATGGGGAAGAGAGGAACCTAGGATGAATAAATGTGAATTAAAAATTCACATGGGAAAGGGAGTCAAGGCCACAAAAGGCAAGTGAAAAGGTTGACTAAAAAAGGTATGCTAAATGTGGCTAATGACCTTGATTAAGGTTGTGCAAACACCAAATTAGGATAATTAATGTGAGATTAGAAGCAAGTGGGAGATTATCGAGGATGTGACACTAATATTGATTAAGTGGTGCACATCCTAATCATGGATTAATTTATTTAATCCAGATTAGATGAGGATTATGGAGGATGTGACAAGGAGAGAGAAGATGAGGAATTAAAAATTGATTTTTAATCCAAAGCTTAAGTGACTAATTAAAATAAATTGTCTTATTTATTTAATTTAGAGAAGAAAAGGTGTAAGGTAAAGTATTTAATTATTCAATTACATACTTTAGGAACCTTAGACAAAAAATGAAATAATGATTAAATAAATTATTTAATCATTATTTATGAAATAGACTAGTAGAGTAGACGATTTTGACCATGTGGAAGTGGTCAAATTTAGATGTCTACATTTTTCCCCTTTTCGAAGTACTGTTAGAATAACAATGTTTCAAAGAAAAGAAAATGCAGATGACTCGATAGAGGAAGTAACAAAAAAATGATGCCCTAGCATGGGAAGGAGGACCTGAGTTTCCCAATGAATGGGGAATGGATGAAGATGCCCCAATCCTGCAAGGAAATGATTATGACAGGGAAAATAGATAAATGGGAAGGGTATGCCCCCTCAAGAGGGTGAAGGGGGAAAGGAGAGGGGTCCTTGGCAACCTCTCGATAGGAAGAAATGGAGGGTATGGTTGGAAAGAGTGCAACAAATTAGGCAAGTGTGCATTTTGAATGAAGTCAAATGGACAAATAGTTTGCAAATGGCGGCCTCGAGAAGGGAAGGGATTAGTTGGAGGAAAGAAAAGGTAAAAAAGAGGTTAAATATACCCCTTAAAAAGGGAGGGAAAAGTAATATAAGGTAATTTTTTGAAATTACCTCACCTCATTTGCACTGTAGTAGTTGAGAGAAGAGGATAGGAGACGAAGTAGATGAAGAGCGAGGATGTTGCAGGATTACGACTCTGACATCATCCACCCAGTGGATGAGGTGCGGCGATTTTTTAGTCATCGGGCAGTGCCCCACCGAGTTAGTAACAAAATACTTTATGCATAATTGAATTGAATGCATTTGTAATTTTTTTTACAAAATTTAAAAACGGGTTTAGTGACGAGCTAGAAAGGAAAAATGGGTAGAGAAGAAAAAAAAGGAATAGCTAAAAATAGGGGGGTTGCGGGGTGGGGGGGGGACATATGGTAGCCCATAGAGGGGTGAATATGCCCAACCATAAGAAGTCAAGTCCGCCCCACCATAGGGTGAATCTGCCCCAGTGCAGGGTGAATCCACCCCAGCATCGGGTGGGTCCGCCCTGGCGTCGGGCAGGCCCACCCCTGCGCATAGAGGACTACCCCATAGTCGGGGGCGAATCCACCTTGGCACAAGACAACCTACCCTATGACCAATGGTAGGGCCACCACACGGCTGAGGGGGGTCTACCTTAGGATGAGGTGACTTGCCTCGACATGGGGCGACCCGCCCTCGTAACGAGCGGTGAAACCACCACGCGGCCCACCCCATAGTTGGTGGCAAGGCTGCCCCGGAATGGGGTGGCTCACCCCGTGGTCACTGGTGGCACCATAATGCGGCCAAGGGCTCATCTTCCCTAGCATGGGGTAGCCCACCTTGCGGCAAGTGACAGGGCCACCGCTCGGTCGATGGTGGGTCCGCCTCGTGGCCAAGTGCGGGTCCGCCCTGTAGCCAAGGGCGAATCCACCCCATGGCCAAGGGTGGATCCTTCCTGCAGCCAAAGGCAAGTCCACCCCGACACCAAAGGTGGGTCTACCCTAACATGGGGTGGGTCTACAGCATGATCAAGGGTGGATCCATCCCAAATGAGGGACAGAGTCAGGAAGGAAAGATGAAGTAGGAAGAGAAAGATAATGTCCCACGGCCAGAAAAGATGTTAATAGATGATTATTATGAATGCAAAGTTTTGATTACATGAGTAGTGGCCGGAGGCACTAGCAGTGACCATAGCAGCCATGACCGGTGTGGATCACACGACATTGGAGCATGTTGGATTACTGCACTTGGTATAGTTTTTGGTTATGAGACCACATCGGGCAATGTTGATGGCACTGATAGAGAGATGGAGCTCAGCTACATTGACCTTCCATCTTCTGATAGGGAAGATGATGGTGACACTAGAGGATGTATGTCATATTCTGAGACTGCCCATAGTGGGTGGTTAGTGAGCAAGGTGGTATCCCAAGGGGAAGAGTTAGATCGGACCATCCTAGTGTTATTTGGGTGGGATGATTTTCCCATACAGAGGGGGCAGTTGGATGTAGATAGGTGTTTGTCCTTGGGGTTCCCACCCTTACCATTGTATTTCTATTGTTTAATTAGTGATATATTACTGCTAGACAATAGTAGGCGATTCTACAGTCTACTGTTTATGGAGGTGATTTGACATATTGTCGAGTGGTGAGAGGGACACTTCTCATGGGGTTCATGTGTATTAGCATAGTTATATTGAGACATGCATGTGATTTTCTATCGGTGGATGTTGAGCGTGATGCATATGACACTATTACAGGTGTGGGTTTGGGAGAATATTAATGTGACGAGGCCTACAGTGTTGAGGAGAGGATAGGTGGATGAGAGGGAGCCTGTTGCTTGGGGATGTGGGGGGTCTAGGGGTTGTGTCTTATGGTATGAGATGTAGGGAGAGATGGGTGATTGGAGGATTGCATTTGATGAGTTACTGGAGGAGGACATAATATGGTGACCATATATGTTTCAGCAGTTTAGGGGATGGAGGGAAGAGGAGGAGATACATCAGGGTTTTTTCAGATGTAGATTTGTATTGATTGGGAATCAGCCTCACATAGTCGAGGCGCATTGACCAGATAGAGTGGAGACGCAGTTCGGGTGGATTCAGGATATTCTACCAATGTTGACTATATTTCATCAGCTCACCAAAGAGAGGCCATGGAGAGGGATGTTGTTAGCGAGGGCAGCTAGAGAGGCATGGGTGATGGTAGGTGGGGTGTCATATCCAGGGAGGTTGAGTGGTCTGAAGGATGTAGGAGTGACAGAGCGGTATGCTCGATGGTTTCTCAACCACCAGTGGGAGAGGATTACACTAGAGGAGCCAATTGTGGGAGCCATAGGGTGGCAGTCAGAGGATGAGCAGGATTAGAGGGGATGGGAGGAGGGGGGACAGGAGCAGAGGAGATAGGGTGAGGTAGAGAGGCAGTAGGGTGCGAGACATTAGAGTAGCAGAGCGGATGAGGGTGGGGTTGGAGGACAACCAGAGAGGAGGAGGAGGAGGAGGCGACATCGAAGGAGGGCTAGAGAGAGGAGGAATGTGGGGGAGGAGATGGAGGAAGGAGGGCTAGGGGATGGGAGAGGTTCAGAGGTAGATGTAGTATGACAGGAGGACATATGACTTCTAGAGAAAGATGTGGTGAGATGAGAGAGTGAGCCAAAGGTAGAGATGCTACGGGCAGACTATGGGACAACTAAGGAGACTGATGAGGGTAGGGAGGAGAGGATAGCTGAGGAGGATTTGGGTGATGAGAAGGGTTGAACCAGAAGAAGAGGAGGTGGCGATGGATGTGATGGACATGGATGTGTATGTGGTGGAGCCATTAGCAATATTATCAATGGCTCTAGTGGAGGATCTAGTGGTTTTACTGATAGGGGCGCAGGCGAGGCTGTGGGTGATGGAGGAGGAGCTGAGGAGTGCAGAGGATGAGGGACACAAAGTAGAGAAAGTTTCATGTGGTCATGGATTGGCTAACAACAAATGTATGAGATGCAAAGAGAGAGAGGGATGAGGTGTGAGAAGAGATGGAGGGAGTACGGGGTGAGCTAGCTAGGGTGACTTGGGATTGTGATAGGTTAGAGGTAGTGATAACGGTAGCACAGATGTAGGGATAGCCAGAGTTCTTAGGGGGAGCAGAGCATGTCTTAGTGGAGTTTTTTCAATCGGTTGAGAGGGAGATAGAGACACTGAGAGTATATATTTTAGGACTGTTGGGGGAGAGGACAAAGCTTTAAGACAAGGTATCTATTGTAGAGGTATCCTTGGAGGAGATGAGAGTGAGGGTTGAGGTGGTAGAGGTCAAGCTAGAGACAATGCGGAGGGAGAGAGATAGTGCACAGAGATAGGTGCAGGTGATACAAAGGGAGAGACATGAGACACAAAGACAAGTCCAGATCTTATAGTTTTAGAGGGATGCAATAGTGGCTTAAGAAGAGAGTACAGAGAGGGATATAGCATAGAGGCACTCATAGAGAGTGCAGGGTGATGATAAAAAGTTAGTCATATAGGTATTGCAGGTAGAGTTATAGATTGCACAGGTAGAGAGGGAGAGGGCCATAGAGTAGGTACAATTGCTAACAGTGGCGTAGGAGGCATGGGTGTAGGAGCGACGAGCTATTAGCAGAGAGCAAGATAGATACAGGCATGAGCAAAATGTCACTAGGTATCAGGCTAGACAAAGGGATCAGTATATGCAGGAGGCGAGCTATTAGAGGTGTGTGTATGAGTAGGCAGTTCCAGATCCGATGGAGGGTATAATGCACTACATTAGGTAGGTACCACGAATGTCGATACCATCCCATTTGTTAGGGACACACTGTAGAGGGTATAGCAATTTTCAGCTGACTCCCTCTCAGTTTGGTGGTTATCAGGGGACTCTAACATATAGAGGATCGATGCTTGATTCTCCTCAAAGATCAGGCATGGGTACCTCAGGGCAAGCAGAGGATAGGTGGCAGGATATAGGTGTTTTGACAAGTACCAGATGGAGATGTAACACATTTTCTTAGATTATAATCTTTATGTGAGGATGATATGTATGTGATTATGATGTGACTATATTTTGGATGTGACATGAACATTGTGTTATTGTGATTATGATATGTGATAGTCCCCATTGACATTATGTCGAATATTGTTGTGATGGATGATTTATGTTATGCATATGGTTATATATTGATGTTCGTATGATAGGTGTTGTAATTTTTGCACATGTATATGATGAGTTATGGCTATATGGATGTTTTGACTATGCATGATGTTAATGATTTATTTATGCATGTATGGATGATGTGATTATGCATGATGTTGATCATTTATGTATGGCAATGCTATTGTGTATATGATGTAATTAATATGGACCTAACAATGTATTTGTAGATGGTGATGTATATGTGATTACGAAAAAATATGGAAATGTATGAATAAATGAACCTAAGAGAATTAACCTAATGAACTTATTCAATATGTATGGAAAATGAACTAATGCACTAAATATAATGTAAACATGAGTATCAATGGGTAGATGATAGGCGTATTGTGTATGGCACTACACTTGTCACGAACCGTAAGTATCTTGAGAAGAAAAAACTGTAAGAAGGAATGAAAGTTTGCACAACCAAAATCAGGAGTCATAGGTTTAGGAATGAGGATAGATGAAGGGGACATGAAATGAGATGAAAGGCAACATGAATGCAATTTTCCATCGTTTAGAGCATTGATTTTTTCTATAGCATAAGACACTAGCCACCATGATAGATAAAACCAAGGTGAATTAGTTCCTAATGCAAAAAACAAATAGAACAAATAAGGTTATCCAAATACCCCTAAGTAACAAAGACTTTGGTTGAGCTAGGAATTACGATAACCAAGAGCACAAAGGGATGCCCCCACATAACACAGGATCCAGGAGGAATCCTGGTGGATACTACATGGATCATCCCAGTAGACAACAACAATAAACAATCAAGAGATGCCCCTATGTTGACTAGGAAAAATGCACCATAATATGATAGATCATGGCGATCTTGAATAGTTAAGAAAGGGAGCTCAAACAATAAAAAAAAGCCAAAGTATCAAAAGATCACAATCAATTTCAAATGTCCTTTGGCATAAGATCTCAAGGATGGATGCAGTTGATGAGGTTTGCTAGGAAGGATACATCCTGTTAAGACTGATGATGAATACTAAGCTAGAATGACCTAGATGACACAAGATGGTTGTCGTCAATCAGATTTATTGACACTGGAAGATCCTATTGGCTAACCATTAGTGATGATAAGGGAATACCTGACAACACGACAAGATGACAAGACATCAAGAAAAGACAAGAGAACTGACATACCCTAAAGAGCTAGGGGCTCAAGGGCTGACCAAAGATTAGCCTTGCCTACATGAAAGCACAGAGCCCTCGTAGTTCAAGAAAAGACCATGGACAAGAGCAGAAAGTGCACTGATAGAAACCAATGGATGACCAAGACAAGATACACAAGCCCCAGGGGTAGAGAAAAAGATCATCCTTTCCTACGTGAAAGCGTAGGGGCAATGTAGTTCAATAAGGATGAAAGACCGACGATGGTTAAGATCGAAAAGTGGACAATGGTGACAGATGATGAAGGATAGAATGACTCAGGGGCTGATCAGGAGATTAGCCTTGCCTATGTGCAAGTGTAGAGGCGTCATAGTTCACTAAAGAAAAGGACACAAAATAAAGCCCCAGGGGCAGATCAATTGATTAGCCTTGCCTATGTGAAAGCACAGGGGCAACGTAGTTCACCAAGAGAAACAAGATGAAACCTAGATGGAGACCGACACGATGAATGACTCTAGATGAAGATGACCACAACAACGAGATGACACAAGCTCAGATTAGGATAAAAAGCTCAGGATGTCTGATAGTGGATGACGTTCATTTAATGCTCAACCAAAAATATACCAAGCGACTAGGTGATGCAAGCGTATGGGAGGTTATGGGGATGGAGGAGCTGATGGATAAATCATAAAGTAACCAGGACGCAAGGTAGATAATGATTAAGCCCTATACAAGAGATGCTTGTTTCCAGGTTTTCACCAATCATGCATATCCAAGGTGCCATGTAGGGGTGGTTTTCACCATAAGATGAATTATTTCTCTTTACTATTTTTGGATTTTTCTGATTTTTTTTTTTTTTGTGTTTTTCGACATTTTTTTACTTTTTTTCTATTTTTTGAGATTTGACCAGGAAGGATACCCCAGCTAACCTAAGTATAGAATTTCTTTAGATGCATGATGTTGATGAGTTCTTCGAAGGCTTCTCCTTCAGGGGTAGATAGCTTGTATGTGCTAAAACCATACTTTGTGGTGATGACATAAGGGCCCAACCAATTAGCTTCAAACTTACCGTTATTTTCTCGATCTTGTTGATTCCACTGATTTTCCTTGAGAACTAAGTCACCAACATTGAATTTATGAGGGAGGAATTTCTTATTGTAGCTTTTTTTGAGTTGGTTTTGATAGGCTTGTAGATGGTTATAAGCCTTGACCCATTTTTGATCCAACAATTCTAGTTGTACGAGTTGTGCCACTCGGGTGTCTTCGTCAGTGATGAGATTCTTGAGTGATATTCAGAATGAGGGGATTTTGACTTCGATTGGCAAGATGGCTTCAGTTCCATAGACAAGGGAGTATGGAGTAGCACTAGTGGGGGTGCAAATGGATGTATGATAGACCCAAAGAGTAAGATGGACATGGAGGTGCCAATCTCGGCCAGTGCTATTGACCATCTTCTTAATGATTTTAATCAGTTTTTTGTTTGTTGCCTTTGCTTTTCGATTACCCTGGGGGTAGTAGGGAGTGGACCAATGATGTTGGATATGATACATGTCACAAAGGAGCTCCATGCACTTATTCTTGAATGTCTTTCCATTATCAGTGATGATGGTGGAGGGAATACCATACCTACAAAGGATATGTTAGAGGATGAACTTAGAGATCTAAAAACTAGTGATTTGAGTGAGTGGTATGGCTTCCACCACTTGGTGAAGTATTTTGTGGCTGTGATGATAAAGGTGTGACCATCGGAAGCTGGAGGGTAGATCTTACGAACCAAGTCGAAACCCCATTGTGAAAGAATCCAAGGTGTTGTGATAGGTTGTAACTCTTGTGCCGGTCCATGAATCAAATATACGTGTTGTTGACATAGAAGACACCTTTTGATAAATTCACAAGCATCATGTTCCATTGTAGGTTAATAATACCCTACTCTTAGAATCCTTTTGGCTATGGTCATACCATTAGAATGAGCCCCACAAATACCACTATGCACTTTTGCTAATGTTGTGCAGGCTTCAGTTTCATCTAAACAATGGAGGAGAGTCCCATCATAACCAGGTTGATAAAGTGTATCATCGATGATGGTATATCGGGCCATGTGCTGGATAAATGATTTATGTTGGTTTCTTATGAGATCAAATAGTAGGGTGTTGTCATGAATAGAGGTGTAAATTTCTTGGTACCAAGGGGATTCGAGGCCTACAATATCACACACCATGTCACTCTCAGGGACATCATATGTTGGGATTAAGAGTTGTTCCACTAGGAACTGATAATCTGTGCGGTCTTTTGGTATGTCAATTAGGGACCCAATAGTAGCCATAACATTTGTTGCCTTTTTTTTGAAGTCTTGGGATCTGTTCAAATCAGATGAAGGTGAAATATTTCTTTAAGTCATCCACCATGTGTTTGTAAGGAAATAACTTGTCATCTTTGGTTTGAAATTCATCATTGACTTGTTTAATGACAAATTGAGAGTCACTAAAAACTTGTAGATGAGTGATATTCCATCGGACAACAACTCGAAGACCTGTGATGAGAGCCTCATACTCTACTATGTGGTTAGTGCATGGGAATTCCGACCTAAATGACTTTGGGATGTAATCACCTTGTGGTGTGACCAACAAAATGTCTACCCCAGATCCATTGTGAGTGTATGAGTCATCAAAATAGAGTGTCCAGCTAGTGGTTTTTGAGATTGGAAAGACTTCATCAGGGAATTCTGTACTCAAAGGATAAGAATCCTCTAAAGGAGCATCTTCCAACTGATTTGTGATTACTTTCCCTTTAATAGCTTTCTTGTCCACATATTCTATATCAAACTCACTTAGAAGCATGATCCATTTATCCATGCAGCTAGTTAGGGTTGTCTTAGACAATAGGTATTTGAGAGGATCAACCTTTGATATCAACTTTACTGGATGGCTGAGCATATAATGACATAATTTTTGTGTACTGAAGACCATGGAGAGGCATGCTTTCTCCATTGGTGAATAAGTCAATTCATAACCGACTAGTGTTTGGCTAATGTAATAGATCGCTTGCTCTTTTGAGGACTCATCATGTTGTGCCAAAAATGCCCCCAGTGCAGCTAAAGTGGGAGAGATGTATAGCAAGAGGGATATTCCTAGGATAGGTGGCATCAAGATTAGTGGGTGTGCCAAGTAATCTTTGATCTCATCAAAATCCAACTGACACTGTTGGTTCCATTTGAAGGTGGTGTCTTTCTTCAGAAGGTGGGTGAATGACTGACATTTATCTGCAAGCTGGGTTATAAACCAATAGATAGATTGCAGCTTTCCTTGAAGGCTCAAAAACTATTTCAGGTTTCAAGGTAGAGGCATATCCATGATATCTTTTACTTTAGCAGGATCAACCTCGATGCCCCTCTAGGAGACTATGAAGCCTAACAATTTCCCTGGCATGACACCAAACACACACTTTTTCGGATTCAGTCTTAGCTTGTACTACTCCAATCGCTCAAATATCTTTTTCAAAATGGCATGATGCTCTTCTCTAGTTCTAGATTTTCCTTGCAATTCATCAACATAATCTTCCATGATAATGTGGATAAGATCATGGAATATGATGGTCGTTTCTCATTGATATGTTGCCCCCGCATTTTTGAGACCAAAGGGCATAACATTGTAATAGAAGGTACCCCAAGGCATTGTAAAAGCAATCTTGTGTTGGTCTTCAGATGCAATTCAAATCTAATTGTAGCCAGAGAAACCATCCATAAGGGACAACATCTCGTTTCCTACAGTGATGTCAACCAACATGTCGATATTGGGTAATGGAAATTATCTTTTGGATAGGATTTGTTGAGATCTTGAAAATCTATGCAAATCCTAATATCACCATTAGGTTTAGCAATAGGCACTATGTTGGAAAATAAGTCAGAATAGTCAATGGGTCGAATGAATGTGGCTTCTAGAAATTTCTCCAATTCTTTTTTAACTAATAGGGCTACCTGCGGATGCATCTTTCTGATTTTCTTCTTGATAGGTTTGGCATGTGGATGAACATCCAAATGATGTGCAAAAAGATCAGGATCAAGGTCAGGCATATTTGAATAAGCCCAAGAAAAATTGATAACACCTTCTCTGAGAATTTGAACAATGGTGGAATACTCTTCTTCTAATAAATATTTGGCCACATAAGTGATTCTTGGATTTTCTTTTGTCACCAAATTTATCTCTAGTGTCTCTTCAATGAGAATAGAAGACCGTTCAGATATTTTTGTTCCCACGAGGGGAAGATGAACGTCCCCATCCTCTAGTGCCTCATTGAGGTTTTCACTATCAGATACACCCTTTGTTTTTACTATTTCCCAGTCAAAAAGCACCTTAGGGAGGTTTTCACTTGATGACCTATTTTGTTTTTGTTTCTTTTTTCTTTTAGGGTTAGGGAATTCATTTTCCCCCAAACCCATGAGATGTACGTAGGTATCTACTAAGGGAAATGTGTTGATGGGTGCACTACTTTGTAGGTCATGATCTATAAGTGCAAGATGTTTGAGGGATAAGGTTATGGTGCAAACAGATAAGCATTCAAACATGGCAAGGACATCAATGTGATCCAAATCATCGTATGCATGTATGATGGACTCTTCTTCTGGTATGTCTTCGAGGGAACCGTCATCGACACTAACACTGTTAGAAGTGCTAGAGGATGTCGCATGACATTTCTATTTAGTAAAATAACCCAAGCCCAAATTTCTTGGATGGATGGTAGTTGCTTCAATGGGTTGGAGTTTTCCTTGTTCTTCCACACCAAGGCCTCCACCTTGGTAATGGAACTTTTCAATGAACATGGAGGCACGTTGATAAACTTCCTAGAATTATTCTATGAGAGGACATGGCAGCTCAATTTCTTCTCTATAAACCCATTGGCTAATATCAGCTTCCATTTGATCCTGAAGGGAACCCAGATCGTTGAATGTGGTTGAGCCCATGTTTCTGGAAGTGAGAGTGATTGTTTTTTCTTCTTCTTTTGGAACTGATGGAGATGGTTTCCACATTTAGTGCAGTATTTATTTTGTATTTGCCATATCCTTTGTCTATGATTTGGACCTTGGTGATGGTGGAACCAAGTGTGGGTGATGGTGTGGATGAGGTGTTTAGTGTATTGGTGGATGGATGAGAATCAGATGTTTAGGATGCCCCCATTTCAACTCCTGGGAAATAATGTGAATGTGAAAAGGAAGCTTCTAAGGTGCGATAATATTCAAAAGGTTGTGGATCAGCCTATATGGTGACTTCCATTCCTTGAAATTGGAACTTCAAACATTGATGGTAGGTGGATGGGATGACCTACATAGAATGAATCCATGGAAGACCAAGGAGAATGTTGTATGGAAGTTGCAGTTCCATAACATGACACATAATATGTTGTACAATGGGACCCACTTGAATAGGAAGATAGATTGTGCCTTCAAAATCTCTTTCTACATTGTCATATGCCTTAATAGTGATCACCTAATTATTTAGGTCAACTTGGGTGTATCCTACCTATTGTATAAATTTTATTGTACAAATATTTAGGGATAAACCATTATCTACCAATACCCTTTTCACTTTTTGACAATTTACACCAACCTCAAGATGGAGGGGGTAGTTATGGCTTGAGTCAAGGTGTGGCATGTCCTTTTGGCTAAAGGCTAATTGATAGGTTGATGAGAGATTTCCCACCTATGCTTGGAATTGGGTGGGGTCAATATCATCGGGCACTTGTGTGCTTTGTAAAGCCTTAGCCAAGATGTCTTGATACATGGGAGATTACTTAAGAAAATGTAGGATGGATATCTAAGTTGCAGTCTTGCCTAGGTGGTCAAGAATGTTATATTATGAACTAATGGACGATAGTTGGGTAGGTGCAGGAGCTGCTAGGATTGTGATGCTAGTTCGATGAGTGGTAACAACACATTGTGGACCTTTTGCTTTGACACGTATCATGGACGCGCGTGGCTCCATTTGTTCTACATATGAGACCACACCTTGGTAATTGTATGGCACATTTTTATAGCTGATGTTATTAGTGTTGTTATTTTGGTTGTTATTATTGTTAGGTCTAGGATTAGAGTTGGAAGTACTAGGACCTTGATTGTGTTTAGGAAAGGTATTTTGGTATATTTGGAGTTGAGAATTGGATGAAGACATCTTGTTAGCATCCACATGGATCTCACCCCGATCGATTAGACCTTGAACATAAGTTTTTAGTCCTTGGAACTTATCCAATGTGTGCCCTTTCATCTTGTGAAATTCACAGTATTCATTATCTTTGAACCAAGATGGCTTGGGATTGGACTCATCGAGGGGCTTGGTGAGAGGATAAGTAATGGGGTAGTTGGCTTGCAGAAGTTTATTGAACACAATACTAAGGGGTTCTCCCAACTGAGTGAACTGTCATTTTTTTCCCCCTTGGTTGTTTTAGTTCAACTATTGTTGAGGTGCTCCTTGGGGCATGCATATGATGTTTGGTATTGATTTTTGATGTTGTTGAGGTGGATATTTTTGCGAGGTGGTAGCCACCTAGATGTGTTTGGTATCAGTGACACCATCATTAACAACATTTTTTTTTTATTCCAATATCGAGGTTTATCTCCAAAGGGTTTTTCTCTATCAAAATTGAAAAGCTTCACTTTCCCTTTAGCAATAAGAGCTCGTTCTAGGATGGGACCCTTCTCCACAAGTCTTACAAAAGTTGTGATGTAGTGGAGATGAAAATTGTGAACCATAGCTAGATGATAATTTTCGATGAACAATGTGACCATGTACTTTTCTGATAGTGGGGACTTCCTCCAACTGGCCAAGGCCCACCATCATTGCAGATAGATAGCAAAGGTCTCCCCATCGCGCGATTTTTCTTTTAGGATATCAAGCGTGCCAATGTCCTTCTCTAGATTGAAGGAAACGTGGGAGACAAATTGTTTAGATAGTTGTACAAAGGTTTTGATAGATCCTTTTTTAAGGCCCATGAACCAGTTAAGGGAAACTCTTTGTAGACTCTTAGGAAAAATTCAGATAAGATAATCGTCATTATGTATGACCTCTTCACAATGGGCATAAAATTATTGAAGGTGGGCTCTAGGGTCCCTAGTTCCTTTATATTTATCAAATTTTGGTATCTCAAAATTCTTGGGAAAAGGGACCAAAGAGATGGAGGGATCAAAAGGATAAGGACAAATGTCCTCAAACTTGATTGTTTGTTTGCCCATTCTAGCTTGTAGATCCTTTAATGTTTCTTTTACTTCTTCCAAGTCCTTATTGACAAGTGTTGTGGGAATCAGAGTGGGTTGATTATATGGATAGTATTATAGGTATGATGAGGATGGCCCTATCGCTCTTGGATCATAGATGGGTTGAGCCGGATATGAGTGTGTTTTTTTATTATAAGTGGATGGATAGTTGGATGATTGATTATGATGAGTGGGAACCACTTGTTGGTAAGGTAATTTTTGTTGATAGTAGGAAGCGAGGTGTGGGTCCTATTCTTGTGTAGCACTATGGTAATATATGGAGGTAGGACCTTTTTGTTGATGTGATGATGATTGTTGGTTAAAAGGAATGGAAAGTGCACCTTTTTGGTAGGTTTGTTGTTGTTGAAGATAGGATGGATAAGGTTGATATTATTGTGCCATGGTGGGTTGTTGTGTGGCATATGAGGATGTATTTGATGGTTTTTGGTGGGGATAATTATGTGGCTATGAAGGATTTGTGTAAGGTGGTAATTCAGTCCACGTTTGGTTTTGATAATTCTGATGAGGATTTGTATTGAGGTGGGATGGAATAGTGTATGTGCTAGAGGGATGATTGAGATACTTGGTAAGTGGAATATTGTGTGTTTATGTAGGGATATGCACATGCTACTATGGAGGTCGCTATTGTGGTTGTTGTTGGTGCGGTGGGTGAGATGAGATATGTTGTTTTTGGGGGATGGTCATAAAAGGGCCATGCGGTGGTTGTTGTGGATATAAGGTAAGTTGTACTACCTGATGTGATGGTTGTGTAGGAATGGTAGTGTGTTGCAGAGGGATCAGAATTTCTTGTTGCGGGATAGTGTTTGTGTGTTGCGGGTATTGTGGATGCAAGGGTTGCGATGAAGCTAGAGTGGTAGCAGTATGTTGTGGTGGTGTTGGCAGGGTTAATTGGTGTGGATTATTTGGAGGCTGTCGAAATGCAAGAGGTAGAAAATTTGTAAGTATAGGTGTGCCCCCAGTATTAGGATATGGGGGAGGAAGCGGTGGAGCAAATGGGATGTATGATGGCATGTCATTTTCTACACTAACTTGCATTGTCTTCTATCCTAAGATTCATCTTTTTCTCTCTAAAATTTCTTCTAGTCCGCATCATTATCATCCTTACCTATCTTTCCTATATACTAGTTCTTTCATCTTCTAGTCCTTCTCATCCATTTTGAGAGCACACCCTTGTTCTTGGAACCCAACTATCCTCTCGAGGGGGCATACCGCTACCTCCTCGTCATTCTTCCTTATACTATTTTGCACTGGGGCATATTTTTGACTTGTGTTCTTTGCCACAATGCGACAAGATACATTATGACAAAGAGGGGAAAATGTAGACACATAAAAATGACCAAGGCCTACAAGCAATATTTTATCACCTTTTGCCCTAGCATAATTATGACATTTCAATTATGTTTCTAACCCACATTCAACTATTAGTTAAATAATTTATAATTATTTAATTAATTCATCATCTTTCATTCTTCATGATTATTAAATAAATAAATCTTATTTATTTATTTAATGTGTCACTAATTGTCAAAATCTTCTCATAATTAAATAAAGTCATCAATTTATTTAATTAATCTATATCATTAATGTCATCCTGATTATTAAATAAATATATTTTCTATATCTATTTAATATGTCACTAATTCCTAAATCCTCTCTTAATTAAATAAATTCATTAATTTATTAAAATTAACTACCGCTTCTAAATTAAATAATTATTATTAATTATTTAATTGCCTTATGTAACATTTCCCTCTTTTTAAATAAAGTAATTTATTTAAAAATGACTTCACATAGTTAATTGATTCTTCTTTTAGTAATTAATTGCAAAAATCAATTATTTATTATCTCACGAATCCATATTTTGAATTAATTTAATTCAAAATGGAATTGTTCTTCTACAAATCAAGTAATTACTAAACTTATTGATTTTCTAGAATCTCATTTCCTTATCTCTTGATTTTTAATAATTTCATCTCAACTGTCAAAATTAGTCTTGATTTAATTTATTTAATTAAATCTTATTTACACATGTGGGCATTTTTCTCTAACCCTAATTGAGAGTTGCCAGTTTGAATCTTAACCATTGATTCTAGGGCATTTTCTCAATCTCTCATCTCATCCGTCCATGCAAAATTACATTTTCTATAAAATGATAATTTTGCTCTCATTTCAAGGATCTTCTTCTTAATCTGAATTTTCTTAAAATCATTTTAGACTTTTTTCATTCTAGCCATTAGTATCTGAATATTTGCATTTAGATTTCATTTTCTATTTGCATAAATCTTTTAAAATAAATCCTTCAAAGTCTTGTTTAGGTCTAGGCATATAGAGTTTGCTCCTTAAAATCTGAGGGCATCCATTATTATAGCAAGCTAGGAGGTACAATAGAAGTTAGTCATGGAGGAGAGAAATGGGTGAGACTGTTCTAGTTTCATTCCCTTTCTTTCACATTTCTCCTTTGCATTCTATTGTGTTGTTTGGATAATATTGCATGCATGTGATACTAACTTATTCTATTTTGCAGGAAATTATCTATAATTACATTGGTGAACCCAACACACTAACACATTTTTTGCAGGTTCTCGTATGGCCTCGGATTTATTTTTTTGTAGGAACAGGTACGGAATGCCGCATTTACCTTCACGTGCGATGCAACTACTCTTCTGTGCTGAATTTTTCTTCGCGTGAGATGCAATTGATCTAATGCACCGCAATTCGCCACTCATACAGCCGCAAATGACATTCTGCAACGTATTTGATAGAACCCGAGCCGCAACTGCCAAGCCACACTTGCTGAACCACATCTTCCATTCCGCGTCGCAAGTGACTGGTAATTTTCATTATTGAATTTTAATTTGGATCTGATGCATTCGTGGCCAGTGGTTGATTAATTTATGAGATTTAAAATAAATCAACCTAGGTAGGATAGACATCTAATTCAGAATTTATCAATCCTAGGATAGACACTTAAAATGGGAATTTATCAATCCTAGGATAGTCATCAAATCTTATTTCAAGTTGTTTAAAATAAATCCCATGCTTGTTGTGAAGCAACATCTTCACTTAGTGTAGAAAAACTTTTTTTGGGGATTTAAAACTGAACAACTTGTTTTTTGTGCTTGATTGGGTAAGAGGTACATGCTCTCCCCTTTACTGGGTGATCGAAAAACCAAACTTACCCATTTTTCTTTATGCATTTTATTTTTTTCTTAAAACCTTTAGAAGGCCTATTGTAGTGGGAAAAAGTACTCACCCTATAGGAATGACCTAAGTGGGAACAACCAAAGCCAGGTTTTCCAACCCACTATAATCAAAAGTGAATTTTGGGGAAACCCATATTCAACGGCAGTAGGCAAGATAACCATCCCCAAAGTCTTTGTTCTAAAGATTGGGAGGTCTCCTGAGGGAGTTTATCTATTGCCATGTCAAATGAAAACCTTGACTAAGAACCATAGTGTAGAAGCCAGCTGTGTCAGTATCCAAACATTGTTTCAATCACGATGCAAGGGGAGGGAAGAATCTCCCCCCAAAATACTCACCATATAATCACCATGTATTTTTTGCTCAGGGGATTCGGTATCCACTTTCATCACCTTGAGTACGCACCTGGAAAAGACGAAAACACGGGCCCCCTCTAGGGGGTGACATGGTTGTGTGAGTCGACGCGATTTTAAGCTGTGGGTTGTGATTTTTATGATGACCCTTTGACTATTAAGAGTGACTCTACTTGAAATATCTTTCAGCTTCAATGTGTTTGCCAACTATTTTCAAACAAACTTCTACAAACTGAACATCAACAATCTGGGTCCAAAACTTGTCAAATCGGCCAAACTATTTTCATTTTTTTCCAAATTTTGCTTCATGTGATGCAATAGCTCTGTCAAACCACAATCACAATATTGTGAGCCACAATCGCTCTGTGGAGTTGCATTTGCAACATCCTGAGTCGCATTCGCTATACTAAGCTGCATTTTCCAGTATCAAACCGCATTCGCTATACTGAGTCGCAGTTGCCAGTCCTAGAACCGTAGTCGACTGTCATTTAGTGCATTTTCCTGATCAAACACTGCATTTGAACTTGTGAACAACAATTGCTTGCGGTTGAGCTGCATTTTCTCTCTCAAACAGCAATAGACCTAGTATACCGCATTTGCAATCCCAAATGCTGCATTTTCTATTTTACAGAACATCTGCTAAAACCTACAACGCATTTGCTTTTATGCAACACATTTTCCATGTTGAAACGCATCTACTACTTATAGAGACGCATTTGAACCTGCACTGCATTTGAAACATTAAGCGATGCATTTGCTTGGCTTTTGGAAAAACTTTATTCCTATAAAAAACTAGAGGCCAAACTTTTGCAAACATATTTTCCTGGCATCTTTTTCCCAGTAGTCTATGTCTAAAACCAACAAAGCACTAGTCCAAGTCATCCATCTTTGCATTTTAGTTTTCATCTAGCTTGCAATCTGTCATCCTCATCTTCATAGGAAAAGTCTTAAGTCCTTAAATTTTTGCGCACCTTTGGGATAGGCAAACTTTCCTTCCTTTGTCAAACCATTGTCTCAAAAATACATTGTCATTGGACCAAGTCAAAGCAAATCAATCCTAAGTCATTTTCCTTTGGTGAGCTACTTCCAACTCATAAGACTAGTGTGGATATCTCACCTTGTCATTTTGTCATCTTGTCCTTCAAACCAGTCCTTTGACAATCCAAATCGAGACATTGGCCAAACTTTGAGTGGTTAGAAAACCTTTCCTAAAATTAATTTGACATAAGACACTAATTTTGATCTTCATTGCCAAATTTTCACTTGACATTCCTTTTGTCCTCATTGTTACTTTGCATAGTCTTAGTCTCATTCCATCCACCATCATATCTTCAAGTCACTATGACATGTCTGCTAGTCAAATTGAATGCCAATTCAATAGTAATGGCCAAGCACAACTTGCTAGGGACTTCAAAACACTTTACCTCCAATGCAAGTCCAAATTCACATCAACTTCTATTCCTCCATCCATCTACCCATCTTACCAACAATCCATGAGTCCTAGTCCTCTATCCATCTACTATCAAGAGTCCCATAACACCATCCATGGCACTAAGTCACAACAAACTTCCATTAGTCATAACCACCCTAAATTTGACAAGGGAAACCAACCCTCCTTTAGTCCATTCCAAGCCTCCACATCATATCATATTCCTTCATCATATCTTAGTCCTCCATCCATTTCATATCCTAGTCCTCCATCCATGTCATATCCTAGTCTTACATTCATGTCATATCCTAGTCCTCCATCCACATCATATCATTGTCAGGCGGTCATGTCCTATTCTAGCCCATCATCCCTTAACCAAGTCCAAAACTCCATGTCCTACCCTAGTCTAGCATACACCAATCCATTTCAAGACACTCCATGTGGTCATGAAAACATGTCTAGTCATAGCCTCCAATGTCCCATCCCATCTCATAAACTTGAGGATGCATGTCAAGAGGCAAGTCCAAAGAAAAATATTATAACATCATTGTCATGTCAAGATCAAAGTAGTCCATCCCATGACCCTATCTTTAAATCCATTCAAGAAGTCATCCTAGACAATCATGGCATACCAAAGACACCTATCTTGGGTCAAGAGTCCATCCACAACCATGTCATTCAAGATGATCCTATCCTTGGTCAAGATCTTATTTCCAATCATGACATTCAAAATGAACCTATCTTTGATCAAGACAAAATCTTGGATCAAGACATCCAAAATGATCCACTCTTTGACCTCTATGCCAATCACGATCAAACACATGAAAAGGATCCTATCCAAACTTCAAGTATTGACACTCCCAATAGTGAGACACTTGCCTCCATGGGACACATAGATGATCTACCACTAGAACAAGAGTCTTCTAGCATGGACATATTTGCAAATGATCAAGCTATAGCTGAATGCAGTGGGATCTATGAAAATGACCATGAAGACAGTTTTGACATAGACTTTGAAGCACCAGCAGAAGCACAGGAGTTCGACATGTCACCAAATCAAACTGAAGATATTAATCACAAATCTGTCCAACATGTGAGTGAAACTACAACATCCTATCAATTAGCATCATCCATCTCCTTTATACTAGGCTTTCTTATAGATGAGAATATTTTAAGCATTAATTTCCACAATAAGGATGGGTTAGCATCTTGCTTCCAAAATAGCAAGTACCCCATCGTAAAGAGAAATTTTCAGAACATGCATTATCAGGCAAAAGGATTAGGCCTACATGAGCAAGTAATTGTTGAAATAGTACAAATTTAGGCAAATTACAGACACCAAGGTCTTGGCTACTCCTCAGTCTGAAAATCTAATGATGTTAGTGGTCCCTCCTCGATACTAGGGTCAACTTTATCTAATACAAACGTCAAAATGGGTGTCATGTGTAGTCCTTTTCATAAGATTGTTGTCAATACCCCTTCCCTCCACCCCAACCATCATTCCATCATGAATAAACCTTCCATTTGGAACCAACAAAATTCTTACAAATCTAAAATCCAAAATCACATGTCAAAGGCCATGGAATCAATCAAAAATACAAGTGGACAAATGAAGCTAAAATGGATCCCAAAACAAAATGGGTCAAGTCAAGAAAATAATGAATTAGGAAAACAAAATAGGCCAAAAGTCAATCAAAATGTGGAGCCACAACACAAGAGGACTCCCACCTATAATACATGTCCACCTCCATCAAAATGGCCATCAAGCAAGACATATAAAAGTGTTGGTTCCAAACGCTATCAAAAATCCAACCTCCATCATCCATTACCCCAAGTTTGGAGAATAAAAATGGCTACATCCAAACATCCCACCAACCCGTCCATGTCCACCATCATCTGTCATAATCCTAAATCCTCCTTAAAGTCCAAACATCCCATGTCACAAATTCGTCACATCTTGGCAGCAACTCTCTATCATAAGGACTCTCATGGCACTCTATTGCGATGTGCATATTCAGATAAGGCCAACTCTAGTATCAACAAGGATCGCAATGAAATTAATAAGTTGTATGAGAGTGCTATCATCTTGACAAGGCAACTACTTCAGAAAGGTCATTATTGGCATTTCATGGCACTAATCTCTATATTGGCACTGTCAAAGGCTTCAACACAGTTAGTGGTCATCTAAAGCATCAAGGCTATCTGACAAAAATGCAAAAAGACAAAAAAATAAAAAAAATCATCCCTTGATGAAAACCTAGCAAACAGGCCTCATGGTGACACCAAAAAAATAAAAATAAAATATATAGTAAAGAGAAAAAATTTCATCCAACGGTGAAAACCTGGAAAATAGGTGCTTTGGATAAGTACAATAATGAAAACCTGGCAAACAGGCATCATGTGTAAATAAATTATCTATGTGGACCATTACACTTGGGGGAAAGTCATCTCATTTCCCATTCCCTCCACATGACATTTCCATATATCCATCTAAACCCTATCATTTTTCATCCATTTTCCCCCCGACTTTGAACTTGATAAGGACTATAGTACAAACATAAATCATGCTTTGGGAAAACTCTTGGCATGTCTATCTTTTGGTCATACCTTATTCATCGAATATCATTTCATTACCTTCATAGCCTCCTTTTCACTATGCGACATCATCCTTGGAGACCATATGATAATTCTCCTAGTCCAAGCCATCCATGTCTCCTATCTTTTACCAAGGCCATCCATTGTCCTTTTATACCTATCACCCATCTTGGTTTCCCTTGTCAATGATCTAAAGATCCCTCATCATCCCATCTAGTCCTCAATAATTCATTCCAAATGCAACAATATGGCACCCTAGAACATTATCCAAAAAATTCCTTGACTTTGTCCCTGGCCCTGCTGTAGACTTCTACCATCTTGCCATATCATTATCATCTTCACGTTGTTTTGGGATGTGTCCTTCCCACATCAAACAACATTGTCATTGTCATCGTCACCTGTCATTCAGTTTTCAGCTTGACTAGCAGCAAAATCATGGTTGTCCTTAGATTCATGTACGTCAGCATCATTCATGTGCATTTGTCACAATTGATTGTAAAACATCAAAAAGACCTAAAAGTTAGAAAAAGTCTTGAAAAAGACCTAAAAATTTGAAAAATGTCTTGAAGAAAACACCAAAACATTCAAAAAGTGTCAAAAATCTCAAAACAGATATAAATTCATTGCTTGTCCCATTAGTCTAGTCGGTCACGTCAGTCAATTTTGGCGTAGTCCGAACTACGTTGTCTCTGCGCATTTGCTACATAGGCAAGATTCATCTTTGAATCCCTGAGACATTAGGCCAGTCCTTTATGTTTGTCAAAATAAAATCGTAAGTCAAACATGGTCAAGTCAGTCAAATAAATTGAACATAGTCGCACTCAATGCAAGACAATCATTTAGAGCGTTAACGTCAAAATTGGTCAAAATCAGACACCGTAAGCCAATCAATCATGCAGTCAAAATCAGTTAGCTTGCCAAATCATTAGTCAAAATGTCAATCTCTTGTCACTTTTTGGTCCTCTTCAAGATGTGTCCTTCTTGGATTTGGATCTTGTCAAAGTGTCATTTTCCTTTTTGGGATGTGTCCTTTTCCTTTTTAGGATGTGTCCTTCCTAACCTTTGGCACCGTCAAACCGTCAAATTGTTAGAACTATCAAAACTATCAAGCTTTCAAACAATTAATCTTCAACAAGCAAACATTGGAAATTACCATTAAATGGCTGTTAATTCTTGGCTATTTTGTCTTATCTTTTTATTGAATTTTTTTTTGGTAATGTTTCTAGCTACCATGAGGATGTCCCATGAAACATTTAGAGGTGCGATGACGTCTCATGACCTATTTTGTTCTCTTCGACTGTTGTTTGTGGATTGTCTTAACAAAAAGACTGGGGCAAATTGGTCTCCAGTATGAGTTAGGACATTCCTTGTCTGTGATTGTCTGTTTTGCAAGTGGATGACCTTGCACACCTTGGTCTATGTCATACCCTAGTGTTTGGTGTCCATTTGTATCATTTTTTACCACCCAATGATGATTCAAGCAACACCTATTAGTACCTTGGCAAATATTGAAGGATTCTAACATGCATTTCATTTTCTACACTAACTTGCATTGTCTTCTATCCTAAGATTCATCTTTTTCTCTCTAAAATTTCTTCTAGTCCGCATTATTATCATCCTTACCTATCTTTCCTATATACTAGTTCTTTCATCTTCTAGTCCTTCTCATCCATTTTGAGAGCACACCCTTGTTCTTGGAACCCAACTATCCTCTCGAGGGGGCATACCGCTACCTCCTCGTCATTCTTCCTTATACTATTTTGCACTGGGGCATATTTTTGACTTGTGTTCTTTGCCACAATGCGACAAGATACATTATGATAAAGAGGGGAAAATGTAGACACATAAAAATGACCAAGGCCTGCAAGCAATATTTTATCACCTTTTGCCCTAGCATAATTATGACATTTTAATTATGTTTCTAACCCACATTCAACTATTAATTAAATAATTTATAATTATTTAATTAATTCATCATCTTTCATTCTTCATGATTATTAAATAAATAAATCTTATTTATTTATTTAATGTGTCACTAATTGTCAAAATCTTCTCATAATTAAATAAAGTCATCAATTTATTTAATTAATCTATATCATTAATGTCATCCTGATTATTAAATAAATATATTTTCTATATCTATTTAATATGTCACTAATTCCTAAATCCTTTCTTAATTAAATAAATTCATTAATTTATTAAAATTAACTACCACTTCTAAATTAAATAATTATTATTAATTATTTAATTGCCTTATGTAACATTTCCCTCTTTTTAAATAAAGTAAATTATTTAAAAATGACTTCACATAGTTAATTGATTCTTCTTTTAGTAATTAATTGCAAAAATCAATTATTTATTATCTCACGAATCCATATTTTGAATTAATTTAATTCAAAATGGAATTATTCTTCTACAAATCAAGTAATTACTAAAATTACTGATTTTCTAGAATCTCATTTCCTTATCTCTTGATTTTTACTAATTTCATCTCAACTGTCACAATTAGTCTTGATTTAATTTATTTAATTAAATCTTATTCACACATGTGGGCATTTTTCCCTAACCCTAATTGAAAGTTCCCAGTTTGAATCTTAACCATTTATTCTAGGGCATTTTCTCAATCTCTCATATCATCCGTGCGTGCAAAATTACATTTTCTATAAAATGATAATTTTGCTCTCATTTTAGGGATCTTCTTCTTAATCTGAATTTTCTTAAAATCATTTTAGACTTCTTTCATTCTAGCCATTAGTATTTGAATATTTGCACTTAGATTTCATTTTCTATTTGCATAAATCTTTTAAAATAAATCCTTCAAAGTCTTGTTTAGGTCTAGGCATATAGAGTTTGCTCCTTAAAATCTGAGGGCATCCATTATTACAGCAAGCTAGGAGGTACATTAGAAGTTAGCCATGGAGGAGAGAAATGGGTGAGACTGTTCTAGTTTCATTCCCTTTCTTTCACATTTCTCCTTTGCATTCTATTGTGTTGTTTGGATAATATTGCATGCATGTGATACTAACTTATTCTATTTTGCAGAAAATTATCTATCATTACAGGTGGCGAGGATCTTATCCCCACGTTCATTGAGGAGATGATCCATCATTTGGACATTCACGGGATTACTAAGGTATTCATCAATAGTGACTTCGGGTTGATTGACCATGTTCTCATCACCGAGTGGTGTGATATTCTGGATGTCGATGTTTGATTGGGATGAGACGCCATTATGATGATCATGTGGATTGCTTGGATTTTTATTGGGATCTTGAAGGATATTTTGTTGGGAATCTTGGGTTTTTTGGTCTGCCATTTGCTTTTTCATTTGTGAACGGGCCTGAACGAGCATGAATGTGCCAAACAATTAAGTGATTTTGAGATGCAACTTCTAAATGATGATGTAGATTGATTGATTTGGATTGGATTAATATTGTGGGATTATATTGGATGATGGATCGATTGATAGGATGATGGATCAATTGATGATGTATCAATTGATTTGATGATTGGATAAGGATTGGACTTGATTAGATGATTAATTTTTTATTGGATGATGGGGTTTTGATTGGATGATATTGGATTGGATTTTTTGGATCAATTGGATAAGTTTGTTTTGGATTCGATGATGGATTAGGATATTTTGATGGAAGGGATCCTAAAACCCAATTCAGAAATCACCCCAAGTGACTTAAAATGTTGGTTGATCGGATTAAACGGGCTAAACTAATGATCAGGGCATCGAATCCACCTTGAGATGGAAGGGGATTTATTTGGGCCAATGATGTTGACTTTCAACACAAATCCACCTCAGGATAGAGGTAGATTGATTAGGTTGAAGACAATGATTGATATGTAGGATAACGATCAAATTTAACACCTTGGTCAATTTGGGAGACAACTCCTAAAACAAGGTTTAAGGGATTTTATGTTAAAAGATGATGACGAAAAGATGGGGGGTGATGTCGAAGTGGTATTTTTGGAAAGCGAAAAATTTTAGGTCACACCTAGTGAAATGGTGAAACAGGTTCCCCCAGTTGTGAAATGAGTAAGGTGAGTGAACAACGGAAGTCTAGAAGATTAAATGGAGACTTGAAATGGTCAAACGGATGTTTGCAATGGTTAAACGGGTGAAAGGAGACTTGAAATGGTCAAATGGGGTGAAATTGTATGTTCAGAAGAGTGTATCAGCCCCTCCGCAATCAAAATAGTGAACCAGGAGGGAAAAATTTACCACTCTGCAGTCAAAATAGTGAACCAAGATGGAAAATCCGCCTCTCTACAAACAAAACTGTGAACTAGGAGGACAAATCCACCCCTTTGTAGTCAAAACAAAGAACTGGAAGGGAAAACCCGCCCCTCTACAAAAAATAGGGACTTGTTTTGGATGAGAATGTCTATGGCAAGGACTTCAAAATGACAATAATGAGGTTGAATTATCAAAAATTTACTGGTTTCTCACAAAAAGACACTTTAGACAAGCACAATCCTATGATTAGTGTTAAGGGTATGGCCAAAAGGTCTTAATCTAGAATGCACAAGGTTTCTAGGAAGTCCTTGATATACTCTCAGTACATGAGGCCCAAACCATGAACACTAGCCCATCACAAGCATGAGTTAGGAACCCCAGTGAGATACTGAAGGGTTCGAACCAACTTTTCACGTCTATCTAGGTATCACCCTAGCTTCGATGCTCTACCAGACAAGACATGACTAGATTGGAGTACAACTTTGGCTCTTCACCCTTTCTATACCCCACTGGTACACATGGTTGGGATCATCCCTTGGGGTGATGAAATCCCCAAGCAGGTTCCTCTAAAAATAAGGCACTAATCATTCTCAACTACTCCCCAAGTTCACACGAAGTGCAAGGGGAAAGTGAAAACAAATTAATGCCCCCTTTGGGTAACATAAAAAAAATAGGCACACCACATAGTAAATATTACTTCCCCCTAATTAAACTATGTGCCTAGATAAAAATAACAAGGAAAGGATTTAAATTTTGAATAAATAGATGGCCCTGCAAACAAATGTTGGTTGTTTTTTCCTCTATTCTTTGTAAATTACAACAATATGTTGCAAAGTATTAGCAAGAAATCCAACTTCCAAAGTGTGTTGTTTAGGGCAAATCTGCCCCTCTGTAGTCAAAATAGTGGAAACAACAGGGCAGGTTCACCCCTCTATAGAAAAATATGTCAGAAATCGTGAACTAGTAGGGCAGGTTCACCCCTCTGCCACAAAATATGTCAGAAACAGTGAACCAATAGGACAGGTCTGCCCCTTTGTAGCAAAATATGTCAAAAATAGTGAACCAATAGGGCAGGTTCGCCCCTCTATAGCAAAATATGTCAAAAATAGTTAACAAGGTAGGATAGGCCCACCCCTCTGTAGTGAAATATTAGGAAACAGTGGACTAAGAGAGCAGATCCGCCCCTTTGCAGTGAAAAATTAGGAAATAGTGAACTAAGAGGGCAGGTCCATCCTTCTACAATAAAATATTAAGAAATAATGGGAACAACAAGGCAAGTCCGCCCCTCTATGGTAGATTGAAGGGCAAGTCTGCCCCTCTGCAGCACACTGGAGGGCTAGTCCGCCCCTTTATAGGGAAAATCTACCCCTTTGTGACCCGGATCTGCAAACAACTCAACAACAACAAACATGAAATAAACAGACCCATTTGTGGGTCCCATCGGGCGTGCCAAAAATGTGATCCCTTAAATGTTTTCCCTAATTATAATGATGCAAAACAAGCTAATAATGCAATAAAAGGAAGAACACAAAGAGTACACCTCAAGATTAGCCTAAGGAATGATAAGCAAAAAAACAAGATGAAATAAAACAATAATTGATTATACCTTTATTCTGCAAATTCCTTGGTTGGCCCTTGATATTGTGTGCTTTGTATACTCCTTGGATAGAAAATGAGATCAAATATGCAAGATGATATGCAAGATGAAATAGGATGTAGTAATGGTCAATTCAAATGCTATGGTGAAGGCAAGAAATGCTCAAATGACAAATTGGCAAGAGTTTGGTAACACAAGCATGATTGTCCAAAATGAGAGGAAGGAGGGGGTATTTATAAAGAAATTTCAATTCTCTAGAGAATTCAATGATTGAGATTAAGCCAACAAGGTCAAGATGGAGGGCTAAGGTGAGTTGAGGACTCACAAGCCCTCACATTTTGACATGTGGAATGTGAGATGGCTTAGGATGAGATGATGTGGGAGTGAGGTGGAAGAAAGGTTCATGATGTAGAGGAAGGAAAAGTACCTTATAGGTACCTTGGGGGATGATAATATTTCCTCAAAAATGAACTTCTTGTCACCAAATGAGAGTGAAAAAGACATTTGAGAAATTTTAGAATTCCTCAAAAATATCCATGGGGAATGGGAAGGTGGTTAGAGAAATAAATGTGAATTAAAAATTCACATGCTTAAAAGAGTCTAATGGATAAGAGAGCATTTCCAAAAAGGTGGGGATTTTCCACATGTGAGTGATGTGACAAGTCTAAGGTTCTAGAAGTCTTTGGCACATGTAAAATGACAAGTCAAATTTTCTAGAACTTGCATGTGGATAGGGTAAGCTTTGGAAGGATAAAATGTGAATTAAAAATTCACATGGGAAAGAGAGGAGCCTAGGATGAATAAATTTGAATTAAAAATTCACATGGGAAAGGGAGTCAAGGCCACAAAAGGCAAGTGAAAAGGTTGACTAAAAAAGTTATGCTAAATGTGGCTAATGACCTTGATTAAGGTTGTGCGAACACCAGATTAGGATAATTAATGAGAGATTAGAAGCAAGTGGGAGATTATGGAGGATGTGACACTAATCTTGATTAAGTGGTGCACATCCCAATCATGGATTAATTTATTTAATCCAAATTAGATGAGGATTATGGAGATTGTGACAAGGAGAGAGAAGATGAGGAATTAAAAATTTATTTTTAATCAAAATGTTAAGTGACTAAATTAAATAAATTGTCTTATTTAATTAATTTAGAGAAGAAAAGGTGTAAAGTAAAGTATTTAATTATTCAATTACATACTTTAGAAACCTTAGGCAAAAAATGAAATAATGATTAAATAAATTATTTAATCATTATTAATGAAATAGACTAGTAGAGTAGATGATTTTGACCATGTGGAAGTGGTCATATTTAGAAGTCTATAGTAGGCTCCAGAAAGGAACATTTAGGGGAGCAAAAAATATCTAAGACATGATCCATATCCTGATCCACAAACTGGCCAACAACCTCATCCACAATTTACTTAGTCTCCTTGACAGCCTCATGATGAGGTACATAATGATCTTCAAAATTACCTTCACCTTCCAAGCCATTGCCAACAACTAACTTTTATTGATCAAGCGGCACCGAAATTCCCTTGACCTCCTTGACCTTCCAAACCTTTTTATGAGGAACAACCTTAGGCGCAACCAACTTTTTAGGGCTTTCCTTAGCCCAGTGCCCCACTCTCTTGCATTTAAAGCATTAAAATGGTAGATTTTCAAAGACAATCTATTGCTTCCAGGATCCCACCTTTGAGTTAAGGTGAAAGAATTTGGGCATCAGAACATATTGATCAATCATGACATAAAATCCTATTGCAACCAATTGCCTTCTAGAGAGATTGGCCTCATCAATAGAGACTAACCACCCAAGAGATTTAACCACCACCTTAAACACTTCTTCATCCAAATACTCCAAGGGCAGGTTTGACAACTTTACCCACATAGGGGCTGAATAAAAAAGGCACTTGGAGAGATCCATCCCAGGCTCCCAAGGGCGTAAAACCAAAGAATGATGCCCAAAGGACCATGATGCTTTTGCAAACACTACTGTCAAGTCTTCATCATAGGAAAAGGAAAAGGAAAAGAATCCTTTAGCCATAGCGGTGACATCGACCTGACCTTTCAAAGTGCACTTCTTACAAACCCATGAGAGGACCTCCTCAATATTATTTCAAGGACCTAAAAACTTGTCTACCAAAGAAAAGTACATTGTAGCTATATTTTTTTCAACAAGAGAGTTCGGAATGCACAAGGCAAAACCACCTTTAATGTTAGAAGAGGACACTGATTTAGACGCAATTCCCTTGACTTTAAGCTCTGAGGAAAGAAAGTCAACCCATCTATGTCCCGATAAAGATGATTTCCCCACTGGTTGGCCAATTCCCACCATAGCAAGCTCAATTTGAGGAATACTCAGATTAGCTACAAAAGATTCTCCAAATAGGAGCCAACCATTATCACCAACAGCCACATGACCCCCTAAGGTCCTTTGGAAGCACCTTCGATAGAGGACAGTCATCACAAGAAACCTTGAAGACCTCAATTGCACACTAGCCCTCAAAAACTGCATCTTTGACCATATCCTCGCCGCACGACCCATCCTTCTCAGTAGCACTACTAGAAATCACCAAAGCATCCACACCGCATGATCCATCCTTCCCTATAGTAGCATCAGAAAGCCCCAAATTTGTAGACTTCCTAAACTGAAAGTCGCCATGAATTCTAGGGATTGAGTTCAAATTCACATTACTCAAGCCCACCATCGAAACAGTTTTCTCACCAATGGTCTTCTCGCCAATGGTCTACTCCATCATTAGATTTTAGAGTTAGTTTAGATTTTAAATTTAGTCTAGATTGAATTAAATTTTAGATTTAGATTTAGATTTTAGATCTCGTTTAGATTAATTTATTTAGTTTCAATTAAATTAGATTAATTAATTTTGTTAATTTAAACTAATTTTAGTTTGGATTAGTAATTAGTTTTGTTAGTTGAATTTAATTTTAATTCTAGTTTAGAGCAATTTAGATTAATTTTCTAGGTTTATTTTTATTATATTAATTAATTTAAATTAATTTTAGTTTTTTTAATTTAGATTAACTTAGATTAATCAATATAGGTATTTTTGTTAGCTAGATAGGTTTACATTTACTTTGTTTGTTAATTTTTAGATTAAATATTATTTTTCATTTTAGTTTAGTTTTTTATTTTGTGGCTAATCTTTGGCTTTTTGCAAGTTCATATGACCAAGATTTGAAAACAAAAAATTAGACTCTTGTTTGTTGTGGACCAGTGACTCAAACTACTAATTAGTGTGTTGCAGGTTCGATTGTCAGAGAATCTATCTTGAAATATTTTTTTTGTAGATTAGATCACATCATAAGAGGGGTTAAAATTATTAGGTGTTTTCCATCTCTTGTGTTTTGCATTTTTGTCATTTGAATGTCTATGCTCTTCTCTCAGACCACTTGGTAATCTTGAGAATCAAAATCATTCCTTTCACATCTTGTATAACCACCCACACATTTTGATTTCGATTTAAAATGAACCCCATGTGAGTGTAAGGAAAAGGCGTTGTGTATGCTCTCTCCCTAGGCTTTATGCAATCTATGAGATAAAAAACAATGTACTTCCTTGCTTTTATTACCTCTAGAGGGCCTACCATCCCACTTTGATAGATGGGAATGGCCCAAGCAGCAATATTTCGATCCACTATATAAATTTTCATGATCGTTGGGAAAGTCTTCTATCACCTGATGTGGGTGTGTTAAACCAAAAAGTGCCACCCCTAGTGTCCATGTGACATGTCAAAATCCTTTCTTAGGAAGGGACTGGGAGGCCTCTTAATTGAGTTAATATTGTCACATGCATAGTCACCAGTATTTCCCTGAAACACAAACTGAGAACCTTTATTTTAGTGGCCAAAATCCTTTTTACTTGCTAGCATAGGAATGGTCATTCTGAAGCTGCCCCACATCTTCACTATTCATGTGTAGAGATAGAAATTCCTCTTTGGGAATGAGACTTGGTGTTCCTGAGAAGTGTTTGTCTTGTAAGGGAGAGATAGCGCCACCAAGTCTCTAGTTGTCCACCTTATTTAATTGGTTGGAGAAATCCAAGTGGGAATCTAGTAGGTAGTATCTCTTCCTACCCTAGGTTGTGCAATTTTTTTCAAACTGTGTACCATTTCACACCGAGATCAAACTCGATACATTGTGTTTTATGTGTGTGTATTCAAAGAAAACAAGTAAACAAACACCACACCTAAAACTGACAACATTTCAACCTCAAAACAAACTAGGCCTACATATCCAAAACAAGCTTGGTGTTCAAATTATTTTAGACCAAGGACTTGCTTACCTCATCTCTACCATTATCCATTCATCCATGACCTCATCCTTTTGCATTAGACATTCCCCATAGGTCAAAAATTTAGGTCATCCTTTTAGCTTGCATAAACCTCTTGTTTAGGAAGTTCATCAAACTTAGACAAGACCATAGATTCAATTTTGTATACTCTTGACCTTATCTTTCAAACAATATTCATCCTAGTTCTTATCATTTAGGTTGGTTCCTTAGCTCATCAGTCTAGTTTGAGACCACCTTGTCAATGAATCTTATCAATCTTCACTTTACCCAAGGTCATCAATAATCAAATTAGTTACTATACCTATCTTAGTTTGATTAGCAACCATATCTTAGGTTTTTCGAAGGTTTTATCCTTTATATAGGTCATACTATTCCATCCCTTCATTCCATAGTTTACATACCTTAGTCATAGACTATCATCGCCTTGACTCTTAATCTAGGAATTGTTATTAGGCATCCCTATATATTTTTAAAAAACAAAAAAATATATCATTTAGGTTACATACCTTAGGCTTCATAGTTCATCAAATCATCCACCTTCCCTTTGCAAGTCCTTTTATGTTAGAAACAAGGTCACAAAGGGAAAGGAAAGAAATGGATCTCTACAACAATAAATTATTTGAGTTAGATGACCTTTATAACCACACAAGCAACTTAAACTTTGGTACATCTCCTAGTGAACCACCCAAGACATCTACTAATCCTTTTGAAAAATTCCTCACAAGAGAACCACCTGGACAAGTAGTTATAAAGGAAGTTGAAGAATTTTACAAAGTCTCAGATGTTGCATCACTTGTAGATGAGGTAGTGCTATTGGACCCCCAAAGGTTCTTGGCCAAACTTTTACATATTGGTGCCAAACTACCCCATGGTTTCAACATAAACACACTTCAAACAACACCCACCCTAAACTAACAAACCAAGGACTTCACATGTCTACATCTAGTGGTTCCAAGACCCCACAAATAAATGCTTCTATGCCACAAGGGGATCCAACTCAAACTTCCACCTCGATTCTTGCACGCTTATTTGGAACACAACCAATAACACAATCCATGACACAACCAATGACACAGTCCCTAACATAGTCCATGTCATGACCTCTTGGTTCTACATCCAATCCATTTAGTATCATGAACACATCTTCAAATCTATTTGGAGCATCAATTGCCATGAACACCACATCATCAAATGCATTTGGAACATCTAGGGCCTTAAACGCCATGTTACCAAATATTTTTGGCACAAATAAAAGGACTAGAGTTAATATTCATGGAAATAACACAAACACCAATGTGCCACAAGGTCCTAGCGTAAAGGTTCCCCAACAAGTAAATAGACAAGGTTCCTTCCAAGTCAATAGCCAATACACACAAGGTCCAAACACTTCCAATCCAATACCAACACCTCATACATCACACCAAAAATCTAAATTCCAATTCCAACTCGAACATTCACACCAAAAATCCAAATTCCAAACACAACTAAAACACTCACACCTCATTTCAACACCAACATACCATCCCATGCAAATGTTGGATCACAAAACACGAGTTTAGGACCTTACCAAAATTCATATGTAAATGTTGTAGGCACAACACTCACACCATATGATGTCCTAGCTAATCAAATGTTAGCCTTGCAAAAGCAAGTAGAAACAATTACATTGACAAACAAGAAGACTTACTCTATCCAAGAGTTATGTACTTACCCATTTGATAGTACATTATACATGCATCCTTTTCCTCCACATTATGTCATGCCAAATTTACCTAAATATAAAGGAAGAGGAAACCCCATCGAGAATGTGAGGTAATTTCATATGGCCTTGATTGAATTTGCCTCGGAACAAACATACTTAATGAGACTATTTCCCATAAATCTCACAAGACATGCTTTACAATGGTTCACCCACCTACTAGCAGACATATGATCATGGGATGAATTTGTTGACAAATTTATCACTTGCTTTTCCTTCAATATTGAAAATGACATCACTATTTTTACCTTATGTCAAACTAAACAAGAAGAGGGTGAAGCTTTCATAACATTCTTCCAAAGATGGAGAAGTTTAGCTAGCCATTGTCCTATTGAAATTCCTAAAAAATAGAAAATTATCATGTTCGTGCAAAACCTGAACATAAAATTAAGATATGCATTGGAAACCCATTATTGTTCCACATTCACTGACCTTGTTGAAAAAAGGGCCATCCTTGATAAAACCCTTATTGCTAAAGGTTAAATTAAAATTTATACCAAAACACAAAATGTCCAAGGGACATCAAGTGATAAAAACAAGTTTTGATATCGTAACAAGAATGTGACAAACGATGGAGTCATAGATGCTAAATATGTGAATAGAAGAGGTCCCACATTGATTCTTAAAGCATCCAACATGCACAATAACACATCATTTGTCCCCAACCAAGCAATTAATGTGATGCAAAATAATCAAGAGTAGGGACCCCCAAGACAACCAAGGCAATACTCACAGAGACAATGCACTCCTTTATCGGAACCAATTGAATCTTTCTTGAAGAAGCTAGTACAATCAAATGTTATATAGCTCCAAAAGCCCAAACCATATGACCCAAGATAATTCAGACCCTCTTGGTGGGATAACAATGCCTTATGTGACTACCATCACATCAAAGGGCATAAGACCTTGCCATGCCATCAATTGAAGAACATGATTCAAGACCTAATAAAAAAAGGTACAATAGAGGTCGAGGGACAACCAAAAACTTCCAATAAATACCATACAATTTTCAAGAATCCATTGCAAGACCACGGTTCTAGAAAACCCTCCAATTTAGTTCAAAAGATAGACAACCATGCCAATTATACCAATACCTCTTTGGACTACACAATTATTAACCACCTTCGAGCTAGTGATGATCATGTTAACATAATCACCATTAAGAAGCAACCTGAATGCGCTGTCACTAGCTATAGGGCTAAGGTTACCATATTCGGTCCTCCTCCAAAGTAGCCACAATCCAAAGCCCAATAAAATATTGTTGACCAATTGGGTAAGATTCCCGCACAAATTTCCATCCTTGAGCTTCTACACATATCACCTAAACACAAAGCTATCCTCAATAAGGCTCTGAGACAAACCTCTATCCCTACCGACCTGGACATCAACTGGATTGAAGCCATGGTTGGATATTTTTCCAATTCCCACCATGTCTCCTCTTTTTACTAAGATTACTCTACACCCAAGTGAAACCATAACAATCCATTACACCTTGAAGTCTTCATCCACAAACACAAGGTCAAATGAGTCCTAGTAGATGGTGGAGTGGGATTGAACATTTGCACATTAAAATTGGTGGAGGCATTAGGCCTCTCTAAAGCTTGTTTGGATACAACTAAAAGCATTGTAATCAAATCCTATGATGATGAAGAACGTTCTTCTAATGGAATTATCACACTATCTATCAAGGCTGGACCTATAGTACTAGATACCACATTCCAAATCCTGAATCTTGAACTACCATACAACTTACTCCTCAGTTGACCATGGATCCATGCTATGAAAGTTGTTCCATCCACATACCATCAATGTCTAAAGTTTCCTTACAATGGCACCAAAATCACAATCATTAGTGAACTTGACCCCTTTCAATTTTACACCAATTTGAGAGGGGTCCCAAAACACCAAGTGCCTATAAACCATGAAGCTACAATGTTCACTCCATCCAATTACATTGATCCATCCACTCTGACTAAATCCTCCATGTTCGCCATTCCATCCGTTGATCCCAAGATTCAAATCCAGAACAAGGGGTGCGGGGACTATCATATGAACACTTCCTACTGTATCGCTAAGTTACCAAAGTCTCCAAAGTTCTATGGAAAACCTATCTATACGATGGAACCTAAAGTTGTCATTAAAATTCCTCACACCACCACCTTCACAAATTGGGGAAAGTTAAACAAAGAGGACATTAATGATATTTGAGATTGGATTTACAAAGATGAGGAAGATTTGAAGCCACTACCAAAATAATAATATGGTAAAGGCTTTGACCTCATGAAACAAAAGGATTATGATGGAATCAATGGACTCTTCATACATAAACATGGAATGAGAAAACCCTTGATGCCTCTTAAGCATCTAAAGACCTTGGGTCTAGGGCTTGTAACAATTAAGAATGACACTTCAAGTACTAATGTGCTTTCACATAAGGATGTGAGTGCTTTGACAGATGTTGAGACATCTGAAAATCCTACTAACATTTGCTATAGTGACACTAACTCTAGAGAATATGAGTGGGGTTCTTGTACCACTAGTGACTATAAGCTCAACTATGTCTTTGATGAGTCTAATACACCCCATCCACCCTTTACTAACCTCATGGATATTAATATTTGCATCGATTCCTTTCAAAAACCTGACCCACCAAAGACCACAAAAGAAAGAGCATGGATAGAATCCTTTTGGGAGCATGATAATACCTCTATCTTTACCCTATTTTTTGCTTCCCCATCCTTCAGTAATACTAATGATGTAATTTCCCTCATTTACCCACAATTGGTCGATTGGGACCAACAAGATCCACCCACCTTAGACATATTCAAAAATTACGAAGTCATCACCAAGTTCATGGGACTACAAGAAGGTATACCACATGGGGACCATAAGGTTGGTTTCAATATAGATCTTGACATTGCAGCATATTTCAGTGAGACTGTCCCACCCTCTAGTCACAAAAAAGATAAAAATAAAATGAAAAATGAAAGCTCTTTAGGTGAAAATCTAAACTTGCCTTCTGACCAACAAAAAGTAAAAATAAAGTATTATCTAAGGGTGAAAACCACTCTAAGGCACCCAAGCATGGAGGGTTGGAATTTCTCCCTATTAATCAAGAGAGATCCCCGATGTTGATTGAAGAAGTAATGGAAGTCAATATAGGTACAATAGAGAATCCTAAGATTGTTCTCCTTGTAGCATCCCTGACCGTGTCACAAAAAAATGTATCCTTGAAATTTTTGCTTATTTGGGCCTTTCTTGTGGATTTTTGATGTAGTTTTGCCTAGATCTAATGTTGCAATGTGGTCAACACATTCACATTAGGTCTTGAACACTTGTAAATCAATAAGAATTCTATGGTGTCTTATAAAGGTGTTGTGAAGTGTTGTAACCTACTTTCACACTTTTCTAGGACCCTTCTTTTATAATTCATTTAAACAACCTCTTTTTATCACTTACCAAGCCTTATTTTAAAGTGTTGTAAGGATTTGTAACAAACTCTCACACTTTACTAAGCTTTTCATCAATAAATTGACCCTTTCTTATGTTAAAATGACCCCATTATGCACTTATAGGTCCTACTTAAGTGTGTTTCAGAGGATAATCTCGTTAAACATCATTAATTACACTTTAATTCCTGACAAGTAGCAAGTTTTCCTTGGTGGGACCAAGTCACCACCTTGGGTGACTTAGTCCCATCTAGCCTAAAAATCAAAATTATTTTAATATTTTGGTTTGATATTATTCTTTAAACCCTAAGGTTGGCCTGTGATGTGTTATTTTCAGGAAATTAGTGAAAATCATGTATAAATATGTGGTTTTCCACTCATTTTGGGTCTTCTCCTTTAATTGTCTTCTATCTTCTTTCTTCATTCATCATTCTTCTCAAGAAAACTAGGGGTAGATCATTCTAAGGCACCAAGACATCATTCAATGGAAGATTCTTCAACAATCATTGCAGCAACTCAAAATCTATCATCAAGGAAAGGTCTTGACTCCATTGTTTCATGCTTTATTTCATTATCTCTTCATTTTTATTTAATAACCTAAAAGGGGTTTGACCAAGGCAAACCCCCATGCCCTAACATCCATCATTTGTTTCTCTCTTTGTGTGATTTGTAAGTCTTGTTTGTATATTTGTCAAAGAAGAAGATTAGAAAGGTTGTCATCAAAGTGTCAAATCCCTTCAAGGTTGTCAAAACCCTAACAGAAACTTGGAGAGCACCTATAGCACCTATAGGCTAAATTATGTAGTTCTAGATCTGAGAAATTACTAGGAGTAGAAGTGCATGTCGAGGTCTATAGATTCCCCTTTCGAATCTTTAGAAAAGTCAAAGTGGAAACTTCCCCTAGTTGTGGCAACTTACTCCCACTATGTGTATTTTTTAGATATTTCTATAGATTTGGATACCCATTTGGCTGAAACAAGCTTTGGTGTGGTTTTCTAGACTTTTCTCGAAACTGGACTAAGTCAGCTAATTTGGCACAAGTGTCCTGCCAGGCTTAAAAATCACATTTTCCATAACTTCAAGGACATTCACAGTCTTCACTCCAACCTCTACCATTTTCTAGGTGCACTCTTTTTGGTTACCCCTTTTATCTTGTTCTATATTGTATTTAATCTATTCTTCTACATATCACATTGCATTTTCAAGCATTCTTTGTCTTTTCCAAGTTTGCACTTCATGGTGAACCCCTCTCTATCCATTTTTCATCCCCAAGAACTATCCCTTTGGCAGATTTTAATCCCCTTTTCATTAAAGTCTCGAGGGTTTGTTCTTAAATGTAGCATAGATCTTTGTCCCTTTCCCTTTAGGTTAAAAACCCTAGAGACGCAACGAAGGTGACAAAATCTTCGCTACATTTTGGTGAACCCAACTTTTGAATACCCTTCTTTTCTAATTTGGAGTCCCTTATCACCCTAGATTCAGTTGGCATTTCACTTTGCATTGTTTAATTTGCATTCTAGGGTTTTACATTTTTACATTAATGAAAGTGCCTATACTTTTTACTTTTGCATCTCAAATCATCAACAATCATACAAAATCTGCATTTGTCTTTCCTCTTTTGGTCATCCAACATGAAAACCAGCTGAAAATTTTTGGAAATTTTCAAAAAAACCCTAACTAGGACTAATCTGCCATTTTGGGTGACTTAGTCCCAGTCTAGATTTTTCACTATCTCTTACAACATTATAGACCTCATTTTAGTGCTTTCCTAGCCTCCTAGTATAATATACTATAAGTCTAGAAAGTTTCAAGAACATTTCTTTTTCTTGAAATCATTTCATATTAAATCTGAAAATGCTCACATTCCTAAAATTTTGCATCAAATTGATAAAAGTACTTTTCACTTTTGCATACACAATGTTTCTATTCATAAAACTTTGCATAATTTTGATAAAAGTGTTTTTCATTCTTTCATATACATTATTTACATTCTTAAAGCTTTGCATACATTGGATAAAAGTGTTTTGCATCTTTGGATATACATTGTTTATATTGCTGCAACATTGCATGAAATGGTTACCTGTACTTTTCATTTTTGTTCAAACAATGCTAGTATCTTATACATCTAGACATGCTAAGAAAAATTTCCTATCCTCTCCCTATGAGATTTTTTAGTGAAAGAGGATACAACCTTGGGCATTCCTAATGATCATATTTTCTCTTCTCCTAATATCTCTCCTCTTGAAGATATTTTGGTAGAAGAACCAATCAATGAGATTTTTGAGAATCCTAGTTGTTTCTCTCCTCTTACATCTCTTAGTGGACAAGACATCGATAAACAAGACAATATAAACATAACTAATCATGACAATAACATTCCTCCTTCTTCTAGTATCTCTCATAGTTGTGAAGAAGATGTTTTGATGTTAGAAAATACAATTAATGACGGTCATGAGAATCTTAATTGTCATCCTTCACCTAGAGAAACCCTTACTAAACATGATAATTCAACAATTTATAATTCCCCTATTTGTGATGAAGTCATTTTACAAGAACCAACCTTTGATTGTCAAGAGCAGTTGGTTTGTAGTTCTCCTAAAACCCTTCATCCTATGGAGGATATCATGATACACAACAAGGATAACAATGACAATAATAATATTTTACCCTTAGAAGAAGATGCACAGCCCATGTTAGACTCTCACTCGTTAAGAGATGTTAATATTATTCAACCTCAAATCATCCTTTACCCCCCTTTAAACAAACAACAAACTCCAAACCAAACTAACCTCATCCTTTATCCGCCTAATAAAAATGTTTCGAACACACATTACACAAGAAAAAATCTGCACCCACAACAACCAACCCCAACACCCTTACCTTTGCCTAATCCCATATTGCCTCATGATCCTTGATTAAATTCATACATTAGGGAGTATGATCTTGTTGAACAACTATGAAATACTCTTTCTAAGATATCATTATGGGACCTTATTCAAGCCTCCCCTCACAATCACAACATGATGCAAAATTCCTTACAAAATGTTCCTATCCCTTTTAATGTGCAACCAAATGACATAGCAGCTATAATTCAAGGTATAAATCTTAATATTGTTTCTCACCAAAGTGAGCTCCCTCCTTTCGATGTCCAAAAACAAAATGAATCTTTCATAATCATATCTCAATATAAAATAAAAGGTATCAAGAGAACTCTTGTAGATATCGGTTATAACATTAATGTGTGTAGTGTGAGCCTTTTGGATAAGCTTGGCATTGATCGATCAAACATTCAACCCAATTCCTTAGGCGATTTGACAACATCACAAAGCAACCACTCAGTGTGGTTACTTTACCTCTCATAGTTGGAATGGCCACATTGAAAACACCGATCCACATTATGCCTCATGAAATTTCATATAATCTTCTCTTAGGGAGACCATGGATTCATGAAATGAATAGGGTGCCTTATACTCTTCATCATAAAATGAAATACATCTACAACAACCAAGTGAACATACTTGAAGCTGACCCCAATCCAAATAGTTGTTTGAACATTGACAATCATTTCAACACCTTAACACCAACTGCAACTATGGATTTTTCTTGTAAGATAAATGTTAGCAAATCACATGCATATACAAAACCATAATAAAAAATGAAATGCAAGGGAATAAATAAAGAAGTGAATGAAACTATCTCACCCAAGTCCTTCATCCTCCATGGCTGACTTCCATTTCACCTTCTAGTTTGCTGAAATATGATGTTGCCCTTAGATTTTGATGAGAAATCTACTACTGACTAGTCCTAAACAAAGTGTTGAAAGATTTAAGCTACTATGCAAGAGAAATCCTACATGCAATGAATAAATTACAAGATACAATGCTCAATGCGAGAAGTATTTCAAGATTGCTAAGAGATTAAGAGATTTCCTATATTTTTCAAGATGTCAAAAATGAGCACAAAATTGGCATTTTATAGAAAATGCAATTTTGGATGGATGGATGATACTAAAGATTGAGAAGTGCCCTAGAATCTATGGTTAAGATTCAAAATAGCAACCCCTTAATTAGGGTTAGGGAAACTTTAGGGTGAAATTCAAATTGAGTGAACAAGATTAATTTAAGAAATTAAATCAAGCAATGAGAATAGTTGTGAGAGTGAGATAAGAATTAGTGAGTAGAAATAACTTAATTTGTGGAGAGAAATGTTATTTTGAATTTAATATTTTAATTTAATTCAAAATGGTGAAGTCATGTGACGGTAAATAATAATTAAATTATTTTTTTGAAAAGAGGGAAATTTCCAATTTAAATAAAATGCTTTTATTTAAATTTAGAAAGAAAATCAATAAGATAATTAAATAATTAAAATTATATAAATGCTGAGAAAAATTAGAAAGTGGGTAATTTTAAATAAATGATTTTATTTAAAATTAGAAAGAAATTTGACTTTTGATTTAATTCAAAATAGGAAGAAGATGACAAATTAATAAGCAATTAAATAAATAAAATTTATTTAATTGTGAAAGAAGAGGATAAATGAATAATTAAATAATTAAAATAACTATTTAATTATAGTTGCAAGATGATAAATAATTAAATAAATGTAATTTATTTAATTATAGAAGACAAAGATATTAGAGACGTAATTAAATAAATAATTTAATTAATCAAAGAGAAAATAAGAGATAGCAATGAATTAATTAAGTAATTAAAATTATTTAATCAATAGAGGGCTTATGACATTATAAAATGGTATTAGTTGGTCTAGGACATTTTTATGTGTCTACATTTTCCCCTCTTTGTCATAATGCAGTTTGTCCCATTGTGGCAAAGAAAACAAGTCAAAAAATATGCCCCAATGCAAAATAGGATGAGGAAGAATGACGAGGAGGGTTGCGGTATGCCCCCTTGAGAGGACAGTTGGGTTCGGAGAACACGAGTGTGCTCTCAAAATGTATGAGAAAGCTAGAGAATGAAGGAATAGAAGAAATGTTAGCGTGGAAGACATGGATGTTAGTGTGGAGAAGGAAATGCAAGTTAGTGTGGGAAAAGAAATGTGTGTTAGAATCTTCCAATATTTTCCAAGGTACTAATAGGTGTTGCTTGAATCGTCATTGGGTGGTAAAAATGACACAAATGGACAATAAACACTAGGGTATGACATAGACCAAGGTGTGCAATGTTTTCCACTTGCAAGACAGACGGTTGCAGACAAGGAATGTCCTAACTCATACTAGAGGCCAATTTTCCCCAGTCTTTTTCTCAAGACAATCCACAAACAGCAATCAAGGAAAACAAAATAGGTCATGAGACATCATTTCACCTCTAAATCCTTCATGGGACATCCTTGAGGTAGCTAGTAACATGACCAAAAGAAAAGTCATTAAAAAGGTAAGACAAAATAGTCAAAAATTAACAGCCATTTACTTGTATTTCCAATGTTTGTTTTCCGAAGATTAATTATTTGATAGTTTGACAGTTTTGATGATTTGACGGTTTGACAATGCCTAAGGTCAGGAAGGACACATCCTGAAAAGGAAAATGAAATTTTAACAATGTTTGAATCCAAGGACACATCTTGAAGAGGACCAAAACGTGACGAGATTGACATTTTGAATAATGTTTTGGCAAGTTGACTGATTTTGACTATATGATTGATTGGCTTATGTTGTCTGATTTTGACCAATTTTGATGTTGACATTTTGAATGACTGTCTTGTGTCAAGTGCGACTATGTCTAGTTTATTTGACCGAGGTGACCATGTTTGACTTATGATTTTTATTTTGACAAACCTAAAAGGACTAACCTAATGTCTTTGGGACTCATCGAATGATGGCCTTGCCTACGTAGCAAATGCATAGAGACAACGTAATTCAGACAAATGACAAAGACTGACTAACTCAACAGACTTGACAAGATATGACTCACTTTGACTCTATTTTTGGGATTTTGACATTGATTTGGATGTTTTTGTTTTTTCTTCAAGACATTTTTCAATTTTTAGGTCTTTTTTATTTTTAGGTCCTTTTTCAGGACTTTTTCCAATTTTTATGACTTTTTGATGTTTTATGAAAATTGTGACAAAAATGCATGTGAATGATGTTGAGGCACATGAATCCAAGGACAACCATGATTTTTCTACCAGTCAAGCTGAATACCAATAGACAGGTGACCATGATGATGACAATGCTATTTGACGTGGGAAGGACACATCCCGAAACAATGTGAAGATGATAATCATGTGACAAGAGGATCAAGGTTTGCAGCAGGGCTAGGAACAAATCCAAGGATTATTTGGGATGATGCGCTAGGTTGTGAGATTGTTCCATTTGGAATGACTTTGCTAGGGCCAGAGGGGATGATGGAGGATATTTGGACCATTAACAAGGGAAACAAAGGTAGACGATGGCTGGCCTTGGTAAGAGATAGGAGACATAAGGATTATGTTGCATAAAGATAAAGTATGGTCTCCAAGGACTCCGTCGAATAAGGGATAATGAGGCTATGAAGATAATGAAATGATATTTCGTGACTAGTGTATGACCAAAGGATGGACATGTCAAAAATTTTCCAAAGCCTAATTTGTGTTTGTGCCTTAGTCTTTGTCAAGATCAAAATAGGTGGTAAAATGGATGGACATGATAGGGCTTAGATGGATGGATGGAAATTTCATAATAAATGTGTCATGTAGAGGGTAAAGGAGATGAGACAACTTGCCCCTAAGTGTAATGGTCCACATAGATGATTTATCCTACACATGATGCCTGTTTGCTAGGTTTTCACTGTTGGACGAAATTTTTCTCTTTACTATTTTTGATATTTTATAATTTTTTGGTGTCACCAAGATGCCTATTTGCCATGTTTTTATCAGGGTGATGATTTTTTTGATTTTTCTATTTTTTTGTATTTTTGCATTTTGTCGAATAGGCTTGATGCTTTAGATGACCACTGACTATGCTAAAGCCTTTGACGATGTTGATGTAGAGACCGATGCCATGACATGCCAATAATGACCTTTATAAAGTAGTTGCCTTGTCAGGATGATAGCGCTTGCATATAGCTGATTGATGTCATTGTGATCCTTGTTGATACTAGAGTTGGCCTTATCAAAATACGCACATCACAATAAAGTACCATGAGAGTCCTTGTGATAGAAATTTCCTACCAAGATGTGAGGAATTTGTGACATGGCATGTTTGAACTTTAGACGAGATGTAGGATTATTACAGATGATGGTAGACGTCGGAGGATTGTTTGGATGTTTGGATGTAGCTATTTTTATTCTCCAAACTTTAGGTCACGGGTTAGGATGGTTTTTCGAACCAACACTTTTATATTCCTTTCTTGATGGCCATTTTGACAAAGGTGGACATGTATTATATGTGGGAGTCATCTTGTGTTGTGGCTCCGCATTTTGATTGACTTTTGTATTTCACATATTTTCTTTGCTTGATTCATTCCTTTCTTCACTTGATCCATTTTGTTTTGGGATCCACTTTAGCTTCATTTGTGCACTTGCATTTTTGATTGATTCCATGGCCTTTAACATGTGATTTTGGATTTTGTATTTGTAATAATTTTGTTGGTTCCAAATGGAAGGTTTATTCATGATGGAATGATGGTTTTGGGTGTGGGGGGAAGGGGTGTTGGCAACAATCTTCTGACAAGGACTACTCATGACACCCATTTTGATGATTGTATGAGATAAAGTTGCCCCCAATACCAAGGAGGGACCACTGATGTTATTAGATTCTCCGACTGAGGAATAGCCAAGAACTTGATGTCCATAATCTGCCTAAACTTGTATGGGGTCAATAATTCCTTGCTCATGTAGGCCTAGTCCTTTTCCTTGATAATGCATGTTCTGAAAAATTATGTTTGCAATGGGGTACTTGTTATTTTGGAAGCAAGATGCTAACCCATCCTTATTATGGAAATTAATGCTCAAAATCTCCTCATCTATAAGAAATCCTACTCTGAAAAAGATAGATGATCCTAATTGATAGGATTTTGTAGCTTCACTTACATGTTGGATAGATTTTTAATTAATATCTTCAGTTTGATTTTTTGACATGTCAGATTCTAATGATTCTACTAGTGCATCCTAGTCAATGTTGAAACCATCTTCATTGTCATTGTCATAGATCCCATTGAATTCATTTATAGCTTGATCATTTGCAAATATGTCTAGCATAGTAGCCTCTTGTTCTATAGGAGGATCATCTATGTGTCCCATGGAGGCAAGTTTCTCATTGTGGAAAATGTCAATAGTTGGAGCCTAGATAGGGTCATTACATGTTTGGTCTTGAATGGCATAGAGGTCGAGAAGTGGATCATTTTGGACTTCTTGATCAAAGATAGTGTCTTGGTGAAAGCTGGGGTTGTCTTGAATGTCATGATTGCAAATAGGATCTTGACCAAGGATAGGGTCATCTTGAACAACATGGTTGTGGATGGACTCTTGACCAAGGATAGGTGTATTTGGTATGCCATGATTGTCCAAGAGGACTTCTTGAATGGACTTAAATATGGGGTCCAATGGACTACTTTGATCTGGGAAAGATGGTGATGTTATGATGTCATGCTTTGGAATTGCCTCTTGGCATGTATCCTCAAGTGTAGGTAAGAAGATGGGACTTTGGAGACCATGACTAGATATGTTTTCATGACAAAATGGAGTCTCTTGGAATGGATTGGTGTATAATGGACTAGGATATGACATGGGGGTTTGGAATTGGTTGAGGGATGATGGGCTAGGATAGGACATGAATGCATGACAAGGATATGATGTGGATGGAGGAATAGGATATGCCATGAATGGAGGATTAGGATATGACATGAATGGAGGATTAGGATATGTCATGGGTGGAGGACTAGGATATGACGTGAATGGAGGACTAGGATATGATGTGGATGAAGGGTTAGGATATGATGTGGATGGTTGGTTTCCCTTGTCAAAGTTAGGATAATGACAATAGGTGGATGTTTGTTGTAGATGAATGGTGGGATTTTTGTTAAAATATTCGTGATAGGGAGGGGAAATGAATATATGACTAGGACTTATAGGTTGTTGGTAAGAGGGATAGATGGATGGAGGGATAGGGGTTGTTAATTTGGACTTGGATTGGAGGTATAGTGTTTTGAAGTACCTAGCTGGTTGTGATTGACCTTACTAATGAATTGGCATTCAATTCAACTAGCAAGCATGTCATAGTGACTTGAAGACATGATGGTGGATGGAATGAGACTAAGACTATGTTTTTGGTCTTTTCTAGAATAAGGAGTGCAATGATGCAAAGGAAACTAAAATAAGGAGACTAAAATTCAAAGGATTCTAGGATGCACTTAATTGTGTTACACTTAAGGAGAGGTACACTCAACCATACAAAGCTTTGGAAATGTCTCAATTTTGGGAATGTTAATGGACTTGTTTGAAGGACAAAGTGATAAGATGACAAGGTGACAAGGTGAGATTTCCACACTAGACTTATGAGTTGGAAACGTCTCACAAGAGGAAAATGACTATGGATTGATTTGTTTTTTACTTGGTCCAATGAGAACATATTTTTGAGACAAAGGTTTGACAAAATAAGTAAATTTTTCCTATCCCAAAGTGTACAAAATTGAGGACTTAAAAATTTTCCTATGTTGAAGATGATGGTGGATTGTAAGCTAAATGCAAACTAAAAATGAAAAGATGGATGACTTGAACAAGTGTTTTTCTTGTTTCAGACAGAGACTGTTGGAAAAAGATATCAGGAAAAATCTATTTGCAAATGTTTTCTCTCAAGTTTCTGACAGTAATAATATTTTTCCAGTTGATAGGAAAATTTGTCATAGCTTCAAATGTGTCATTCCAAGAAGAAATTGTGTCACAGGAAGGAAAATGTGTTGTAGAGTAGTCAGATGTGTCTCAGATTCTAGAAAATGAATTGCAATATGGCAAATGCGTTGCAGGATTTTAGTCAGTGCTGACAAATGCGACTTTTTAGATGGCCAATGTGGTTCGAAAGATCAGTTGTGGTGTTTGAACTAGCAAATATGGTGTACAATAGGAAATTGTGGAGTTTCAAATGGTGATTGTGGCTCGACACAGTAGATACAGCTTAGGAATAAGAAGTTGCAGTTCAATATGGCAGATGTGTCACACAAAGTAATTTGTGGCAAAATTTTGGTAGATTGGAAGAAATTTGTTTCGGTTTTGCAATGTTATTTCAGATTTTGATGTAGATGTTCATTTTTTCAAGTTGACTGAATACACTTGGCAAACACGTGATGTTGTAAGAAAGTGGGAAAAAACCACATAGAAAACATTTACAAATCCCTATGGTTGAAACGACAGTATTCTTATAGATCCCATGTGGATTTTACTCCAACCGCATATTCTTAGTGGATAAATTCAGAAGCTTGGCCCCACGGGCTCCCCCTTACAGTTCACTCACTTTTCAGGGCAACCAAGCTTCCAACCCCTATGAATCTCCCATGGTAGGTTGATCATCTCTACTAAAAACTATGAAGATGTCGGTGCATTGACAATGATCGTTGTTGCACCAAAGAATAGAAAGGTTTTTTGTCACACTAAAACAAGCATTTTAATTCAGACACTTGTTCGAGTGGCCATACATGGGGCACACGATTAAGCTTCATTTATGAGGCACTCTAGCCTAAAGAGGTTAAGCTCAACAGGGTTTTGGGGAGTACTACTTGGTCCATATGATATATTCGCACTTGTAATCCTAGGCTTTCCCTTAGGATTCACATTTATATACTGGTCGAGAGTAGCTTGGCTAAAAAGCTTCGTTGTCGGTTTGAGTCGCTTTGGGGTGAGTAATTTCTCCAACCAAAGCAGGCCCAATTTCTAAGGTAAACAATAGCGAGCAAACATATTTGTAGTTTGATCAATCTTTGTTGAAAAAAAAGAGAGAGCACACACAATATGTTCCACTCACACTCGCATGGTTGTTCCTTTTAAACCCAAATTGAATAATGAAAATGTGATAGAGTAACTAGCTCATTAGTGTTTTTGTTTCTCCAGATCCCACAAGGTGCAAGAGAATTGCATACACACTGTTGATTTTGTTACTAAACCACAAAACACATCATGCACACATCCATTTTAAATTTTTTTAGTGTTATCAAACAGGGGTTCATTTTAACCATTTGTAGTGTTGTCAAAGAAAGGTTTATTTTAACCATTTGTAGTGTGAGATATGGAAATGTTCATTTTAACCCAATGAAGTGTGATTGTTCTTTTTAAACCGATGCAAATGAGTGATTTTTAATTTTACCCATGAGTGAAATGCATGATTATTTGATTAAATTGTAATAAAAGAAAAAATTTAATTGAGTTAGACTCCAGCTTGACACACGCTATCACACATAGATTAGTAGCCCAAAATTATGTAATCTTGAAGCAAAAAAATAGGACAAATCTGGAAAAAAAATATAGAAAATATTTTATTTTACCATTCGCTTGTTTTGCAACAGAGCGAATGTGGCATAATATGGTGAATGCATCATTGTGTCTGGCAGATGCAGCTCAATATGTCGATTCTGGTTTGGCTTCTATCATATGCAGCTTGGGACAATAGTTGCGGTGCTCGGGCAGTTAAATGTGTCATGATAGAGTGTTTGCATCGCTTGCGCAAGACGATGTGGCACAACAAAGCACTTGCATCATAGGAACTATCAAATGCATCATTTCATTCACCTGTACCTACAAAAAATAAGAGAAAGGTCATACGAAAACCTGCAAAAACATGTTTTAAAGGAGTCAGGTTCACCAATGTAACTATGGATTTTTCCTACAAGATAAATGTTAGCAAATCACATGCATATACAAAACCATAATAAAAAATGAAATGCAAAGGAATAAATAAAGAAGTGAATGAAGCTATCTCACCCAAGTCCTTCATCCTCCATGGTTGACTTCCATTGCACCTTCTAGTTTGCTGAAATATGATGTTGCCCTCATATTTTGATGAGCAATCTACTATTGACTAGTCCTAAGCAAAGTGCTAAAGGATTTAAGCTACTATGCAAGAGAATTCCTACATGCAATTACTAAATGACAAGATACAATGCTCAATGTGAGAAGTATTTCAAGATTGCTAAGAGATTAAGAGAATTCCTAGATTTTTCAAGATGTCGAAAAATGAGGACAAAATTGGCATTTTATAGAAAATGCAATTTTGGATGGATGGATGATATTAAATATTGAGAAGTGCCCTAGAATCTATAGTCAAGATTCAAAATAACAACCTCTTAATTAGGGTTAGGGCAACTTTAGGGTGAAATTCAAATTGAGTGAACAAGATTTAATTTAAGAAATTAAATCAAGGAATGAGACTAGTTGTGAGAGTGAGATAAGAATTAGTAAGTGGAAAAGGATGAGTTAGAAAATCAAGTTATTTTAGAAATAACTTAATTTGTGAAGAGAAATGCTATTTTGAATTTAATATTTTAATTTAAGTAAAAATGGTGAAGTCATGTGACAGTAAATAATAATTAAATTATCTTCTTGAAAAGAGGGAAATTGCTAATTTAAATAAAATGCTTTTATTTAAATCTAGAAAAAAATCAATAAGACAATTAAATAATTAAAATTATTTAATTGTGGAGGAAAATTAGAAAGTGGGTAATTTTAAATAAATGATTTTATTTAAAATTAGAAAGAAATTTGAATTTTGATTTAATTCAAAATAGGAAGAAGATGACAAATTAATAAGCAATTAAATAAATAAAATATATTTAATTGTGAAAGAAGAGGATAAATGAATAATTAAATAATTAAAATAACTATTTAATTATAGTGGTAGGATGATAAATAATTAAATAAATGTAATGTATTTAATTATAGAAGAAAAAGATACTAGAGATGTAATTAAATAAATAAAATTTAATTTATTAATCAAAGAGAAAATAAGAGATAGCAAGGAATTAATTAAATAATTAAAATTATTTAATCAATAGAAGGATTATGACATTAGAAAATGGTATTAGTTGGTCTAGGACATTTTTATGTGTCTACACCAACCACACAAGTGGAACCCACACAACAAACAAACAAAGAGCAACATATTGAACAAATCACGAAGCTATTAGACGATTATTGGGGTTCCTTCGATTTGACACCTATATTAATGGGAGAATAAAAGATCATACACAAAGAATCTGAAAAGGGAACAACACTCTTGTCAACACAAGACTCGATAGATCCTTCACAAGCATCCACCTCAACTACTTTACATAAAGAAGCAAACAATGGACTACCACTCAATCCAAAAGCAATGAAAAAGCTTTATGGAAAAGTTTATGAGCTTATGAAACAACTTGGCTATAGTGGAAAAGGATGTGGTGCTAACAAACAAGGTATCCATGTCCCTATCAAGCCTCATACACAAATAAAAAATTATGGTCTTGGTTATTATCCCTTGATTGAAATCACCAAGCCTTCACCTCACAGCAATACCATCACAAAATATCCTTCTAAACCACCCTTCACACTAGTGCATCCTAAACTGATGAACACTAGTTTTCTCAAAAGTGATCCTTTGCAATAATCAAAACAAACAAAGAGATCTTCACCTAATTTCAATGTCATCTCACGTAACACTAATGATTTATATTTTACACACTCCTCTAAGGGAGCGTACAAAATCTCACAATCTATAGAGCCTTGTGTAGGTATGACATCATGTACTAAGTAAGACACATCTTTCTCACAAGATAAAAGAACATTTTCTACCTTTGCTCAAGACGCTATCTTGTTGAGACTCCTCCAAGATCACTTGATATTCCTTCCTCCTTGAACTCAAAAGAAATTCTATTACAAGAATTCTTTTTGCACCTATCATAGAGTTCATGGTCATTCTACTAATGAATGTAAGGCTTTGAATAGTAAAATTCAACATCTTAAGGATTTTGGTACTCTCCCTTATGTGCAAGCACCTCATTCCTCTAATCGATACTGATTTTCACTCAACCTTGCATCTCATCAATCCTTTTGTCTCACTCTTTCCCTACACTAAGTGGGGACAAGGGGTTAGTTATCCTTTTCCTTGTATGTCATTTGTCATTGTCCCTTTTGGCTAGTCATTAACCTTTCATGAACATATAGGAGAAAGATTGGGATGTGGATGTCATGTATTAAGTTGGCTCGCATGTGACATACTACCTTTTTCATGACGTAGCTTATTGGAAACATATTACTTGGCATAGGGCTTTCCGAACAAGCTCCCATGTCTTCATCTTCTAGTTTAAAGCAATTGCTCACAGTAATGGTGTTAACAACCGCTTTAACCTGGGGGCATACATCGACACTCATATTTCATTGTGCGATATACTTTTTCTTACGATTCCCTCTCTTGGAAACATTAGGTACAATTTTGTTTAGGATGAGACATTTCACTTTTCCTCTCTTGGAAACAACATGAGACCATTTTCACTTGTCCTCTCTTGGAAACAAGATGAGACCATTTGCACTTTTCCTCTCTTGGAGACATTAAACATGATGTTCCCTAAGATGATATCTTGCATGAACTAAGTAAAATCCATTTGAACATTTCTTACACCATTTTTACATTTCAAAATATCATTTACAAAAGTCATTTTTCATTGTGGCACCTTATCAAATTATTAGGAGGTATAACTTTGGTATGGTTGAGCGAGAAGCCCATTCTGAGGCATGAATTTCCCCATATCCACTTGCATGTGTGTGATTTCATACCATCCATGAGTGTATGTTTCTCACCTTCTTGGACTTCTCACCTAGTGGATAGCCAAGAGTTTCATCACCTCAGAGTGAGTATGCATTTTTGGAAAAATAGCCTAGATCTGATCCACAACTAGTTGGCTAAATGGTCAAAGCTTGATCCACCTCTTTACTTTTTTTCTTCTCTTCCTTCTAGTTCTTGTCTTTGCATGATCATGTGTCTTTTTTTGTAGCAAATCATTCACCCTTGTGTGTGTCCTTTTGCACTTATGTTGGTTTGACTTAAGATCTTGGATCCTGGGGGCTCGCACTACCTCCTTTGATCTTTATCATCCTTTTCAATCTACATTGGTATAATTGGATGTCTCTCTTGAATGGCTACTTTACTATGAGTTTGAAGCAAGCTAATTCTCTCACTAAAGTGGGGGCTAAATGTGTCGCAAAAAATGTATCCTTGACATTTTTTCTTATTTGGGCCATTCTTGTGGATTTTTGACGTGGTTTCCCTAGATTTAATGTTGTAATGTAGTCAACACATTCATATTACATCTTGAACACTTGTAAATCAATAATAATTCTATGGTGTCTTGTAAAGGTGTTGTGAAGTGTTGTAACCCACTCTCACACTTTTCTAGGACCCTTATATTATAATTCACTTAAACAAAATATTTGTATCACTTACCAAGCCTTATTTCAAAGTGTTGTGAGGAGTTGTAACAAACACTCACACTTTCCTAGGCTTTTCATCAATAAATTGACCCTTTCTTATGTTAAAATGACCCCATTATGCACTTATAGATCCTACTTAAGTGTGTTTCAGAGGATAATCCCGTTAAACATCATTAATTACACTTTAATTCCTGACAATTAGAAAATTTTCCCTAGTGGGACCAAGTTGCCACCTTGGGCGACTTAGTCCCATCTGGCCTAAAACTCAAAATTATTTTAATATTTTGGTGAGATATTGTTCTCTAAACCCTAAGGTCGGCCTGTGATGTGTTATTTTTGGGAAATTAGGGTAAATCATGTATAAATATGTGGTTTTCCACTCATTTTGGGTCTTCTCCTTCTATTGTCTTCTATCTTCTTTCTTCATTCATCATTATTCTCAAGAAAACTAGGGGTAGATCATTCTAGGCACCAAGACATCATTCAATGGAAGATTCTTCAACAATCACTACAGAAACTCATGATCTATCATCAAGGCAAGGTCTTGACTCCATTGTTTCATGCTTTATTGAATTATCTCTTCATTTTGGTTTAATTGCCTAAAAGGGGTTTGACCAAGGGAAACCCCCATGCCCTAACATCCATCATTTCTTTCTCTCTTTGTGTGATTTGCAAGTCTTTTTTGCAGATTTTTCAAAGAAGAAGATTAGAAAGGTTGTCATCAAAGTGTCAAATCCCTTCAAGGTTTTCAAAACCCTAAGAGAAACTTGGACAACACCTATAGGCTGAATTCTGTAGTTTTAGATCTAGGAAATTACTAGGAGTAGTAGTGTAGGTCGAGGTCTATAGATTCCCCTTTTGAATCTTTAGAAAAGTCAAAGTGGACACTTTTCCTAGTTGTGGCAACTTAGTCCCACTGTGCATATTTTTCAAATATTTTTGCAGCTTCAGATACCCATTTGGCTGAAATAGGCTCTGGTGCAGTTTTCTAGACTTTTCCTGAAATTGGACTAACTCACCCAGTTTGGCACAAGTGTCTTGTCGGGCTTAAAAATAATATTTTCTAAAACTTCAAGGACATTCACAGTCTTCACTCCAACCTCTACCATTTCCCAGGTGCACTCTTTCTGGTTACCCATTTTATCTTGTTCTATATTGTGTTTATTCTATTCATATGCATATCACATTGCATTTTCAAGCATTCTTTATCTTTTCCAAGTACACACTTGGTGGTGAATCCTTCTTTATCCATTTTTCATCCCCAAGAACTCTCCTTTTGGCAGATATGAATCTCCATTGTATTAAATTCTTGAGGGTTTTGTTGATGGTGTTTTCTGCACAACAACAACTCAGACAAAATATGGAAATCCTATCTCTCTTGAAAGGTAAATCTCTATGAACAAAGAGATAACCCCAAGGTCTCTCTGGCATCAGGTCTTGAAAAATACAATGAAACAACTCAGAGATAATGTGAAAATGTTGGTAATCACAAGGGGCCTTACAAATGAGCAATGTTGGAAGGGTACATTCGTCAAATCTAGCAATATAGTGATACTTCAAATCCTAAATCTAACCTAGATAATAAAATAAATAGAAAAAGATAAAGGGTTTTAAAGAGATTTCTAAGATTAATTCTAATTCTAAGATTAACAATGCAAATGATAAAATAATTGAAACAAACCAATCCCTCATAAACTAATTCTTGTTTGACCTAGATAAACCTACAACCTTATAGAAATAGTGCAATCTTCTAAGGCGTTAAAGATTTTCAGATTATGAATATTCATTCAAAACAACCCTATTGCAATTGAAATGAACAAGAATCCACAATCAAACTAAGCACAATGAATATTGAATTCCAGGCTAACTTTGCAAAGCAACTAATAGTCAGCTAGCTACAAAAAGTAGGCACTAGAGATTGCTGCAAACACTTCAAGAATCAAACCATAAACACCATCAAGCCATCTAACATCAAACCTAGCATATATCAAATAAACCTAAGCAATTTTAAAAGATAGAATCTTAGGAACCATGCTAGAAAAATTTCAACACAAGAAAGGCACCAAATCACAATGTTTTTACTTGCATTAAATCACCCAAAGTAGCAACAACTCCAGTCTTATGTTACAACACTTGCTTGAAAATGAGACTAAATCCTAACTCTAACTCTTGCTATATTTTTTAATTTTCTCAAATGTAGAAAAACTATCTAGCCCTTACAAATGAGGTAGAATGCCACATTTATAGAAACCCTTAAGATAGGTCAGCCCATTTAGGTTTACAATAATAAACGGCCACAGAACAAGTCAGCCAAGAGGAATTCGAAATAAAGTAAATTATGCATTAAATACATGCAGTCCATCCAGGTCGGCCTGAGATCTCCAACATAGCCCGGTCCAATGCATGCAAAGGAGGAAAAGGAATAATGCGGAAGCAAAAATTCTGATGAGGCATTGTATTAACTATTCTCCCCCTTGTCCCTATCTCATCTCACCTTATCTTGCACCATCAAAAATAACTTCTCCAAGTCGGAAATAGGTGGCATAGCTAATAATTTCATTCTCCTTTCAATGGAATTAATGTCCTCTCTTAACTGCTTTAAAACTTTATACCAATCCACCCTCATGATTGGATATGTATCCATCACTGCAATGTATGTGGCTACATCATCTAACTAATGTTCAATGACTTGGTCTTCATTGATTGGAGAATACACATCTCACCACCGTTTTCTCAATTGCTCCAAGCTCAAATGTTTTGGCAGAAACCTTTTTCTTCCTGTCATAGCTTCAAAGAAATAAATGCACTTGTTGTAGATCTCATTCAAGGTGTCCTCAATTTTTTTCCCCTGCTTATACACCTTCTTCAAAACCCTTTTTCTTATTTTCAAAACTTCAAACCATTCCCAAGGTTCTACAGGCTTGGACGAAGGAAGAATTCCATCACTTACCAATTTATCTTCAGTGTATTCCATGATGGTTTTAGTCTTCTACAACAAGAGATCCACATCCTCCTTTTCCTAAGCTAGTACATTCTTCAACCAATCTATTGATCTCATAGCATCTCCACCGGTTCTAAGGATGTCCCTGATGGTATTATCTCCTTTAGCTTTCACTCCCTATAACCAACTTGTTGTGGCATGATTTGTAGATTTCATCTTCTCCAACTCAGTTATTGTTTCTTGTGGTAGAAAAATTTTAGCAAATGATGAGGAGTTGATGGATTGCAAGGCTTTCATCAAATATTGTAGATACTTCCTAAGTTTATCATTCTCCTTCTTTAATTATTGCTTGTTCTTCACCTCCTTCCTTAATCTACCCAAGATTACATTACTAGAGCCTTCATATTCTTCAATTTCCTGTTCCACGGAAGTAGGCCCTAAGTTGATAGTTTGCACACTGTCATCACTACCAGTCACATCATCCTTATTCTTATCACAAGAAGGAGTAGCAATGTGGACCACCCTATTATTTGCTTCATCTCTCTTGATCCTAGAGATAACCCTGGATTTCTTCTTTATGCTTCCCTTTCCTATGTTTTCTAGCAACTCATCTCAGTTGGGAGGAGTATCATCTATTACAATTTTCTTACTCTTTAACTCTTTTTCCAACCAACCTGGAACTATGGAATCCAACTATACACCACCTTGTCCAACTGCATCCTAGTGAACCTTTGGTACATCTTCATTCAAATCTCATTTTTTAGGAATCTCTTCAACTTTATCTTCTTTTTCCTTATCATGCTCTTCTTCTTCATGCACTGGGGAAGGAGACTTAATCGGAATTTCCTCTCTTTGAGGAGGTCTATCCTCTTCACTTCTTTTAGGTAAATCCTTATAAGTCACCAAAGGAGATTGCAATACCTTCTCTATTTCTTCTTTAACACTATAAAGTTCACCCTCTTGGAATTCTTCTTCCCCTGGATCTTGGTAATCTTCGACATCCTTGGATTCACCTGGTACATTGATAGCCTCATGAGAAGGAGGGATATTATCATGCTCAGAGGTAGGAATAGCTATGGGAACACTTTTCTTTGGTATGCCATCTCTAGGAGATTGAGTTCTTGATCTTCTTATGTACACCTGTGTCCTCTCTACTGAACATTCCACATTTACTACTGGTGGGTCAAATTCATCTCCTACCTTAGATGTTCCCTTATCCTTATGTGACAATTTAACTATTCTTCTTCTTTTAGGCATAGAAACACTAGCCTCTTTTCCTTCCTTTTCAGTTTCATCCTTTGCAGCTTTCTTTATCTTTGAAATGTGCTTCCTTTTCTTAGCAATGGTCTTTCTTTGCTTCTTTGCCTCTTCTAGCTCCTCCACCTAAGAATCTTTAAACTTTATCTTGAAAGCGGGCTCACCTTAGTCTTACCCTTAGGATCCTACTCATTTGATTCCTTAGAAGTGGAATGAGACTCCAAGTCCCCCATTAGATCATAGGTGCATTGCACACCCTTACTTTCCAACCCCCACATCTTGTGCTTAAGCCACAACTTTGTGTACCTGACCACTGGAGTCATGATATGTTCCAATTTTGTCTTCTCTTCCTCTAGCCAATATATTTCTCCAATTGGTTTATCCTTCACAACTTCATAGTCATGGCCTTGAATCAAATCTCCATCATCTTCAACCTGATTTGGAATGGCCTTTATGTTGTATATCTAGACTAAGTTCGCTGGTAGCCTAGAGAACTTCTTTCTGATTTCAAATTCATCATTGTTGTTGGCCAAATAATCCTCTATATCATCCTTATTACTATATTCCCTATTGGCCTTCTTATGTGCTTCAGTAGTTCTATCAAATCTAGATCTCTTTGAATGGAAAGAAAAACCTAGAGTACTCATTTCTTCTTCACAAGCATGGGAAAAGTTAATAGAGGGGCAGGCCTCACTACTGCCTATCCTCAAAGGAAAATAACCACTAAATCAAGTCTTATGTTTCTCCTTCTTAACAATTGCATCAAAATCACAAATCTACCTTGTGATCTCCAGAAGTATAACGTGATCCATAGGATATCTAGGGAGTCTGTATGGAGCCCTATGACAACCATCTATTCTGATGTATGAAAAGGAGGGGAACTAGATATACCAATCTCCAAACCTCCTGATTAATTCCTTACCATTATCTATGATACGAAAATTCTCTACACCTTGCAATAGCTTGGTGATGTACATGGTGAATGCATTGTTCACCCTCCTATAACTTGTGCCACCCAAGTGAAATTGTGGGTATAGTTAATAAATTACATCCTGCCCAAACGCACCCCTTGTGATTATCCCTTTGTATGGATGGAACCTTGCAAGTGCATAAACCAAGTAGGAGTTCATTATGAAGGTATTTGTCTATAGGACATTGCACATTTGTTCATGTATTATTGCACTTATAATGCCTACCCAATGGTAGTCAATATTTTGCTCCATCCTTATAATGACATGGAACATCCAGTTTTAAAATACTCCTGCACTTTTCAATCCCACTACCCTATTGAGGAGTGTGATAGCATCATAGTATTCCTTCTTGAACTTAGCTCTGAATAACTGTTTGGTTAGCTTGGAGAAGTGGGACTTGGGTTTCTCTAGCTAGGAATTGATGACCTATTGGGATTTGAGGACATCTTCATCATAATATTTATTTGTTATATCCATATCAAAACCCACCACAAGAGACCTATCAAGCATGTCAAAATTTTGGGCTATGGACAAAGGGTTGATATTTGCCACAATTCTTCCTTGAGGACCAACTATCCTATGTGTGCCCTTGTCATAATGTCTAGCACATTCAATCACCAACTCATAACACTGAACTGTAGGAGGGAATCCAGATACATGTGCCAACCCTAATTCCAATATCCTTCTAGCCAACAGAGGGAGGTTCTGTGCTGCCATCCTTGTCTTAAATTTTTCATAATCCCATAACCCAACATTTGTATTGGTGACCTCTGACCAGATGGAATTCAGCTTTCTCTCTGGGATTCTTCTCTTTATGTCCACTTTAATCCTTTCTACCTCAGAGATAGTAGAGCCTTTAGCACTTGGATCCATTACTCTACCCTTGGTCCTTCCAACAACAGCTTGACTTGATTATGCCTGCATTCAATAAAGAGACCATAGTAATGATCCGTCACTCCATGAAATTCAAGCTAATCCATTACAAATAATATATTCATCCTTAAAATAAATCCCATGATGAACAAAAATCCCCAAAATCTCATAAGAATTACTCATTTCAAAGTTTGGGTTTTTAGTCCTCTCATAGAATTTGGACAAGAGGGGAATCTCATGAAAATTCCAGACCAGACAGAATCCAGTGAAACAAGCACAAAGAAAATTCCAACCACCATTTAATCATCCATTATTAAGTAAGAAACAACATGACACATCTTAAAATAACTCAAATCGATCATAAAATGAATAGTCATTAGCCAATAGATCATGTTATCTCTCAATTCTTCATTTTCAACAAGATTTCGGGGAACTCTGCCAAGGATGGAAATCTATGGAAATGGTAACAGTTTACGAACTCCGAGAAAATGAAGGGACAAAGAAATTTTGGTAAAATCCCGAAGACAGAATTTAGTGAAGTCATTGCAATTTTTATATTTTAAGCATATTTTCAGGAAATTGATAAAGCGATGGAAAAATTGGGGAAGTCCTGAAGTAAAGGAAATTCGTGAGCTGTTCGAAAACCTGAAATCTTTGACTTTGTCAGAATTTCGCTCAAATTGATCAAACGATTAGGAAGTTGGAGATTTAGCTTTGGATTTAGTTTGTTCAGAGTGCAAGATGAACAATTTATGTTTCAAATTGATCCAAATGAAATCCAATCAATATGAGGAATGATTTCAGCAAGGGAAACCCTAGGAAATTGTCATGATAGTATAGCTCGGATCCTAACTCATCATTTTCATTCCCACTATTCTTCACACAAATTCTCCCATGACTCAACTAAGGCAAGGCAATTATCAAATCAAACAATAAGCAACAAGCTTCACTTTTCCCAAGATGTGATTTCATCAAAGGTCAGGGATTTCTAGGTTAAACCAGAGCTCAACGTAAGAAAGCACAAAATCAAATTATAAATGAAGCAAAGCAGTGGTTAACCTCATTGAATCATAGTCATGTATAAGGAAAGGAGGCATGAGCTATGAGGAAGGGCATCAAGAAAAAAAAAGGAAACCCCAACAATGCTACCAGACCATACCACATCAAACTCCGGACTCAAAACATACACCCACACAAACCTTGAAGAAAATTCAATTTGTTTATTGAAAAGGGAAGGCAGCATGTACATACCATGAGAGCAAAGAAATCAAAATAGCAATAGCTAGCAAAAATCTTGAAGTCTAAGCAAAATGTAAGCGGTCACCAAAACTCGACTCTAACGATCAATCACAATCACAAACGCACAATTCAAAAATAGCAACCAAAATCCAGCTCCTCAAATCCCACAACAAGGCAAATGACATGAACTTATCCTCATAATTCATAATTAAATCCAATAAAATAAAACTAGAAGATCATATAGGAGACATAAATCGACAAGACAACGAGCTCGGGAATCCAAAGGCACGATGGAGTTTCAGGAAAATCTAATCAAGATGGAATTTTGCGAAGTCCTAGAATTTCCAAAAATAATATAAAGCAGCCTCTGTTGGGTTTTCAAGGTGCTCGGGGAAATCCGCCCAAGGGGAATTTTCTCAAAAATAGATAAAAACCCGAAATGAATCCCAAAACACAATCTTTTCAAAGTACTTCCTCAAAAGGGGCATTTGCATGAGTAAGATAATCATTTCGTGACATGCCAAGGTAGCCAAATCCTCAAAAAAAGGGCCAAAACACCAAGAACAAAGGCAAAAGAGGGTCCCAGCTTTCAGTGGGCGTGTGTGTGAAAACTGCACAACAAATGGCGACTCCACTGGGAAAATGCTCTAGAGCATTTCAGTGAAAAACTGAAATCAAGAACCCATAAACTATGGTTTCAGTCCTCACATTAGGTGACCAATTCGATAGAGTTTAAAAACTCATAGGAAAGCAAACCTTTCTTGTACTAGGGTCTAAGTGTGTGCATATGTATTCATTCCCATTTTCCTTAGTTACAATAAGAACTAGATTTAGTCTGACTAGGCTAAATAAAGATTCTAACTCCAAAAGCATCTTGGATAGAGCCTCGCTACTAGCCAGGCGTCCATAGCCACGATACAGATACTTGGATACCCCTGATAAGTTGAACTCATTATTTTGATTCTCAATATTTTTTCTTTTCTCTCTATTTGATATTTCTTTTCTTTTCATCATTTTTTATATTTCAACCTATGAACAGTGAATTTCACACTCAAGGTTGAGAACCATATTGGTGCTGAAGTAAAATATAAGGTTTTTCACCTAAGCAAACCTCCTAAGGACCCCATGCAACCTTGGAATTTTAAATGATCTATGTATAAATATAAGACCCAAATACATTCCAGTATTCAACCCATCCATGATTCATCCACTCATAGCATTAAGAACATGTGACACCAAATAAAGGACCTTCACCAACTGACACTGGAAAAAAGATTGAATTTTGTAAGAGAAATATTTAGAACAGTCCTAGATAATAATAATATTGCCATGCACGTGTAACACAACCTAAAGAAAACAAGAAAACCCAAAGCAAGAGTGGAGAAAAATCAAACCAAAGCAAAGCAGAAAGGAAAACCTACTCTAACCAATGCAAAAGCAAAAAAAATAGAAAAGAAACCTATTCTAACTATTTACAACAAGGGAGCTGTAAATAGCTCACGATTGGGAATAATGCTTCAATTATTTCCCATTGATAGGCAATGGGATATCCTCTCCAGTGAGTGTGTTTAGGCAAAAATCATTATCTCCCAGAATCTCTAAAATCTGATAAGGGCCAAGCTAGAGTTCGTCAAATTTACCATGCTCTCCCTTACGGTCATGGGCTTTATCCTAGTAGAGAACTATGTTAGAGATTTGAAAGGATTTTACCTTGGCTCTCCTATCAAACCATCTTTTCACTACACCCTGATGTTTGGAAAAAATTTCAAGGGATTCATCACTTTTCTCTTCAAGGTGTAACAGCTCAGCAAGTCTGGCCTCTCTTTTATCCACTTCATCATAATATTAATTAATCTACTGTAGGGTAGGGATCTTCATCTAGATGGGGAATACAGGGTCCAAACAATACACTAGGTGATAAGGAGAGGTTCCTATGGATGCCTTCTGTCTGGTACAGTCTACCCAGAGAGAAAATCTTAGCTGGGTGTGCCAATCCTTAGGATTTTTCTCTAATAACTTATGGATGACTGTCAAAAGATTCTTATTGGAGGATTCAACTAGATCATTACCCTGAGGGTAGTAATTGGATGCAAATTTTATGAAAATTCCATGATCAAAAGCCCAATTAGAAAGTTTCAACGATGCAAATTTAGAACCAATATCACAAACTAAATCCAATGGACAACCAAAATGATTAATAATACCTGATTCAAGTAAATTGATTACCACCTCAGAAGTACATTATTTACATGCAAGGGCTTCAGTCCATCTAGTAAAGTAGTCAATTATGGTTAGAATATACCAGTGGCCTGTAGAAGAAGGTGGGTTGATTGGACCTATGAAGTCCATTCCCCACTGTGCAAATGGTTTCACCTCTATGACCGATTGAAGTGGAAGGGATGCAAATTTTTCCCTACTTGTTGTAGTCTGACACACATGGCAAGTCCTCACATGGTTGTGTGCATCCTTAAATAGAGTAGGCCAATAATAGCCTTCCCATAGGATCTAATTAGTAGTGGATGGCGTAGAACCATGGCCCATGCCATATCTTTCATGGAATTCAGTCATCACTCTGGTAGCTCCTTCCTTCCCCAGATATCTTAAGTATACGCCCTCATGATTTTTCTTATACAATACAACCCCTTTCATCATAAAACTACCACTCTTCAGATGTAGAGCTCGCCTTTGAACTACACTAAGGTGTTCGGGACATTGTTGGTTCAATAAATAATAAATGATTTCATCATACTAGTCTCCTAAAGATACCTCCTGGAGATGATAATGCTGAGCTGTGAGGTTAGGACCTATCTCAGCCATTGTCCTCATCAGTCCCTGCCCTCTCACTAATTTCATGGGTTGAATCTCAATATCATATTCCTGCAACATGGTTACCCATTTAGCTCTTCGTTCACCTAACTCATTTTGCATTAGCAATATTTTCACCGTAGGATCAGGCACTACATCAAAGACCTTATTCCTCAGAAGATAGTGTTTAAACTTTTTGACCACTCTGACCAAAGCATAGGTCTTCTTTTCTACATTGTGATATCTCAACTCTGCATCTTTTAAAGGGGTACTCATGAAGGCTATAGGATGCTCAGTGCCTTGATCAGACTTTTGATTTAACATTCCAGCACTAGAGTGATCAGAAGAAAATGAATATATGTAAAAAGGCTTAGCATAATCTGGGCTTACCAATACTAGAGCCTCAGCAATAGCTTTCTTAATTTATGTAAATTCCTCCTTGGCCTCTGCACTCCATTCCACTTTTGCCTCCTATTTCAACATAGAATTCAAGGGCTTCACTATCTCCACAAATCCTATGATAAACTTTCTAGAACGAAGTTAATCTTCCCAAAGAATGACTTCATTTATTTTTTGCTTGTAGGAGGCTGAATCTTCAAAATAGCCTCTATTCGCTCATGGTGAATGGCTATACCCTGTTCTGAAATAACATGTCCTAGCAATTTTCCCTCTGTAACCCCAAAAATGCACTTCTTTGGATTAAGTGAGATGCCAAACTCTCTGTACCTTTTAAATACTTTGCATAAATTTGCTATGTGATTACCTCGCTTCTTAGAGAAGACTGTCAAATCATCCATATAAATAATGATGCACTTACCGATGATGTCCATAAAAGAAATATCCATGGCTCTCTGGAATGTATCTCTAGCATTGATCAGCCCAAAAGGAATTCTCCTATAAGCAAAAGTTCCCCATTTCGTAGTGAAGGCAGTTTAATGTCTATCTTCATATTGTACCATGACTTGGTTTTATCCAAAATACCCATCCAGAAAAGACATCATCTGGGATCCATTGACAATCTAAAGTACCTCATCCAATGAAGGAACTAGATAATTATCTTTCTCCGATGCCTTGTTAAGATTCCTAAATTCAACACATAATCTGATTTCTCCATTTTTCTTCCTTATGGGAACCAATTTTGTAACCCATGTTGAGTGCCTCATAGGAAATTTGATTTTTGTTGAAAGTAGCTTCTGCACTTCTTTCTGAATGATGGGTTCCAATAGAGCATTAATTGGTCTCTATCTTTGTCTGAATGGTTTGAAATTTGACTTCAAGGGAATGGTGTGTGTGATGATTGAAGTATCATATGTCTTTAAGTCTTCATAACTCCAAACTATCACATCTTGATATGTGTGTAAAGTATCAATAATCTCTTTTCTTTCTTCTGGAGTACATACTTTACCAATAAATACATTCTTCATGTCATCATGTGTCTCGATATTGTATGTTTCACATTGGTTGCTGAGAGACTCCCTTTTGACTTATTGTTCTTGGTCTTTTATCTTATCCAAATCAAAAACTCATTCTAACTGCACCATACCTCTTGGGATAGTGTTGGTCTTCAGGTTGATGACCCCTCCCAAGTCCATTTTTGCCTCTTAAGGCTCTACCTCATAAATTACTTGAGAAGCAAACACACCACAACTTGTAATGAAATCAAGAATGTGCTTATTGTCTTCAAATATCTAGAGATTGTTGATGTTCTCAGGTATTGGAGTGAGTTCTATAGTAAACTTCTTCAATCCTGAAAGTGATAAAGGTTGCAATGTACTAGCCACTTGTGCTAGAGAATCTACAACTTGGTTCTTACTTTGAGGGATCAGCTAGATGTTGAAAGCATAAAATCCTTCAATAAGATCCCACACTCTATGTCTATAATTAGTCATCCTTTTTTCATAGCATGAATACTCTTTCCTCACTGGCCTGACTACCAACCCAAAATCCCCCAAAACTTGTAATATCTTAACTTTCTGCCTTGATGCCATTAACAACCCATGGATTAAAGCTTCACATTCAGAAACATTATTAGTACATTGGAATAGGAGTCTATAAGCAGAAAAATAACTCCTACCTTTAGGCTTGATCAATTCAAACCTTTCTCCAACACCTTGCTTAGATTTGGATCCATCAAATCTTAATGTCCAACAACCATTAGTCCCCAATCGCTTTGACCCATCCTTAATCTTGCTGCAGCTAGGAGACCCTTTAGGAAGCAATGGTCTTTTTTCCTTGTCATTATTTCACTCTCTCTATATATTCAGCTTGACAGTTGGGATTGGGCTAATGCACCTTTGTACCTACTCCACCACAGTCTGACACAAGCCACATTCCAACTTAGAGAGGGGCATCATGGACTCGGCACCAATTAGGGAGCATTAATTCTTCAAAATTCATATTCTTGCCAAGTTGAATCTAATTCTCCATACACTTCTAGATGAACTCCTAGAATTTATCCAACAAACTGAGCTGCTTGTACTCTTGGTCATCATTTTCATCTGTTTGCTCACTTAGTGTTTCAGAACCACTGATCTCCGATATAGACTCATCTTGCATCATAAAGATTTCCTCAGAACAACTAGATTCCTATGTAGATTCATAAAAGGGGTCCTGCAACATAAAGACCTCTTCTATATCCGAGATTGAGGTGGCCAGTATATAGTTCCCCATGCTAACCTCTCATACTAATATCTCATTTGAAGTATTCTAGTATTGAGTGATTACATACTTCATTCTAGGCTCTCTTTCAATCCTGATCTAATTTGGGACTCCTTTCCATGGTAGCCACATGTGAGAATGGTTTGTGGATGTATATCCATTTAATGCCTTAGTGAAATCCCGACCTAGAATCAAACCATAGGTGTCAAGAATATCAGCAACCTGAATGTTGATCACCTATTACACCCTAGGATCTAATGCGACCTACATGGGGATCATGTTCAGTTCTCCTACTACACTTACCTTTGTCTTGTCTAATTGAGTGACCTTCTTCTGAGAGGCTATAGGGGTAATACCTAATGCTTTATAGATAGCAAATGGCAGAACATTTGTAGATGCTCCTGAATCTAGAAGACAATTATGCAGATTCTTCCCAAAGATAAGAACAGAAATCAGCAAGGGAGGGATTTCCATCTTGCCTTGGAATAGACTCAACTGGGTGTTAGCTTGTGCAACATGACTCTTATCCTTATCTTTCCCTCTATCCCCAGGTTGTGCCTAGCCTTGGCCTTTGGGTGTCTGTGAACTAAAGAATCTGAAAACTACTTCATTGGCAGTTACTCCCTATGGTGCTATGCTTGAATTGAAATACCCTAAGACCGCATTCCTAATAGCAGGGACTCTTAATAATTCAAAATCAGAAAGACTTACCATTACCTTTCTAAATTCTTTAGTCATGTATTCGCCCAATTGCTCCATGTTCATATTAGCATGGGTTTCCTTGTAGCAACCAATTTTTTTTCCTTTGATACTTCAGCATTGTTTCCCTTTGATATATCAGGTTGTCTTCCCTTTGCAAAGTACTGTGTTGGCACATAAGAGTAAGATGGATTATTATTGGCATGTAGATCTGGTGGAGTAGTAAAATTGTTCAAAGGGATAGAATTAGTGAAAGGGCCTCCAGCTTGTGGACTCTTGTTAGGCATGTTCCTCAAATCATATTTCTTTATTGGTTGTGTTGTGTAGTTTTGCACACATGCCCTAGTGAAAGTGGGAACCCTCTCTTGGCCTGCCTTTTTGGACCATTTATGTGGCTTTCCCCCTCTTTTGTTCTTATATTTGAAAATATTGGGGTTTTGGTCTTTGGTGCTTGCCTTGGTTGTGGGTTCCTTTTTGTTGAGTTCCTCATGGTTTTGGAGTCTTACGGTTGCTTTCTCTGGGGTGGTCTTCTTTTTCCTTTAGTTTCCCCCTTGGTGTTTTTGTTTGGGTCCTGAGGGTTGGTTTTCTCCCTTAGGTTTTCCTTGTTTTCCTTTATTTTTTTTGTTGTTCTGCCAGAGGTGGAACTAGGATGGGACTTAACTTTGAACTTTGGCTCAGTTCTTGGTTTTGTTCCCATTCTCATTCCGGCTCGGCTTCTCGCTCCCTTGCTTTCTTCTTCTTTTGTTCATTTTTCATCCTAAGGGTTGGTTTCCTACCTTAGTATTTTCTTTGCTTCGATTCCCCTTTTTTTCTATCGGAGGTGGAGATAGGATGGATCTGAACTTTGAACTTTCTCTAAGTTCTTGGTTATGTTCCTGTTCTTGTTCCAGCTCCACCTCCCACATTCTTGTTTTTCCCGCTATTGTTTGTCTTTGGCCTTGGGGTTGGTTTTTGCCATTGGGTTTTCCTCGGCTTGCTTTCTTGTCATTTTGTCAAAGGTGAAAATGGAATGGGGAAGAACTTTGAGCTTTGGCTAAGTTCACGGTTCGGTTCCCATTCCCATTCTAGCTCCACTTCCCGTTTCTTTTTTGTTTTCATTTGGTTCCCATTTTGCTCCCTGTTCTGCCCCTGCCTCCACTGGGGTTGGTTCCAATTTCATTCCCGCCTATTTTCCTTTGGTTCCCATTTTGGTCCCCATTCTACCTATGCCTCTGCCAGGGTTGGTTTTGGTTCTGTTCCCACCTATTTCCCTTCCTTTCTCATTCCGCATCTGCCTCCGACCCCTCCTGTTTTGTGTCTTTGTTCTTGTTTTGCTTGTGGTTTCACCTCCACTTATCTTTGGATTTTCTTCTTCTTGGGTTTGTGGATCAACTTGGATTTTGATGATGTATTGAGCATTAATGGTGGCCCATTTGAATGTAGGTTGGATCAAGCTAGGATTGTTGTGTGCACTTTTAGGATTTGGCACGATTTGCGGGTGTAGTCAAGTGCACTTTGTGGCTACTATCACGAACCCCATTCCCACATGCAAGGTTGATTTGGTTAGTGGCCATTGATGGTGGGCAGACGTGATCTAAAGGGGCTCAACCTCATTTTTTTTTATCTGAGTTGTTCATTTTCCTAGCTCGAGTCCGATCGGTGGTTGGTGTTCCTCCTGGTGTTCGCACGCATTATTGTTCATGCGGGTGGAGCTTTGATGGTAGGTGTGGCTTGGGGATCTACTCCCCTAGCATTGTGTTATCCTAGATCGATCTGATGGGGTCCTTGTTGTATTCAATGTTGGACAACGGGTTATTGCTATCTATCGAGGCCGATTTGATTGGTGGTTGAGTTTCTTTGTAACCCTAGCTCTGGTTCACACGGGCCAATTTCTATATGTATGGCCTTTGGCCTCATTTGTAAAGGTTCGGTGGAGCTTTGAGATCAGTAGGTTGAGATTAGTAGTTTAGGTTAGAGTTCTTCCATTGACTGGTGAAGTCAGAAGACTTCTAGATAGTATATTTAGCAACAGAGTAGCATGATAGAAGATTTGAAGTTAGTTTTTTAAATTTCAAGCAAGTGCTGTAACAGATTGGAATTGTTGCAAATGTGATGATTTAATACAAAGTGTAGATATTGTGCTATAACCGGTGCCTTCTCTTGCATTGAATAATCTTGCATGGTTCTTGTTTTATCTTTTAAATCACTTGAAAATGTTTGAATATATCTTGTTCTTGTGCAAGGTCAACCTATGCCTCATATTCATGTGCTTAGTTCAACTGTATATATATTCATTCAATCTTATTGAATGAATGCCTACAGCCTAAAAATCTTTAACACCTTAGAAGATTGCATAATTTTCTATAAGATTGTAGGTATAGCCTGGGTCAAATAGAAATTAGTTTAATGGATTGGTCCATTCCAAGTATTTCATCATTTTCATGATTGATCTTAGAAGTAGTGTTAACATTAGGACTTCTAAAACCCTCATCTTTTGTTGTTTCTTTTATTATATGGTTCAAACTAGAAATTAAAGCATCACCATATCCTAAAATCTGATGAATTTAGAGCTTCCAACATTTGTATGTAAGACCCCTTGTGATTACCATCATTTTCACATTTTATCACTGAGTTTGTTCTACTGCATTGTCATGACTTGACACTCGTGAGACCTTGGGTTTATCTCTTTGTTCATAGAGACCAACCTTTCAAGAGAGATAGGATAACTTTTATTTTTTCTGAGTTGTTGCTATGCAGAAACACCAAACAACAGCATTGGCGCTAGAAGGAGGGCCTGAACAAGCAAGCTGGAGCATTTTCTAAATGCCATTTCTCTTGAGAGGCTCAGAAGGAGAACCAAATCTATACCGGGAGAGGAAGAAGAGTTTTAAGAATTTCCACCTCCAACGAGGTCAAGAAGGACCAGAAGAAGGGAGGAACCATCATCCAATCCATCATTTCCATCGTCCTCACCCTCATCCACCTCATCTAATTTTGATTCTTATGTTGGTTCCATTCCACAACCCCAACCAGTCATCCATCATCCATTACTACCTCCACCAATGGATTTCTTGGTGAATAACCCATCACCTCTGACATTCAACAACTATAATGTTATGCCCAAGAACCCTAAGCATTTTTTCTCCAAGTTTCATATTAATGACCCAAATAGGACAACAAAAGAGCACATTAGGATCTTTCAGACTTATCTAAGAGATAGAGGGATTAATCATGAGGATGTTGCATGTAGACTTTCCCCTATTCTCTAGGATAGGAGACCTTTTATTCGTATAACCATTTACCTGTTGCATCCATCTCTAACTGGGTTGAGCTTAAGGTTGCATTCTTGCTGAAATTTAAGATTCCCATTAGTGCTAATGAGTTATATATGTAGTTTACTGGAGTAAAAAGAGAGATTAATGAACCTATAGGGTCATTCAACAATATGTTCCACCGAGCATACACTAAACTTCAAGCACCTTGTGCTAGAAATGAGGACACTGCCCTAGAGGTATACTTCAAAGCCCTTGACAGTCTTACCTCCACCTTCCTTAAGTGGAGAAATAACCCTCTGACTACCTTGCTTATTGCATATACAGAGGTTGTTAACATCTGTACAGACCTGAGACAACACTTGTCTAGACATTTGCCATCTCTGGGACCTGCTACTCACCCAAGCCAAGTCCAATCTCTCAAGCAGGCTCTAACCAATCACATGCCTATCATGAATCCCATTCCACATTTGCCTCTAGTCCCTCACTCACATCACCCAATAAACTAGGTTCAACCAATGTCCGATTATCCCTAGCAAAATGCTAACCATCCCCTCCATTCACAATCACAAGCTAGTTTCCCTACATATTTGTAGAACTAGGAAATTTTGAATTAGTCTACTAGTTCTGGAGGAGTGTTAGGCTACCCCCCAAACACTATGAATCTAGTCCCTTACAACAATCCTAATAAGGAAAGATTAGATAAGCTAACCGAGCAAGTGAAGAAGCTAAACATGGAGGTAACCTACTTGAGGAACCAGAATAATCAACTCCAGGCTAATCAAAAGAGCATGCAATCAAGTTATAGAAGAGGGAAACGCTATGACAGAAATCAAAATTTTGAAAGAGGACAAGGTTTTGGTTAGAACTTTGATAGAAGTCAATAAGGTGGACAAGGATTTGAAATAAGACAACCACCTAGGAAGAATACGCCATGGAACATTGGGCCTAACAATGGAGGAGTCCTCACTCCACTAGATCAACCTTCCAATCTAGAGAAACCTCCAAGTGGGGTGTACTTAGTAGAGTCTACTTTGTCTAGATGGTGTAGGCTTCATAAGACTAGTCAACACTCTGAGCTTGAATGCCCTGAATTTAAAACTCTTGCTTCCATATTTCAATATGAAGTTGAAAACAACTCCACCATCCAAGAATTGGTGCCCTCAAATCCCTATGATTCCCCAATTTTGGTGTTGAATCATGCCACTTTCCTAAGAGATGAGGAGAATGAACTAGAAGAGGAGTCAAGTAGCCATAATGGGGAGGTTGAACAAGTCATTAATGAAGATGAAATCTCTCAGCTATTTGGTGAACAAACTAAGAAAAACAATGGCCCATTGGATGAAGGAGAGGCTAATGTTGAAGAACTGCAAATGTTTCAGCAACCTATCAGAAAGTATGATCTGAGGAGCAAGCCCCACAGCTATCCACAAGCTGGAGGACCATTTACGACATCTACCCCTCCATGCAATTTTTCTACTCCACCAAATCCACATGCCAATAACAATCCATCTTACCCTCAGGTGCCAACACAATACCTCACAAAAGAAGGACAACCAGATGTTTCCAAAGGAAGCAATGTTGATGCAGCAAAGGATAGGAAGACTAGTCATTCCAAGGATCTCCACACTTATATGAATGTAGAATAGCTGGGAGAATATGTCACTGAGGAACTCAGAAAAGTAAAGGTGAGTCAATCTGCTTTTGAGTTATTAAGAGTTCCTAAAATCAGAAATGTAGTCCTTCAGTCCTTTAATTCAAGTACAGCAGCACTAGGAATGGCAACCAATGAGGCAATTCCAAGGCCTCCTAGTTCACAAACACCCAAAGGTCCTAGTCAATCACAACCTGGGGATAGCGGTAAAGAAAAAGATAAGGGTCGGGTTGCACAAGTTGATTCACAGTTGAATTTATTCCAAGGAAAAATGGAAACCCCTCTTTTTCTGATTTCAATTTGTATATTTGGTAAAAATCTGCACAATTTCCTACTGGATTCAAGGGCATCCACAAATGTTATGCCATTTTCTATTTGTAGGGCTCTTGGTATTACCCCTGCAGCCTCTCAAAAGAAGGTCATCCAATTGGACAAAACAGAGGTGAATATAGTAGGAGAACTAAACATGATTCCCATGCAAGTTGCCTAAGATCCTAGAGTGCAATAAGTACTTAATATTCAGGTAGTTGACATTCCTGACACCTATGGTCTAATCTTGGGTAGAGCTTTCACTAAGGCACTAAATGGATACACATCCATAGATCATTCTCACATGTGGCTGCGCTGGAAAGGAGTCCCAAATCATATTAGAATTGAGAGAGAGCCAAGAATGAAGTATGTCATTACTGAATATCAGAATACTTCAAATGAGATACTGGTATTAGAGGTCAGTATGGGGAACTATATCCTAGCCTCCCCTGTTTCAGACATAGAGGAAATCTTGTTGTTGCAAAGCTCTTATGGTGAATCCATATCAGAAGCCAGCAGCTCTGAAGTGCAATTTGAACAAATGGAGGAACTTGATGATCAGGAAAATAGACAACTCATTCTGTTGGATAACATCCAGGAGTTTATTTGGAAATGTGTAGAAGATCAGATTCACTTGGGTAGAAATATAAACTTCAAAGAATTGCTTCTTCCTAACTGGTGTAGAGTTCATGATGCTCCTCATTCTGAACTGGAATGTTGCTTGTGTCAGACTGCAGTAGAATAGATACAAAGGTACATCAACACAACCCCAATTGTTGAGTTAAATATATGAAGCATTCAAAATAGTCAAAAGGGGAAGGACCCAAAACCTCCTGAAGAACCTCCAGGTGGCAACAACGACAAAGGTATCTCAAGAAAAGAAGGAGATAATTACTATTGTACATTAAGGTTTGATGGATCCAAATCCAAGCAAGGTGTTGGAGTAGGGTTGGAGCTAATCAGTCCTAGAGGAAAAACCTACTTTGTTGCTCACATACTCCAATTCCAGTGCACTAACAACGTAGCTGAGTATGAAGCTCTAGTTCATGGGCTACTAATGGCATTGATAAAGAAAGTCAAAATTCTACAAGTGTTTGGATATTTTGAGCTAGTGGTCAAGAAAGTAAGGAAACAATACTCATGTCATGAAAAAAGGATGGCCAATTACAGACATAGAATTTGGTGCCTTCAACATTCAGCTGATACCTCAATGTAAGAATCAGACTACTGATTTTTTGGCACAAGCAGCAAGTACATTGCAGCCCTTATCACTTTTAGGCTTAAAGAAGTTCATTGTGGAACTTGTTCTAGTGCCCTCAGTGTTTGACAATGTCATGAATTTTCAAGTATTTGAAGACGATAAACATATTCTTGATTTTATCAGTAGCTATGATGTGTTTGTTTCTCAAGTAATCGATGAGGTTGAGCCTCAAGAGGCCAAAATTGACCTAGAAGGAGTCCTCAATCTGAAGACTAATACCATCCCAAGACGCATGGTGCAATTCGAAAGGTTCTTTGATCTGGATAGGATAAGAGATCAAGAGCAGAAAATTAAAAGGGAATCCCTCAATTTTTAGTGTGAAACATACAACATGGGGACTTATAGTGATGTCAAGAATGTATTTATTGGTAAGGTGTACACTCCAGAGGAGAGGAAAGAAATTATTGATTCCTTGTACACATATCAGGATGTGATAGCCTAGAGCTATGATGACTTGAGGACATATGACACTTCGATCATTACACATACTATTCCCCTCAAGTCAAATGTTAAGCCATTCAGGCAAAGACGAAGACCAATTAATTCTTTCCTGGAGCCCATTATTTAGAAGGAAGTATAGAAGCTACTTTCAGCATGAATCATATTCCCAGTAAGACATTCAACATGGGTTGCAAACTTGGTCTCAGTTGGGAAGAAAAATGGAGAAATCAGGTTGTGTGTTGATTTCAGGAACCTGAACAAAGCATCAGAAAAGGATAATTATCTAGTCCCTTCACTAGATGAGGTACTTCAGGTTGTCAATGGATCTCAAATGATGTCCTTTCTGGATGGGTACTCTGGATACAACCAGGTCATGGTCCAATATTAGTATAGGCACAAAACTGCCTTCAATACAAAATGAGGAACCTTTGCTTACCAAAGAATGCCTTTTGGATTAATCAATGTTGGAGCTACATTCCAAAGAGCTATGGATATCACCTTCAAGGACATCATTGGCAAGTGCATAATCATCTACATGGATGATTTGACAATCTTTTCCAAGAAGAGAAGTGATCATGTTGTAGATTTATGCAAAGTATTCTAGAAGTGCAGGGAATTTGGTATTTCACTTAGTCCAAAGAAGTGCATCTTTGGAGTCATTGAGGGGAAGTTGTTAGGACATGCTATTTCAGAACAAGGTATTTCCATTGATCCCAAATGAGTGGGGGCTATACTAAAAATATACCCCCCTGCGAGCAAGAAAGAAATGAAATTATTCTTTGGCAAGATTAACTTTGTCAGAAAATTTATCATTGCATTTGCAGAAATAATCAAGCCATTAAATTCCATGTTGAAGCAAGAAGCAAAGGTTGAATGGAATACAGAGGCTAAGGAAGCATTTGCAGAAATCAAGAGAGCTATTGTTGAGGCCACTATTTTGGTAAGTCTTGATTATTCTAAGCCATTCTACATCTATTCATTTTCTTTTGTTTACTCGTGTGTGGGCTTGTTGACACAAAATTTTGACTAAGGGAATGAGAATCCCATATCTCGCTTATGTCTTAATCTGAACTATGAAGAATTTTAGGCATTATATACTAAGAAACAAGGTCTTTGCTATAGTCCCTGATCCTGCAATCAAGTTGTTGTTGATGCAAAATGATTTGGGTGAACGTAGAGCCAAGTGGGTAACTATGTTACAAGAATATGACATTGAAATTCAACCCATGAAGTTGGTAAGAGGGCAGGGACTGACCAAGACAATGGTAGAAATGGGTCCTAACCTTGTAGCCCAGCATTATAATATTGAGGATGTTTCTCCGAGGGGCTGGTATGATAACATTATCTACTACCTTTTGAATCAGCAATGCCCCAAACACCTTAATTTAGTACAAAGGAGAGCTCTACGTTTGAAGAGTGGTAGTTTTATGATGAAGGGAGTTGTCTTATACAAGAGAAATTATGAAGGTGTCTACCTAAGATGCCTAGGGAAGGAAGAGGCAGAGAGAGTAATGACTGAATTTCATGATAAATATGGCATGGGCCATGGTTCAGCACCTTCCATCATAAATTAGATCTTGAGGGCAAGCTATTATTTGCCTACCTTGTTCAAGGACACACATCACCACATGAGAATTTGTCATGTGTGTCAAACTACAACAAGCAAGGAGAGGTGTGTAGCTCTTCCCCTTCGGCCTGTCATAGAGGTAAACCATTTGCTCAATGGGGAATGGACTTCATAGGTTCAATCAACCCATCTTCATCTGCAGGCCACAGGTATATTCTTACCATAATTGATTATTTTACTAGGTGGACTGAAGCTCTTGCTTGCAAAGAATGCACTTCTGAAGTAATAATCAATTTCATGGAGTCAGGTATTATCAATCACTTTGGTTGTCCATTGGTTGTAGTTTGTGATAATGGTTCTGTGTTTGCATCATTAAATTTTTCTAACTAGGCTTATGATCATGGAATTTCCATAAAATTTGCATCTAATTACTATCCACAAGGGAATGGTTTGACTGAGTCTTCCAAAAAAAACCTATTGATAGTCATCTGGAAACTACTCGATAAGAACCCCAAGGATTGGCATACCCAACTCAGATTTTCTCTTTGGGTAGACCAAACTAGATAGAAAACATCCTTAGGAACCTCTCCTTATCACTTAGTGTATGGCTTGGAACCTGTCTTTCCCATCCAGCTAAAGATCCCTACCCTGCAATTCATTAATGAATATTATGATGGAGAGGATAAGCATGAAGCCCGCTTAACTGAATTGTTACACCTTGAAGTGAGGAGAGATGAGGCCCTAGAAAACTTTGCCAAACATCAGGGTATAGTGAAAAGGTGATTTCATAGGACAGCCAAGGTGAAAGCCTTTAGAATCTCTGACTTGGTTCTCTACTGGGATAAAGCCCATGACAAAAAGGGGGGGCATGGAAAATTTGACAAACTTTGGCTCGGCCCTTATCAGATTGTAGAGATTCAGGGAGATAATGCCTTTCATTTGAAAACCCTCACTAGAGGAGATATCCCACTACCTGTCAATGGGTAGTATTTGAAGCATTATTTTCAATCTTGAGCTATTCTTAGCTCTATCCTTGTACGTAATTAGATTAGGTTTCCTTTTTGTTGTTTTGTTGTTGCTTTTGGTTTGGATTTCTTTTCTTTTTGCTCTGCTTGTCTGCTACTTCGGTTTTGGTTTTCTTTGGTCTGCGTGGGTTGGTTTTCCCTACTATTTTTCTTTGTGGGGTTGTCCTACTTTCATCCGGGCTTGTTGCATCTATACAATTGGTTGTTTGTCTAGGGCTGCTTTGGGATTTCTTTTACAAACTCTTATCATCTTTTCGGAGTCATTCAAACTGGTAGATTTCCTTCATCTTATGTTTCATGGGCTGGGAGTTAGTGTCACTTGACCAAGTTAATTCTAGAATGCATTTGGATCTTATATCTTTACACAAATATTAAGAGTTCCAAGGTTGCATATGGTCTTTAGGAGGTCTAACTGAGTGAAAAATCTTAAATTTTGGTCCAGTGTCATTGTGGTTCTCATCCTTGAGTGTGGGCTTCATTGCCTACAAGGTGAAAAGGTAAAGCTTTAAAAGAGAATATCAAAAGAAAATAAAAAATGTTCACCTTTTCAAGGGTATCCTAGTATCTTTACCAAGGCTATGGACACTTGGCTGGTAGTAGAGCTATGCTAGGGAGGGTCATAGTGATAACCTCATCGGAGCTATGGACACCTGACTGGCAGTGAGGCTCTATCCAGGTTGCTTTTGGAGTTAGAATCCTTAGGTAGCCCTATCAAGACTGAGTTTGGTCCTTGTTGCAACTTAGGAAAAGGAAATTAATGCATATGCACACACTTTGACCCTGGTAAAGGAAAGGTTGTCTTGTTAGTGATTTATGAAACCTTGTCTATTTGCAACCTAAAGCTTGGATTGAAACTAGAGATTCTGAGTTCATGATGCTAGTTTTTCATCGAAATGCTCTGGAGCATTTCTGCAGTGGAGTCACCATTTTTTGTGTAGTTTTGCACATGCACCCCACTAAAAGTGGGGACCCTCTCTTGGCCTGCCTTTTTGGCCCATTTCTGTTGCTTTCCCCCTCTTTTCTGCTTATCTTTGAAAATCTTGGGGTTTTGGTCTTTGGTGCTTGCCTTGGTTATGGATGCCTTTGTGTTGAGTTCCTAGTAGTTTTGGAGTCTTGCGGTTTTCCTCTCTATGGTGGTCTTCTTTTTCCTTCTATTTTCCCCCTTGGTGTTTTTATTTGGGTCCTGAGGGTTGGTTTTCTCCCTTAGGTTTTCCTTTTTTTCCTTGTTTTTTGTTGTTGTTCTACCAGAGGCAAAACCGGGATGGGACTTAAATTTGAACTTTGGCTAATTTCTCGGTTCTATTCCGGCTCCGCTTCCCGCTCCCTTGCTTTCTTCTTCATTTTGTTCATTTTCATCCTAAGGGTTGGTTTCCTCCCTTAGTCTTTTCTTTGCTTTGCTTCCCCTTTCATTCTGTCGAAGGTAGAACCAGGATGGATCTGAACTTTGAACTTTCGCTAAGTTCTCGATTCTATTCTTGTTCCCATTCTGGCTCCATCTCTCACATTCTTGTTTTTCCCACTGTTTTGTTTGTCTTCGGCCTTGGGGTTGGTTTCCACCCTTGGGTTTTCCTCAGCTTTCTTTTCTTTCATTTTTTTAGAGGCGGAACCGGGATGGGGAAAAACTTTGCACTTTGGCTAAGTTCATGGTTCGGTTCTTATTCCCGTTATGGCTCTACTTCCCATGTCCTTGTTGTTTTCCTTTGGTTCTCATTTTGGTCCATGTTCCACCCCCGCCTCCACCGGGATTGGTTCAGGTTCCGATCCCGCATGTTTTCCTTTGGTTCCTGTTTTGGTCCTCATTCTGCCTCCACCTCCATCGGGCTTGGTTCTTGTTTTGTTTCCACCTATTTCCCTTCCTTTCCCATTCCATCTCTGCCCCCACTTGTTTTGTGTCTTTGTTCCTGTTTTGCTCATGGTTCCGCCTTTGCTTGTCTTTGGTTCCGCTTTCACCTAGGTTTGTGCATGATTTTATTGCCTTAGGAACTTTAATGGATCGACTTGGATTTTGATGATGTATTGAGCATTAATGGTGGCCTGTTTGAATGCAAGTTGGATCAAGTTAGGATTGTTGGGTGTACTTTGAGGATTTGGCATGATTTATGGGTGTAGTCAAGTGCACTTTGCGGCTGCTATCACGAAACCCATTCCCACACGCAAGGTCAATTTGGTTGGTGGCCATTTATGGTAGGAAGACATGATCTAAAGGGGCTCAACTTGGTTTTGTTTGATCTAAATCATTCATTTTCCCAGCTCGGGTTCGGTCGATGGCTTGTGTTCCTCCTGGTGTTCTCACACATTGTTGTTCATGTGGGTGGAGCATTGATGGTGGGCATCACTCGAGGATATGTTCCCCTAGTCTTATGTGATCCCAGATCGATCTAATTGGGTCCTTGCTACATTCATTCTTGGATGGCAGGTTATTGTTGGCAATCGGGGCCGATTTGATTGGTGGATGAGCTTCTTTGTAACCCTAGCTTAGGTTCACACAAGCCGGTTTCTATAAGTATGGCCTTTGGCCTCATTTGTAAAGGTTTGGTGGAGCTTTGAGATCAGTAGTTTGAGATGAGTAGGTTAGGTTAGAGTTCTTCCATTGACTGGTGAAGTTAGAACACTTGTAGATAGTAGATTTAGCAACAGAGTAGTATGATAGAAGATTAGAAGTTAGTTTTTTAAATTTCAAGCAAGTGTTGTAACAGATTGGAATTGTTGCAAATGTGATGATTTAATACAAAGTGTAGACATTGTGTTATGATTAGTGCCTTCTCTTGCATTGAATAATCTTGCATGTTTCTTGTTCTATCTTTTAAATTGCTTGAAAATGTTTGAATATATCTTAGGTTTAATTAGTCATGTTTGTGATTTAATGCTTGGAGTGTTGTAGCAATCCTTGGTTCATACTTTGGACAGCTTCTTGATTGTGGGAATGTTGTGCAAGGTCAACCTATGCCTCATATTCATGTGCTTAGTTCAACTGTAGATATTCATTCAGTCTTATTGAATGAATTCCTACAGCTTCAAAATCTTTAACACCTTAGAAGATTGCACTATTTTCTACAAGATTGCAGGTATAGCCTAGGTCGAATAGAAATTAGTTTAAGGGATTGTTCCATTCCAAGTATTTCATCATTTGCATGATTAATCTTAGAAGTAGTGTTAACATTAGGACTTATGAAACCCTCATATTTTGTTGTTTCTTTTATTATATGGTTCGAACTAGAAATTAAAGCATCACCATATCTTAAAATCTAATGAATTTAGAGCTTCTAGCATTTGTACGTAAGACCCCTTGTGATTACCAGCATTTTCACATTTTATCACTTATTTTGTTCTACTGCATTATCATGACCTGACACTCATGAGACCTTGGGGCTATCTCTTTGTTCATAGAGACCAACCTTTCATGATAGATAGGATAACTTTTATTTTTTCTAAGTTTTTGTTCTACAGAAACACCAAACAATAGGTTGCTGAAACATTTGGACCTCTTCAACACCAACTTCCTCCTCATCCAAGGAGCCATTATCATTTTCATTCTCCTCATTAAACAACTGAGATATTTCATCTTCATTCAACACCTATTCTATCTCTTTATCCTAATCACTGGACTCTTCTTCTAGTTCATTCTCTTCACCTTTTGGGAATGGAGCATGGTTAAGTACCAATAGTAGAGAATCATAAGGATTTGAGGGCACAATCTCTTGACTATTGAAAAAAATTCAATTTTATACTGAAAGATGGAAAAAGAAGTTTGAAACTTAGGGCAATCCATCTCGGAGTGTTGACTTGTCTTATTGAGCCTGCACCATCTAGACAAAGCTTCCTCTGCTAGATACACACCATTTGGAGGCTTCTCCTGGGTAGATGGTTGATCCAATGGAGTGGGAACTCCTCCATTATTAGGTCAAGTATTCCATGGCCTATTTTTTCTAGGTGGTTGCCTTCTATCGAACCCCTATCCACCTTGTTGCCCCTTGTCAAAGATCTGGGAAGAACCTTGTCCTCTTTCAAAATTTTGATTTTTGTCAAAATGCAGCCCTCGATCAAATTTTTGTCCTTTAGCAACATCCCTATTCTCCCTGTTGTAATTCGATTGCATGTTCTTCTATGTAGCCTGAAGTTGGCTATTCTAATTTCTTACATCGGTTACCTCCATATTCAGTTTCTTCACCTGCTCCATTAACTCATCCAACTATTCCTTATCTAGACCATTGTATGATGTTGAATTCACATTACCGTATGGGTATCCTGATGATCCTCCAAAGCCAATAGACTAATTCAAGACTTCTGAATTCTACAAATATGTAGGAAAACCAGTCTGTTGTTGCAGGTAAAGGGGTTGATTGGCTCTTTGCTGAGGGTAAGTGGTAATTGGATGAGCTTGATTCATTGGAGGACCTGGGTATGGGACCAAAGGTAGTGATGGTACTAGATTCATAATGGGAGTATGATGAGTCAAATCCTAGTTGAGAGCCTAGACTTGTCTAGGGTGAGTAGCAGGTCCTAAGGATGGAAAAGGTCTTGATAAATGTTGCCTCAAATCTGTGCTGACTTTAACAGCCTTTGTATATGTAGTGAGCAAGGTAGTTGGGGGATTAGTCCTCCACTTAAGGAAGGTGGATGTAAGGTTGTCAAGGGCTTCAAAGTAGACCTCTAGGGAAGTGGTGTCATCTACAACATAAGGTGCTTGAAGTCTAGTGTATACTCGGTGGAACCTATTATTGAATGACCCTATAGGCTCATTAATTTCCCTCTTAACTCCGGTAAACTACATGTAGAGCTCATTAGCAATAATGAGGATTTTAAAATTCTACATAAATGCAGCCTCAAGTTCAGTCCAATTATGGATAGATGCAACAGGTAGGTGATTGTACCAATAAAAGGCTTCTTCCCCCAAGGAATAAGGGAAAACCCTACATGAAACATCCTCATGGTTGATTCCTCTATCTCTCAGACAGGTCTAGAAAATCTTGATATGCTCCTCTGCCATCCTATTGGGGTCATTGGTATGGAACTTAGAGAAAAAGTGCTCAGGGTTCTTGGGCATGACATTGTAATTATTGAAGATCAAGGAAGATGGATTGTTGGCAAGGAAATCCATTGGTGGAGGTGGAGGTGGTAATGGTTGATTTATGGCTGGTTGGGGCTACAGAATAGGAATGGCTTCAAAATTAGATGAGGATGATGGGGATGATGGAAGTGGTTGGGTGGATGATGATTCTCCCCTTCTTCTAGTCCTTCCTAACCTGTTTGGATGTGGTAGCTCATAGAACTCTTCTTCTCTTGATAAATATCTAGTTCTTCTTCTAAACCTCTCAGGAGAAATGGCATTGATGAAATGCTCTAGCTTGCTTATTCAAGGCCCTCCTTCTAGCACCAATCTATTGATGGTGTTTTTTGCATAGCAACAACTCAAATAGAATATGGAAATCCTATCTCTCTTGAAAGGTAAATCTCTATGAACAAAGAGATAACCCCAAGGTCTCTCAGGCGTCAGGTCTTGACAAATGCAATGAAACAACTCAAAGATAATGTGAAAATTTTGGTAAGCACAAGGGTCCTTACAAATGAACAATGTTGGAAGTGTACATTCATCAGTTGTACCAATATAGTGATACTTCAAATCCTAAATCTAACCCAGACAATAAAAGAAATAGAAAAAGATAAAGGGTTTTAAAGAGATTTCTAAGATTAATTCTAATTCTAAGATTGACAATACAAATTATAAAATACTTGAAATGGACCAATCCCTCAAAAACTAATTCCTGTTTGACCCAGATAAACCTGCAACCTTAAAGAAATAGTGCAATCTTCTAAGGCGTTAAAGATTTTCATATTATGAATATTCATTCAAAACAACCCTATTGCAATCAAAATGAACAAGCATCCACAATCAAACTAAGTACAATGAATATTGAAGTCCAAGCTAACTTTGCAAAGCAAACAAAAGTCAGCTAGCTACAAAAAATATGGACTAGAGATTGCTACAAACACTTCAAGCATCAAACCATAAACACCATCAAGTCATCTAACATCAAACCTAGCATATATCAAATAAACCTAAGCAATTTCAAAAAATAGAATCTCAAGAACCATACCAAATAAAATTCAACACAAGAAAGGCACCAAATCATAATGTCTTTACTTGCATTAAATCACCCAAAGTAGCAAGAACTCCAATATTTTGTTACAGTACTTGCTTGCAAATGAGACTAAATCCTAACTCTAACTCTTGCTATATTTTTTAATTCGTTCCAATGTAGAAAAACTATCTAGCCCTTACAAATGAGGCAGAATGCCACATTTATAGAAACCCTTAAGATAGGGTGGCCCAATTAGGTTTACAATACTAAACAGCCACAAAACAAGTCATCCACAAGTCGGCCAAGAGGAATTCAAAAAATAGTAAATTATGCATTAAATGCATGCACTCCATCCTAGTTGGCCTAAGATCTCCAACATAGCTAGGTCCAATGCATACGAAGGAGGAAGATGAATAATGGGGAAGCAAAAATTCCAATGAGGCATTATATTAACTGCTCTCCCTCTTGTCCCTATCTCGCCTCACCTTATCCTGCACCATCAAAAATAACTTCTCCAAGTCGAAAATAGGTGGCATAGCTAATACTTTCATTCTCCTTTCAATGGAATTAATGTCCTCTCTTGAATGCTTTGCAACTTTATTCCAATCTATCCTGATGATTTGATATTTATCCATCACTGCAATGTATGTGGCTACATAATCTAACTAATGTTTATTGACCTAGTCTTCATTGAATAGAGAATACACATCTCACCACCATTTTCTCAATTGCTCCAAGCTCAAATTTTTTTGTACAAACCTTTTTCTTCCTATCATAACTTCAAAGAAATAAATACATTTGTTGTAGATCTCAGTTAGGGTGTCCTCAAATTTTTTCCCCTGCTTATACACCATCTTCAAAACCCTTTTCCTTATTTTCAAAACTTCCAACCATTCCCAAGGTTCTACGGCCTTGGAAAAAGGAAGAATTCCATCACTTACCAATTTATCTTCAGTGTACTCCATGATGATTTTAGTCTTCTACAACATGAGATCCACATCCTCCTTTTCTTGAGCTAGTACATTCTTCAACCAATCTATTGATCTCATAGCATCTCCACTAGTTTTAAGGATGTCCTTGATGGCATTATCTCCTTTAGCTTGCACTCCCTATAACAAACTCGTTGTCGCATGAGTTGTAGCTTTCATCTTCTCCAACTCAATTATTGTTTCTTGTGGTAGAAAACTTGCAGCAGATGATGAGGAGCTAATGGATTACAAGGGTTTCATCAAATCTTGCAAATACTTCCTAGGTTTATCATTCTCCTTCTTTAATTCTTGCTTGGTCTGCACCTCCTTCCTCAATCTACCCAATATTACAACACTAGAGCCTTCATATTCTTCAATTTCTTGTTCCATGGAAATAGGCCCTAAGTTGATAGTTTGCACACTGTAGTCACTACCAATCACATCATCCTTATTCTTATCAGGAGAAAGAGTATCAATGTGAACAACCCTATTATTTGCTTCATCTCTCTCGATCCTGGAGATAATCCTGGCTTTCGTCTTTGTTTTTCCCTTTCCTATGTTTGCCAGCAACTCATCCCAGTTGGTAGGAGTATCATCTATCGCAATTATCTTACTCTTTAACTCTTTGTCCAACCAACCTAGAACTACGGAATCCAATTGTACACCACCTTTTCCAACCACATCCTAGTGAACCTTGGGTACATCTTCATTCAAATCTCATTTTTCAAGAATCTCTTCAACTTTATCTTCTTTTTCCTTATCATTCTCTTCTTCTTCATGCACTGGGGAAGGAGACTTAATCATAATTTCCTCTCTCTGAGGAGGTCTATCCTCTTCACTTCTTGTAGGTGAATCCTCATAAGTCACCAAAGGAGACTGCAATACCTTCTCTATTTCTTCTTCAAAACTATAAAGTTCACCCTCTTGGAATTCTTCTTCCCCTAGATCTTGGTAATCCTCGGCATCCTTGGATTCACCTAGTACATTGTGAGCCTCATGAGAAGGAGGGATATTATCACACTCAAAAGTAGGAATAGTTATGGGAACACTTTTCTTTGGTACACCATCTCTAGGAGATTGAGTTCTTGATCTTCTTATGTACACCTGTGTCCTATCTCCTGAACATTCCACATTTACTACTAGTGGGTCAAATTCATCTCCTGCCTTAGAATTTTCCTTCTCCTTCTACGAATATCTTACTATTCTTCTTCTCTTAGGCATAGAAACACTAGCCTCTTTTCCTTCCTTTTCAAATTCATCCTCCATAGCTTTCTTCATCTTCAAAATGTGCTTCCTTTTCTTAGCAATGGGCTTTCTTTGCTTCTCTACCTCCTCCACCTAAGCAACTTTAATCTTTATCTTGAAAGGGGAACTCACCTTAGTCTTACCCTTAGGATCTTGCTCAGTTGATTTCTCAAAAATGGAATGAGACTCCAAGTCCCCCATTAGATCATAGGTGAATTTCACACCCTCACTTTCCAACCCCCACATCTTGTGCTTGAGCCACAGCTTAGTGTACCTTATCACTAGAGTCATGATCTATTACAATTCAGTCTTATCTTTCTCTAGCCAATCTATTTCTCTAACTGGTTTATCCTTCATAGCTTCATAGTCATGGCCTCGAATCAAATCTCCATAATCTTCAACCTGATCTGGAATAGAATTTATGTTGTATAGCAAGACTAATTTCACTGGTAGCATGGATAACTTCTTTCTGATTTCAAATTAATCATTTTTGTTGGCCAAATAATCCTCTATATCATCCTTATCACTGTATTCCCTGCTGGCCTTCATTTGTGCTTCACCAATTCTATCAAATCTAGACCTCTTGGAATGGAAAAAAGACCTAGAGTACTCATTTATTCTTTAGAAGAATGGGAAAATTTAATAGAGGGGTAGGCCTCACTACTGCCTATTCTCAAAGGAAAATCACCACCGAATACAATCTTATGTTTCTCCTTCTTAACAATTGCATCAAAATCATAGATCTACCTTCTGACCTCCAGAAGTATAACATGATCTATAGGATATCAAGGGAGTCTGTATGGATCCCTCTGCCAACAATCTATTATGATGTATGAATAGGTGGGGAATTGGATAAACCAAGCTCCAAACCTCCTGATTAATTCCTTAGCATTATCTAAGATCTGAACATGCTTTGCACCTTGCAATAGCCTGGTGATGTACATGGTGAATGCATCATTCACCCTCCTATAACTTGTGACACCCAATTGAAATTGTGGGTATACTTCATAAATTACACCCTACCCAAACACACCCCTTGTGCTTATCCCTTTGTATGGATGGAACCTTGCAAGTGCATAAACCAAGTAGGAGGTCATTGTGAAGGTCTTTGTTTGCAGGACATTGCACATTTGTTCATGTATCATTTCACTTATAATGCCTGCCCAATGGTAGTCAATATTTTGCTCCATCCTTATAATGACATGGAACATCCAGTTTTCAAATACTCCTGCACTTTTCAATCCCACTACCCTACTAAGGAGTGTGATAACATCATAGTATTCCTTCCTGAACTTAGCTCTGAATAACCACTTGGGTAGCTTGGAGAAGTGGGACTTGGGTTTCTCCAGCCATGAATTGATGATCTATTGGGATTTGATGACATCTTCATCATAATATTTCTTTGTTATATCCATATCAAAACCCACCACATGATACATGTCATGCATTTCAAAGGTCTGGGCTATGGACACAGGGTTGAGATTTGCCACAATTCTTCCTTGAGGACCAACTATCCTCTATGTGCCCTTGTCATAATTTCTAGCACATTCAAGCACCAACTCATAATACTAAACTATGGGAGGGAATCCATCTACATGTGCCAACCCTAATTCCAATATCCTTCTGGCCAACAGAGGGAGGTTTTGTGTTTCCATCCTTGTCTTAAATTCTTCATAATCCCACAACCCAACATTTGTATTGGTGACCTCTGACTAGATGGAAGTCAGCTTGCTCTCTGGGGTTCTGCTCTTTATGTCCACTTTAATCATTTCTACCTCAGAGATAGCAGAGCCTTCAGTACTTGGATCCATTACCCTGCCCTTGGTCCTTCCAGCAATAGCTTGTCTTAATTTTTCCTGCATTCAATAAAGAGACCATAGTAACAATCCATCACTCCATGAAATTCAAGCTAATACATTACAAATGATATATTCATCCTTAAAACAAATCCCATGATGAAAAAAAATCCCCAAAATCTCATAAGAATTACTCATTTCAAAGTTTGGGTTTTTAGTCCTCTCGCGGAATTTAGGCCACATGGGAATCTCGAGAAATTTTGGACTAGATGGAATCCAGTGAAACAAGCACAATGAAACTTCCAACCACCATTTAATCATCCATTATTAACTAAGAAACAACATAAAACATCTTAAAATAACTCAAATCGATAATAAAATGCACAGTCATCAGCCAATAGATCATGCTATCTCTCAATTCTTCACTTTCAACAAGATTTTGGGGAACTCCGCCATGGACAAAAATCCATAGATTATGAACTCTGAGAAAATGAAGGGACAAAGAAATTTTGGTAAAATGCCAAAGACACGAAATTTCGTGAAGCTGGTGCAATTTTACATTTTAAGCATATTTTCGGGAAATTGATAAAGCGATGGAAAAATCGGGGAAGTCCTGAAGTAAAGGAAATCCATGAGGTGTTTGAAAACCTAAAATATTTGACTTTGTCAAGATTTCACTCAGATTGATCAAAGGATTAGGAAGTTGTGAATTTAGCTTTGGATTCGGTTTGTTCAAAGTGCAAGATGAACAATTTATGTTTCAAATTGAGCCAAATGAAATCCAATCAATATGAGGAATGATTTCAGCAAGGGAAACCTTAGGAAATCTCGATGATAGCATAGCTCAGATCCTAACTCGTCATTTTCATTCCCACTATTCTTCACACGAATTCTCCCATGACTCAACTAAGATAGGGTGATTATCAATTCAAACAATAAGCAACAAGCTTCACTTCGCCCAAGACGTAATTTCATCAAAGGTTGGGGATTTCTAGGTTAAACCAGAGCTCAACATAAGAAAGCATGAAATCAAATTAATAATGAATCAAAGAAGTGGTTAACCTCATTGAATCACAGTCCTGTAGAAGGAAAGGAGGCGTGAGCTATGAGGAAGGGCATCAAGCCAACAAATGGAAACCCTAGCACTGCTACCAGACCATACCACATCAAAGTCCCGACTCAAAACATACACCCACACAAACCCTTAAGAAAATTTAGTTTTTTTATTAAAAAGGGAAGGTAGCATGTACATACCCTGAGATCAAAGAAATAAAAATAGCAATAGCTAGCAAAAAGCCCAAATTCCAAACAAAATGTAAGTAGTCACCAAAACTCGACTGTAACGATCGATCACAATCTCAAATGCACAATCCAGCAATAGCAACCAAAAACCAACTCCTCAAATCCCACAACAAGGAAAATGACATGAACTTCTCTTCATAATTCGCAATTAAATCCAATAAAAGGAAACTGCAAGATCGTATAGGAGATATAAATATGTCAACAAGAAGGTGAGCTTGGGAATCTGAAGGCACGATAAAGTTTCGGGAAAATCCAATCCAGACGGAATTCTACGAAGTCCTGGAATTTCTAGAAATAATATAAAGCAGCCTCCATTGGGTTTTCAAGGTGCTCAGGGAAATCCGCCCAAGGGGCATTTTCCTGAAAATAGAGAAAAACCCAAAATGAATCCCAGAACACAGGATTTTCAAAGTACTTCCTCAAAAGGGGCATTTGCATGAGAAAGATAATCATTTGGGAACATGCCAAGGTAACCAAATCCTCAAAATCAAAGAGGCTCCCTACTTTCAGTGGGAATGTGTGTGAAAACTGCACAACAGGTTTGTTCTTGAATGTAGCATAGATCTTTGTCCCTTTCCCTTTAGGTGCAAAACCCTAGAGGTGCAATAGGTGACTAAAATCTTCGTTACACTCACAAAAGAAGAAAAACTAGAATTCCATGACTTTTTCATAGAACATCAAGTCAATTTTGCATGGTCTTATGTTGAAATGCCTAGATTGGACCCCAGATTCATCCTACATCATTTACCATTACTTCCAAAAACAAATCCTATCAAACAAAAGCTTAGGAAAATGCATCCTTAGATAGCTCTACTGGTCAAATTTGAACTCAAGAAATTATTGGATGTTGGTTTCATAAGACCTATTGACTATGTAGATTGGATCTCAAACCTTTTATCAATGAACAAATGAAATGGAAAAATCCGTATCTACACAGATTTATATGACTTGAACAAAGCATGGCTGAAGGATGACTTCCCAATTCCTAATATAGACATCGCATTAGATATAACAGCAGGCTATGAGATGTTGTCCCTCATGGATGGATTCTCACGGTATAATCATATTTTTATCGCTCCTTAAGGTTAGTATAAGATGGCGTTCACTTTCCCATGGGGTACATACTGCTAGAATATCATGCCCTTTGGAGTTAGAAATGTAGGCACAACCTATCAAAGAGCTATGAAGACCATATTTCATGATCTCATGCACGCATTGATGGAAAACTATGTTGATGGAATTTTGGTGAAATCCTTGGCATGTGGTGATTATTTGAGAGTCTTGGAAAAAAAATTCAAAAGGCTTGAAGAATATAAAGTTTGTCTAAATCTTAAGAAATGTGTCTTTAGCATGACATCGAGAAAGCTCTTAGGATACATAGTTTCCTATAGAGGCATTGAAGTGGATCTAAAAAATATAAAATATATATTAGATATGCCTCCCCCAACAAGAATCAGTCAACTCAGGACATTGCAAGGCTGACTTCAGTCCACCAAATGCTTAATTGCATAGCTTTCCAATAAATGTTAGCCTTTTTAGTATTTTTTACACAAGGGAGTTCATTTTATATGGACAGACAAGTGTGAGGTAGCTTTTCAACAAATTAAAGAGTACCTCCTAACACCTCCTATTTTGATGCTACTAATAGATGGTAAGCCCCTAATTCTTTATATATCAGCTACCATTTCCACATTGGGGGCATTACTTGCACAAAATGATCATGATGAGAAAGAATAGGCTATCTATTATATTAGTCACACATCAGTTGGGTATGAACTCAACTATATTCCTATTAAACGTGATTGTCTCATCATGGTTTTCACCACTCAGAAACTAAGACATTACATGATAAATCATCAAACAATACTAGTGGATAAGATAGATCCTCTCAAATACCTACTTAGTCAGGCAACATTGATAGAATGGTTGGCTAATTGGGTAATGATACTCTGGGAGTATGACATAAAATATGTGGAACAAAAAGCAATAAAAGGATAGGTTATCACAGACCAACTTTCTGATGCACCCACAAAAGATGATCACCCTTTGATTTTTGATTTCTTGGATGAGTCAATATTTGCATTAGACATTGGCACAACATGAAAGTTATACTTTGATGGCTCGTACACTAGTCATGGATCAGGTGTAGAAATATTATTCATCGCCCCTCAAGGTTATACTATTCCCAAATCCTTCAGAATAGCCTTTCCATGTACAAAGAACATTGTAGAATATGAGGCCTTACTAACAGGATTACGCATGGCTATACAATGGAAAATTACAAGTCTGCAATTCTTTATAGATTCCCAATTGGTCATCTGACAGGTCAGCGATGACTATGACACTAAAGAAAAGAAATTGACCCCATACAAAAGAATGGTTGACAGTTTTAAACTATATTTTGTAGATATTACTTTTTTCTAGATCCCACAGATTCAGAACAAAATAGTTGATGTCATGGCCACCATTGGATTTCTCTTGGACATTCCCAATAATATGTCGCAATATGAGTTCTTAGTGGAATAGTTGTTGGTCCCTACCTTTGATGTCCCTGAATTTGAAATGGTGTGTGAACTTTTTGGTCCCAATTCCCCATGATATCAAACCATTTATGACTATCTACATTCCTAGACATTACCATCTAATCAATCTAATAACCAATGCAAGGCCTTCCTTCATAAAGTTGCTCGCTACACCATCATCAGTGATACCCTATATAGACATGGCCTAGACAATATCTTACTCAAATTTCTCGGCACTAATGAAGCACAAACTACCTTACATGAAGTACATGAAAGTATATGCGGAGCCCATACTAGTGGTAGGACTCTAGCTAAAAATATCATGTGACTAGGATATTACTAGCCTACAATCTATCACTTTATGAAGAAATTTTGATAGTGCCAGATACATAGTTACTTCATCCATGCACCTGTATAGGAGCTATAGCTGATCACTTCACCATGGCCCTTCGCTCAATGGGGACTCAACCTCATAGGTAAAATTTATCCCACCTCATCTAATTGCCACAAATTCATTATCACTGCAATTGAATATTTCATGAAATAGATTGAAGACATTCCCTTGACATGCATAACCGGTAAACAAATATCTAAGTTCATCCTCAATTACATCATATGCCATTATGGTGTCCCATAATCCATCATCACTGATAATGGTTATCCCTTTAAAAATCAGGATGTTTGTGAGTTATGTGAGAGATTCCACATCCAGCACCACTTTTCCATGCCATATTACCCATAAGGTAACGGCCAATCTAAGGCATCCAATAAGACCATAATCAAAATTCTTAAAAAGACTATCAATAACACTTGTCGTGACTGGCACATTCAGCATAACCTCACCCTATGGGTGTATAGCACAAGGATTCACACAACCACCGATGCCACTCCATTCACCCTAGTCTTTTGTGTGGAGGCTATCCTTCCTATAGAGTTTGAAGTCCCCTCCCTATGGGTCTCTATGAAAGGGCTCATTGACGATGAGGAGTACCATATATCCTAACTGCATGATTTAGAGTTGCTTGATAAACGTAGATAGAATGCCTTGACTCGTCTATACGCATACCAAAACCGTCTTTTCTGTAGTTACAACAAAAGGGTTTTGGTCAAATGTTTTAACATTAGTGACTTAGTGTTGATGCAAAATCCAAAAAAGAGGCAAAATGTGAGAAACCTAGAAAATTTGAGCCCAACTAGCTAGGTCCATATGTCATCACAACATCCTTTGGTTCTGATACTTATTAGTTGTCCACGTCTAAAGAAGAACCTTTGTATGAGGCTATCAACAACTTGCACCTATGCAATTTATATTGCTAGCTTCAAAGAGCCAGGCTAAAATTGAAAAAAATATATAAAATACAAAAAGTCCTAAAAAAATACAAAAAAATTGTTACCTTGATAAAAACCTAGCAAACAGGCATCTTGGCGATAGAAAAAACAAATCAAAAAACCATAAAAATAGTAAAAATAAATAAAAATCATCCAATAGTGAAAACCACATCAGTGGCGCTTTTGATAAGTACCATGGTGAAAACTCGGCAAATAGGCGCCATGTGTAGGAATTCTTTTCTCTATCATCTACTGTCACTCTATCTAGTCTTCCACCCTATTACATAATAATTCCTTTACCTTCCATCATCTCCCATTTGACATCCATCATTAGACCTTGTCATCTTTATCATGAATTCCAAGCAGTTGATGTCTTATGCCCTTTCTCCATCTTCCATCCATAATAAACCCATGTCCTGTCCCATCCCTATTAGTTAGTCTTATACCCAACAAGGGAAATTTCCTAACACCTCGCTTCATTCGATTATACCCTTGTCATTGGACGTCAAAAAATTTGAAAAAAAACAAAAAAATCAAATATCCACAAAAAGACAAAAATTACAAATATCCAAAAAAAGACAAAAAAATCAAATATTCCCAAAAAGACAAAAAATCAAAAACATTTGAAAAGACAAAAAATCAAATATCCACAAAAATATAAAAAAAATCATAAAACCTCAAAACTCCAAAAATATCAAAACATGCGAAAAAACCAAAAAACATTCAAATAACTTTCAGAAAATCCCTAAAACGAAGTCAAAGTCAATCATGTCAAAGTTTGTCATTCTCAAACTATGTTGCCTCTACGACTGGACATAGGCAAGGAGATCTCTCGATGTGCCTCTGAGGCATTGGGTCAGTCCTTTAGGTGTTAAATAAAATCATGATTCGGTCCTTTGTCATTGAAACAAAGTCAAGGGTCATGTCAAACTACGAGTTCTCTGTGAATTGCTACGTAGGCAAGGCCATCTGTCTATGAGCCCCTAAGGCCCCCTAGGTCAGTCTTTTAGGGTTCATTGGGTTAGTCAAAATAAATCAGACACTATCAACTTAGATGTGAGATCATCATCTGAAATTTAAACATAAATATTGAATCAACAAGACACGCACACCAACAATTCTCCAAGTCAAATTATTCATTTATCAAATCAATCAAACCAATCAAATCGATCAAAACCAATGGTCTTATATTTGATGTGTCATTCTTGAAACTAGACCTTGTCACTATCACACTTTGTCATTTTCCTTATACAAGTAGTTACATGATCGAAACCAGACTTGATGTCTTATATGACATGTTTCTTCTCCTAAAACTAGGCCTTGTCAAAATAGTTCATTCGTCACTCACTTTGTCCCTTAACACACTAACAAAAACTTATTGACAAATAATCTGAATGGTTATTGACCTTGTTGGTCTATTTTCTCTTCTCTTTTGGATTTACTTCGGTCATGTTACTAGGCACCTCGAGGATGTCCCATGAAGGATTTAGAGGAGCGATGATGTCTCATGACTCATCTTTTATTTGATTTTTGTCTGTAGTTTGTCTTGACAAAAAGACTAGGGTAACATGACCCTTAGTATGAGTCAGGACATTCCTTGTCTATAACTATCTATTTTATAGATGGATGACCTTGCACACCTTGGTCTATGTCATACCATGGTGTTTCTTGTCCATTTTTCATAGTTTACCACCCAATGATGATTAAATGAAAATATTTTCATAACAAAATATATATCTGCAAATTATCTCAACTAGAACTATCTCAACATCCATGTATTCTATGCTAGCATCCATGTCTTCTATGCTAACATCCATGTCTTCTATGCTAACATCCATCCTTTCTATGCTAACATTCATCTTTTTCACTCTAACATTTCTTCTAGTCTCCATCTTCATCATCCTTATCTATTTTCCTATATCCTTTTGTCCTTCATCTTCTAGTCCTGTCATCCATTTCGAGAGAACACTCATGTTCTTTGAACCCACCTATCCTCTCGAGGGGGGAATACCACTACCTTCTCATCATTCTTCCTTACACTGGAACATATCTTTTTCTTTGACACAATGCAATAAACTCCATTGTATCAAACAGGGGCAAATGTAGACACTAAAAAATATCCTAGGCTTGCTAACACCATTTTTCCATTGTCTAGGATCATATTTCTACTATTAATTAAATAATTTTTAATTATTTAATAAATTTCTTCATTACTCCTGATTAATTAAATAAATTACATTCATTTAATTGTGTCACTAATATCTTTAGTTTATATAATTAAACAAATTTATATTTATCTAATTATTTATCATTTTCCACTATAATTGAATAATTATGTTAATTATTTAATTATTCACTTTTAGCTTTTTCTAACACAAATTAAGTAAATCTTATTTGATTAATGACTTTCCTTTTCACTCAAATTTTTGAATTAATATGTCATTTAATAAAAAAGATAACTTGGCTTTTCCTTTTGCATTTAAATAATGTTTCTATTACTTGAAAATGCATTTTCCTCTTTGAACTAATTGATTTTCTCAAAAAAACGTTCAATTTCCTCATTCTCCTTCACTTTCAATCTTATCTTATCTTGTCTCGTTCAATTTCGGCCATTGATCGAAATAAAAATCATCTAATCTTGACCATCTATTTTCCATCCAACTCTCTGTAAATATTGCTATCATTTATCATTTTTAAATCATCTAGAGTTTATAACTACATGTTGTTGAGATAATACTTTCTTTGATATTTTTCTCTCATAATATTTAGGCTAGTATTTGCATACTCGATCTAAGGGCAAGCACCATTTAATATAAAAATGGAGATCTATGTAGATAATGCAATGCATGCATGAAGGATTGAGTGATATTATTTCATTTTGTTTTATGCTTTTATGTTTTAATTTTCCACGGTAGTTTATTAGGGTTTTTGTGTTTATTGATCTAATATACTTTAGACTTGAAAATCTAACCCTCATGACACATATCATATTTATTATTCCACAATAAGCACAATACATATATTGATATGCATATACATAAATTGTATACACACACACACACACACACACACACACACATATATATATATATATATATATTTGATGCTTGCATGTATCAATTAAATGTACAATCACAATTTCATGAAGTTCATAAACTCAAAACTAGGATCTAGTCATGTAATTCAAACATAAGAACAATCATGAAATCAAGACCAACTAACCAAGACCAATTAAAATCATTCTCAAACTATGACCAAGGGTAGACTTACCAATTTTGTACTTAATCTTGACTTAGCCCAACCAAACTATGATGTGAGTGTGTGTATGCTCAATTAGGATCATTAAGGATTATCAAACCGAGTTCTTCTCCTAAGTGATACTCCCCCTCTCTTACCTAAGGGCTTGACTCCTTGCATCCAGCTGAGTGCAACACGAAGGTATTTATCCATTCAAATGAAACACATTTGCATCATAAGTTATTTGCATGATCAAAGCATTAAAGTAATCATATTGTAATATATATGAATTCATCACATTTTCCATAATCATGTATATTCAAAACACAATCATACCTTAAAAATAAATAACATCTCAATGCATATATAAGTATTTCATTCACCTTTTAAACATATTAAGGTCACAATTTACATTTAATCATCATATTTACTCATGAAGGTAAAAGTAACTTGGTAAATGAGAAATGGGGTGTAACATACTTCCCCCCTTGTGAATCATCATCCATGATGATTTGAAGTACTAAAATATATAGATTAGGTCAAATAAAGGTTTAAATTTTAATTTTCACATCATGTAAGAAATAAAAATATCCAAATAATCTTCCCTCATAGGACAACTCTTTGCAATCTCATCCTTCTTGGACCTTGTATTGAGTGACTTTGCTAGCACATAAGGAGATCTTATGTTCTTCAAGCATACTTTCTCTCTAAAGAACTATACATCATAATTATATTAGTGTCAACTTAATATGTACAACATAAGTACAAAAGTGACTACATCCTATATGACACCTATACCACCGTGATTGGAAAAACTTATTCTCATTGGCTAATACAATTATCCTTAGTATAACCCAAATAGAAAATTAATTTCAATGTATTGCACACTACACCATGGGTCCCATGCTTCCCATTGGTCTTTACACCATTGTAAAACTTAGAAGTCGATACCGTCCATCACTGACACAAAAATTTACCTTAAGCATAATAGTACCTCCCTTGACTACTATCCATCTTGAGCATAATATTTCCCCTTAGAAATTTGTCAATCCTAAGCTTAATATTACTACTCCTTAATTCAATATTTGTATCAATAAAGTTTTCCTTTATCATTTTGATCTATTTTTCCATTTATGACAACATCTTGTCTTCATCCTTTGGCATACTGGACAACTTGCTACATACCTTGCAAAATCTTACTCTATTTCTTCCAGATTATAGTGGTTCCACATTAGACAAATAATTTATCATTCCAATGTGTCCTAAATATGACATCAATTTACCTCATTTCATTCCTTAGTCTCCCATAATTTGGTGCATAGTTTCTTTCTCTGATTCATAATAGTTCATCCTAACTAAGTGAAAACCTCTTTCATCAACTTATGCCACAATTTTTTCTAAGATTTTTATGATTTGATATTATTGTGGAGATATAACTCCTTCATATTACGGCATTCATATCTTGGATTTATTTCACCCTTTAATTATTCCCAAAATCGTAGTTTGATTTCAATTCAATTCATCTCTTCCAATGAGCATTTTATATTTTTTGAATAATAATTATTGTTTAATCATGTCAATTTGATATTATTCTCCAAAAGATGTCCAAACCAATAATTCGTAAATAAGTACCAAACATGATTTTTTCTTGAAAATCATGATTACATCAGTCTTCCCTTTCCTATTCCATAGGTGTTAATCTTGTCTTTCATGATTAAGTGCACTACCTATCATTTTCTAAAGCATCAATGATAATAACAAATTGATGTTCCAAAAAAATATGTAAAGAATTGTGTTGTATATATTTCACTTTTATTGGTCAAAAGCCTGTAACTTTTCTTGACCATTCCAAATATTTAACTATTAGTTACAATACATTAACCTTCACTTTCAACAACCTTGTTGTGGTCATGGGGTACAAAACTTCAAATATAGGCTTTTTAAATCATGACTTATAGAGAAGTCAAAATTTCTTCCAAATTGAAAATACATCGCTAAATGTTGAATAGGGTACTTATCTGAGTGCATTTACTCTCCCTCTTTCCCCCTTAGTTTTTACTAGATATTAGGTCATTTTAAAGTTAAACTCTTAATAATCAACCATTCCTCCAAATCGCTCGAATTGATTTAACATTCCTTTTTGTTGGATTTTTATAATTTATTGACTATTAATTTTCCTTTCTTACCCTCCATGGTATACCTTAGATATACTTTTTGTTCCCAAAATTATATTCATAATCACCCTCTAATCTATCAGAATCAATAATTGGATCCATAGTAACGAGATCTAATGAATAATCAAGAACTTTTCTAGTTAAGAGATACTCTGATATTTCATTCCAATTCTCTTTTCCATGTATACTAATAGCCTTTTAACCATAGTAGAAGAATATCCAGTATCTGCAAAGCCCCATTTTTTCATGTGTTAAATGAGCTTGCCTGAGGATCCCTATGACAAATGTGTCTTTACCTTTGTGATTGGTTTCCATTTATGACCTAATTAGGTCTCTGACCATTATTCTTTTGACTTGATAACATAGCCTCCTTCTTATCCAATTTCCCATTGGAACATCCTTAATTGATCATTTAGGGGACTGAACATAAGTTTTTTTTCATAGACAAACTAGTAAGTTCAATTTGAACTTCAACCCAAATTATGCTCTAACTAAGCCCTTTGTTCGAATTGTTTGATTTACTTTTCAAGATTTTACTTTGCAATCAATTTTCTAAGTAATTTTGTCCCAATTGTTGGTAATTTCATTTTCTCATAACCTTAGATACTCTAAGGTTTTTTTGTTTCTTTCCCCATTTTCAATTCTAAGCTCCAAATTGCTCATGCCCCTTCTATTTGATGGTTTCATGTTCACTCTTATTCTTCATAGGTTACTTATTTTTTTGACCATTCTAATCTCAACCCTTTATTCTAAAGTATTAACATTCACTCTTGGTTCTAATTATCATTGCAAGATTTCAACCTTGTTTGAGTTGATATTCTCAGAAGGTTATCCTACCTCATGAATACCTATCTTGTTGATTTTGATTCAAAATATGTTGACTCTCTACTTCAACTAAAGTTTGAAATTTATGCTAGCAATTAGTTTCTCCAACTTAATCATTCATATGAATAGACATAATCCATATTTGTAGATTAATATCATCCTTATTTAATCCAAAATCCTTGACTACTTGCAACTATAGGTTGCTATTAAAAAGAGGGTTCTCTTTAGTTCTTTCTCACCCTCAGAATCATTTAAAAAACTTTGTAGGGTGAAGGTACTCATTGCTACTCCTCCATATCCTTCCTACTCAACCTTGTTTTCATAACTTCTTCCATCCAAAGGTGTCTCTAAATGAGCTGTTAGTTTTAGGAGTTTCCAACTCTAGGGATAATTCTTTCCTAGTCTCAAATTTAGACAAGTTTCAGGAAGATTTTCCTCCTTATTGCTTCCCATAGTTCTTTCCTCTTTCCATCCTAGTTGTTAGCCTCATTTAATGGTTCAATAACTAAGCCCTCAAAGCTATAACTTGAAGATTAAATATATGCACCAAGTAGCTATCTTGCTCATCATGAAGGTTCATTTCATTATCAACCTAGGGACGTGAACTTGAAATGGGTCAGCATTGTATATGCACTAGGATTCCATTGTAGCCATCCTTATCCTATAACTTTAGAAAGGAAATAATATTGAAAGTGAAATACTTGAAATGAAGCAGCATAAGTACTGAGCATAAACCAACAACTAAACTGAACTAAAATGAATTACAAAAAAAGAAGTCTTAGTAAATAGACATGAAGTTACTTTTTTGTCATGGCTACAGGAATAGACATAGAACAGAGTTCTAGTGGTTACAGGAATAGACAACTACTAAGACTTTAACTAATTATTGAACAGAAAAGTAACTACTAAACTGAGAAGATGGAATTCTCACCAAGTGGGCCCCCTTCAATGGTTTTTCCCAATACTAACTCATATGTAACAAACTAAAATATCATTTTATTCATTGAAAACATGATTACAACATAGCAGCAACATAACTATATTTCTTGAAAACTGCAAAATGCAAGTACAATTCTCAGAATGTTCAACCTCCTGAGGAGGAGCATCTAACCATTATTTATAGAATAAAATATTCTAACTAACTTAACTAACAAGGCAGATGACTCCAATAGATTTGGAGGATGCCAATTATTGAAAGCATGAAAAAGAGGAAGGAAGTTATGCATGCACAAGATTCGGTCAAACCAAACTTGCTTCAATGAAAATTCATCATAACAACACCTCCTAAATATACTCAACTAATAGACATGGCCATTGAGGTTAACTTCCACATGAGCTAGAATTTTCCAACCTCTTGACTTCTTCAATGTCCATCTCTACTTGACTTTTTCAGCACCTGAGTAGCTGGCATGAACTCCTTCCACATTGCCAACTCCATTTATTTCTACATCTAAATCTGGGCCTCCATTATAACTTTCGTGTGCACAAGACAAATGTATATCCATAATTACCTTAAAGTAACATCCATTCAATCACATGTAAAATTAACATAGATTAATCACATAGCATGTTAATGTCATCAAAAGTCACAAGGATAAGTTTATGCCCAAGGTTTATGGATTTGAGGAAATAACATGGACAGTGTTGATAACCAAGTGTCATAGTTTATAGTATCAACAACAAATATATGATAAACCCTATCAAAATTGAGCCATTAATTGAACTCATCATCTCCCCCAACCTAATGTTATGTCAGTCCTCCAGCAGAGGGAGCTCTATTCCTTTGCCTTGTCAAAGCTCTGAAGTCACCAACTATCAACTATCCCAGATCAGTCTCTATAGTATTTGAATTAGAATCTTAGTAGAATCCTTTCTTGTTTTCCAATATGCTCCACCTTGGCCTTTCTATAGCTATGGCATACTGATAGTATCTGTAATTTGGTACTAGCCACAATAGAGTAGGTGGCTGAGATGTCAATGGAAGCCAATACTATTGCTTCATCCTTCTAATTTGTATGTACCTAGTACATCATTTACATGCTATAGCATAATTTTTCAAGGAATGTGGTTCAACTTGTTTCAACTGATCTTTCAAAATATTCCACCTCTATGATAGGTACCCCAATATTGTTTTCCCTATAGTTTCAACTATCTACACATATTCCTGGTATGCTTCTTCCCTAATAGGCATGATTCTATTTTTGTAGCTCATATGATAAAAAATTATATGCCAGGTATAGTAAATGTTTGAAGGGTTTCTGGATTTAGTTCTGAGAGGCAAAGGAGCATAGATTTCTCTTTCCCTATATATTTTAAACTACTCCCTCCAGTTGAATTCATTCTAGATCCATGACATGAATACCCTAAGATGGATATCTCCAAGGTACAGCAATGGGTTCCAGTCATGATCATTAGGCACAACATAATTATGCAAGTACAATTCACACATCATATTTTTAACTTCAAGAGGAGAGGATTGGTATGTTTGAAAAAACTCATGTTGGGTTTCAATAAAGGGGCTTAAACCTGAAATAACCCTTGGAAGCTTGAAGGAAAGATGATGATCCTTCAAATGCAGTGCATATACTCTTGGAGGAATTTCGCATGCCATAATTTGTGGTACTAAAGCTACCACATTATCTACCTTATCCTTCAATGCAGCAATTTCTACATCTCTCTTCTCAATTTCTATATTTTTCTTATTGAATTCTTCTTGAAGCTTGAGTCTTTCCTTTTTTCACTCCTCCTCTTTCCTTTGCATTTCATTCCATAAGTTCAGAGCTACAAGATTCAATGAAAAAGTGATAGTTTTATGTATACCTACCAATATATTTCCTCACACTGGTTCATGTTGTTCAAATGGCACCAATTGCAATGATTCTTATTGTTCATCTTGCTTTGGTTGCAGTGGTTCTTGATTTTCTAGCTACTGTACAACATCAACAAGCTCTGCTAACCTTATGTTTGCATGTTCCTAAAAAATATCTTCCACTTCAACATTTACCTATCCCTTAGGAGCTTATGTCTCCTTCATAGGTGTTCTTCTGAGCCTAGGGCTTCTTTTTGGAGGTATATCAATAGTTGTCTCTGCTAGTTTTGATTTCTTTAAAGGGATTTTATGTTTCTCAATGGTTGTAGGAAGACCAGTGTCATCAGCTTTCCATTTCCTAGGGCTAGGTTTTTCTTTTTCTGATGTTTGGTTCCTAGCCTTCCCTTTTCTAGTTTTTTCCTCCCTCATTTGTGCTTCCTCTTTCCTAATGGTTTCCCTAGTATGAATTGGAGTTTTAGAAAGAACATTGACATTAGGGTCTGTGGATGAACATTCTTCATCCGAATATTTTGATTCAGAGGAGCCAATTTCTATTGTTGATTCAGCTAAAAGAGGGTTTATACTAGGGTTTGTGCCAGAGGTTGAAGCTCCAAGAGTGGTTTTAGCAACCCTCTCGCCCCTACTAACCCTACGAGCTTGAGGCTGACCTCTATGATGAAAATTTTCCAATCTGAATTGATCAATGTTCACAAAATCTTCCCATGACATACCAGATACTTCTTGTAAAGATTTTTCTATTAACAATTTTATCAAACAGTGATGGGAGACAGAATTGTCCCTACCTTTTTGTGTTTCAACTGCCATGATTGCTAGGAGGTTGTATAGCACATTAGGTGTGTTCATACTTCTTCCATATTTCATATGGTTCAGGAGCTTAAAATTCACATAATGGAGGCATGATTGGTGGCCTTCACAGGTAATATATTTGATAATGTAGACAACAACTTGTTTCCACTTTTCTGGCAGAGAAGTTCTCCTTGTTCATTTCTTATCTAAAACAAGCAGAGGATCACAAGGTTTAGTGAACTGTGGTCTAGCTAACCTCGCATCCCTGGAAATAGGGTATGTCTCTCCTTCGGCAGGGAAACACGTTACATCAAAAATTCTCTCCTCAGTGGCTATAATTTATAGCCCTTTTACCATTTCCTTACCGTCAGATGTCAATAAAAATTCCAGAGCAATGTCCTTATAGAAACTATCTAGTTTCAAAAAGTAGTCCAACCATCCACAATTTCTAAATTTGGCCAAAGATTCCATCCTAAAGTATCATGTCATGAAATGTAGGTTCATTCCTAATCAGCTAACCTCCCATTATTTCTACCCACAATTAGATAAACACTTCTGCAAAATTTTCTTTCATGCAATCCTTCTCTGAAAACCAAATTTCTTCTGCTTCATGCAACTCTTCTTTATTGCTAATACCAATGTCACATAACTCTTCAATTTACCTTTTGTGTGATGTTATGACTATGACTAAGGCAGTAAAGAAACATAAATGAGGGATATCATTAAGAAAAATGGTGGCAGTTTAGTGTCACATCATACATAAAGGTCATCATTTCAACTATTTCAAATTGGCTCATTTTAAATTTGTTGACATGTATGACATGTGGACATGATGGATTTACACTTCCCCCAACCTAAATCAAGGCATGTGTCTGCATAGGATAGGATGTAATAATGGTGTGATAGGGCAGAGTACTTAATAAGTGATATGCAAAATATCAACATTAATATATAGTAATTAAGTAAATGCATTCAATATAATTAAGATATAAAAATTTGTTACACACATACCTAGAAATTTGGAACATCTTTTCCAAAGAATGTGGATGAAGTACCGGTTATCATAAAATTTTAGTTGAGTAATTAAATGAAGTGGTGGTGGAGTGAGGTGGAAGAAAGAGAGAGAGAGAGAGAGAGAGATAATGGAAATGAATGGGCAGATAATCTTTATTGATGGAGAAATTAATTCCCACTAAAAGTGGAAATCTTTATTATGATCGCATGTGTACCTTTAATTAGCTAGAAAGTTGAACACTGGGTCCACTTCCTTTGGCTACAAGAACATTGGAATTCTCGTACTCAAAAAATTGCTACATGAATTCCTGCTTTGAGCCAGACTTATGGTACAACCTAAGTCGATGACCATTGACTGGGAGCTTGAATTTGACAGGATCAATTGTTGTAAGTTGAACAACACCATTGGAGTAGACCTCTACAACTTCATATGGTCCCAACTAGTGGGTTTGAAGCTTTCCCAAGTTATCTTTATACCTGGAGTCATAAAGAAGTGACTAGTCACCTGGATGGAATTTCTTATCTTTGATGTATTTATCATGCCATTTGAATCTCTGGTTCTGCACCATTTTAGTATGGTGGAGAGTCGATTTCCTAATCTCATCCAAGGCATTTAATTGTATGACCCTATCCTTTTGGGCCTCAGATATATCTATTCCAAGGTCTAGTGTTTTTCTAAGAGTTTTGTGTTCAAACCCTATAGGCATCATTATTGTTTTTCCATATAATAGCTCAAAGGGAGTAAAATCGATTGTGGTTTTCCAAGTGGTTCTATAGGCCCAAAAAGCTTCTAGCAACCTATTTTCCCAATCTTTTATGTGAAGTGATACTGTCTTGGTCATAATAGATTCTATTTCCCTATTTTTTACCTCAAATTATCCATTGGCTTGTGGGTGATAGGGAGTATATTTTCTATGCCTGACATTATAATCATTCACCAAGGTTGTGATAAGAGTGGATGTGAACTGAGCCCCTTGATTTGTGACTATCTCCTTAGGAACTCCATAGCATGTGAATATTTCTTCATAGAGAAATTCTGCAACTTTATTTTTCCTAGCATGTTTCATGGCTTTTACCTTAGTCCATTTTATCACATAATCAATACAAACTAAGATGTAAGATTTTTCATTTGATGGTGGATCAATTAGACCTACAAAATTAAGTCCCCATTTATCAAATGGTGTGATAACTACCTAAGGGTATAGAGGCATCTCATCTAATTTAGTTGGTCAGCCCATCCTTTAACACCTATCACATTTCCTAGTATACTTGCTTGCATCCTTATGAAGTGTAGGCCAGTAGTATCCTATATTGAGGATCTTCATGGTTTTCCTCTTAGCTACAAAATGTCCCCCACAGGGTTCATCATGGCATGCATGCAGTATATCATAAGTCTCATCCTCTCTTATACATCTTTTGAGCACATGATCTGGTCCAATATAGAATAAACAACCTGCCATCCATGAGAATGGAAACATTTTCTCAATAAGAACTCTTCCTTCTTTTGGAGAGAAATGAGGGGGAACTCTTCCTGTAACCAAATAATTGGCTATATCGGCATACCAAGGTGTATGCACACTGATGGAGAATAAATGTTCATCAGAAAAGAATTCATCAATGACTTGAGTTTCTTCTGACGTTGTCAATCTGGAGAGAAATTTTTCCACAACATTTGCTTTCCCTGGCTTTTCTATGATGGTGATTTCAAATTCTTGCATTAACATCAAGCATATTTCTAATCTTCCTGTGATCAATGGCTTTTTCATAAGATATCTTATGGTTGCATGGTTTTTATGGACAAAGATATGGTATCCTATGATATAATGCCTGAATTTGTCGAGATCATAAATGACTTCCAACATCTCCTTTTCTGTCACTTTTTAGTTACTCCTTTTCTATCACTGTGTAGTTATACTCAACCCCGTGTAGGTTCTTGTTGATAAAGTAGATTTCATGCTCAATTTCTCCCACTTTTTGTCCTAAGATATCCCCTAGTGCATAATTAGATGCAGATGTGTGAATGTGGAAAGGAAGTTCCCAATTAGGGCCTTTGAGAACAGGAGCATGGATTAATGTTGTTTTTCAATCAGAGAATGATTTATCACAATCTATTGTCCATTGTAACTCAGCATCTTTAGTTAGAAAAGTGTAAAGTGGTGTTTCCATCTTACTAAAATCTTTTTATGAAACACATATAGAAGCCTACATTTCCCAAGAAACTTCTAACATCTTTTTGCTTGAGAGGAATAGTAAGATTGGTAATTACCTCAATTTTGGTTGGGTCCACTTGAATTCCCTTTTGAGAGATATAATGGCCAATGACCACTCCTTTCATCATAATAAAACATTTCTCATTTTTCAAGGAGAGATTATGGTCCTCACATCTTTTCAAAAACTTTTTGAGGTTTTCTAATGCTTCTACAAAATCAGCACCATAAGTAGTGAAATCATCCATATAGATTTCCATACAATCATGTGCAATATCTAAGAATATACTAATAACTTCTCTTTGGAAGGTTGTAGGTACATTTCATAGACCAAATGGGAGTACTAAATAGGAATAAGTTCCCAAGGAAAATTGAAAGTTGTATTTTCCTAATCTTCAGGTGCAATCTATATCTGATTCTAGTCAATGAACCCATCTAAGAAGGAAAAATACTTCTTGTCTGCAAGTGAATCCAATACTTGGTCTATGAAAGGAAGAGGAAAGTGATCCTTTTTGGTGGAATAATTTATTCCTCTATAGTCAACACAAACTCTCCATTTACCTCCCTTTTTAGGCACAATCACCAAAGGAGACGCCCATTGGTTGTCTGAGATAAGGTAGATAAATCTTGCATCCAACAACTCTTGTACTTTTCCTTTCACAATCTCCCTCAATGTAGGGTTGATTCTCCTTTGTGGTTGCCTCACCAGTGTGCATCCATCCCTAATGTAGATCCTATGAGTACAAAGCTTAGGATCTAAACCCTTCATGTCATGATAATCCCATGCAAATGCTTGTCGATGCTTCTTTAAAAGGCTTTTCAGAGACAACTTCTCCTCCAAAGTAAGATTGTTATTTATATTCAAATGTTTCCCCTCTGAAACTAGAACTTGTGTGGTCAGCTCAATCATGGTTGTTTTATTAATGCTTGGAACTTTTACTTCATGAGGTAACAATGAAGTATATATGTTGCTACAGGAAATTTAGGTGTAGAAGAAGTTGGCAAAAGTGTCTGCAATGGACATACAGAACTTGATTCATGAGTGGGTGCTTCTTCATGCACTTCACAATGGTTCTGAATTGTATAGGATAATATATCATCTTCTTCTTGAAGCTGTAGGAAAGGACTTCTACCAATCATCATGAGTTGTGCCACTGAATTGGCTTCCTCTACTTCTTCTCCAACTTGTGGCCAAAATAGGTTGTCCATATCATGGTATGGTTGAGCAGGAGGATAAAGGACAAGCTTTTTAGTGCTTTTCCCATCAGAAATAGTCATTTCCCCTGACTGACATCCAATGTAAGCATCTATAGTGGCTAACCATGGCCTTCCTAGAATAATAGGATATCCTCTTAATGTAGCTTTAGGGGAAAGGATCATAAAATCAGTTGGATATTCCAAGAGTCTAAAATAACAACAAGGTCTTCAACTATACCATCTAATTTGATAGTGGAACTGTTAGCAAGTTGCAGGATAGTAGAAGTAGGTCTCAAATTTGTAACATTCAGTTGTTGCAGGATATCTTTAGTCATCGCATTGATAGCAACTCCCAAGTCTATTAGATCATTCTTTACTTGAATTCCATTTATGATGACTCCAACTATAGGACTACCTGGGTCAGTATACTTAGGAACAGTAACTTTTCCAAGTGCGATATCTATCAACTGTCCCATCACATGAACAATGGTGGGGTCATTTTTCCTCCCAAGATTTTTGAGGCATGCTTCCTTAATTTCCTTACCATTTATTGGAACATATTTTATGGCCTAGAACAAAGGTATCTTGACACATATGTGTTTTTCCTAATCCAAAATATCAAAGGTTGTTTCCTCCTTTTGCTTAGCAACTTCTAACCTTTGAGGAAATGGTGGGTTAGGATCAGCCTGATGAACTAGTTCAGGATTCATGGGCACCCTTGTCTAATCAAGGATATTAGGTAAATTTTGATTCTCCTCCTTTTCCACAAGAAGCTCTATGATAATAGGAGTGGAAAGTGATGACAAAGTGGTTCCTGAACGCAGATGAATATTACTCAAACTCACAACATAGGTAGGATATTGGTTTGGATCTACATAGTAGACTAGTTGTTGTTGTGATTTTTTACTTGGATTGGGTGTGGGTTGAGCCGGTAACTAAGTAGGTCTAGGTGTGCTAGAATTTGAGTTGGGAGGAGGCATTATGGCAGGATGTTGAGCCTATAGAGGATGGTGTATGTAACTAGTTGTTTGGTTTGGCCATTGTTGTCCTCCCCTCCATTGGGATGTTTGTTGCCAATTTCCTTAAGGTTTTTGTCGATTCCCCTAGGGTTGTTGCCACTGAGGCAGATTTTTTTGGTAATTAGGCCAAGTATTTGGAGGGTTGTTCCAAGGCTGAGGTGAATAACCTCTAACGTTTGATAGATATTGAGGTTGCCATTGATTACTAGATGCATAAGAATTCATATAAGGCCCATTGAAAGATAATAGGTCTGGTGGCATACCTTTTCTTGGAGCCCATGGCCTTCTTTGTACAACATAGAAGACTTGATCTTCATTGCCCTCAATTGGCTTGAATTCAAGAGAAATGTGCTTGTTGTCAATGTTGGCTACCATTTTACATTTGCAGTCCTTCTTTTGCCTACAATGAGGATAATATTCTGCCAACATTGACTTTGCTTCCTCATGTTTCTTCTTTGCTTGAAGTGTATCTATCTGAGTTGTCATATTATTTATGATGTCTTGCTTGAATTCTGATAGAAAATGAGTGATTTCCATCCTTGAAACTCCATTAATGGAAGATTTACCCATAGAAAATTGGTAACCTCTCCCTTTCTTTATAGATGATCTATAGTAATAATGACATATCTTCTTAATATCATCCCAGAGCACATGGATGATATCTCCTCCTCGTATCAAGTCTAGAGCATCAACACAACTCTCACTGATTCCTATAAGGAAGAGAAAATTTTGAGAATCTTCATTGAGTGCATGATGTGGAGATTTTTGCAGACTAAATAGGAACCTTGACACTAAGTCCTCCAAACTTTCATCCTCCTTCTACTGCATCCTGAAGATATCATCTCCTCTCATATCACTGCCTCTACAATATTCTTTATACTTCTCAAGAGACTTTTCCTTCATGGCATCCCAACTATTCACAGTATTCCTACCTAAGCTCATAAACCATCTTAATGCAACTTCTTTCAAAGTAGTGGGAAACAGCTTAAGCCTATGAGCGTCAGTAGTGTAATCGTAGCTTTTGCAAAGGATACCAAATTCAAACAAGAAATTTTTTGGGTCCTTTGTTACAAGCCCATAGAATTTAGGAAGAACTGAAGCAAGAATGTTCTTGAGGTTATCAACATCATTTTTTTGAGGGATAGGGAAATGAAAGGTTGGTTGACTAGGCCTAATTCGGACAGCCATATTTTTTTGATGGATTATCAAATCAAATGGATTCTCAATCAGGTTTTGGGTAGCTTTCTCTTCAAAGGAAGTTTCAGAACTGGTCAAATTGGGAAATGCATTAGCAAAAGGGTTTACTTCTTCTTCTTCTTCTAGAAAATTTTGAAACTCAACTAGTTGGTTATCAAGATTAGGATTAGTAGGAAGGAATCTCCCTAGAGCATTTCTTCTTCTACCCCTATGCATGTGATATTAACTCAATATTATCCAACTCACACAAAGAATTGGTGAAAGAATATTGGATCATTACTTATTCTAATGAAGGGTATACTAAAAACAAACTTCAAAGATTCCAAAAATAGAAAAGAAACTAGAAATGGCTCTTAAGAACTTCCTAGTTTGACACCATCCTCGAAAATGATGCTAAAAATTTTAGTCTCCTTTAATGGTTCAATAACTAAGCCCTCAGAGTTATAACTTGAAGATTAAATATATGCACCAAGTAGCTATATTTCTCATCATGAAGGCTTATTTCATTATCAACCTAGGGATGTGAACTTGAAATGGTTCAACACTGTATATGCACTAGAATTCCATTGTAGCCATCATTATCCTATAGCTTTAGAAAGGAAATAATATTGAAAGTGAAATACTTGAAATGAAGCATCATAAATATTGAACATAAACCAACAACTAAATTGAACTAAAATGAATTATAGAAAAAAAGTCTCAGTAAATAGATAGGAGTTACCCTGTCTATCATGGCTATAGGAACAGACATAGAACACAGTTCTAGTGGCTGCAAGAATAGACAACTTCTAAGACTATAACTAATTACTTAACAAAAAAGTAACTAATAAACTGAAAGTATGGAATTCTCACCAAGTGGGCCCCCTTGAATGAGTTTTCCTGGTACTAACTCAGATGTAACAAACTAAAATATCATTTTATTCATTGAAAACATGATTACAATGTAGCAGCAACATAGCTATATTTCTTGAAAACTGAAAACGCAAGTGCAATTCTCAGAACTTTCAACCTCCTAAGGAGGATCATCTGACCATTATTTATAGAAGAAAAGATTCTAACTAACTTAACTAACAAGGCACCAATAGATTAGGAGGATGACACTTATTGAAAGCATGAAAAAGAGAAAGGAAGTTATGCATGCACAAGATTCGGTCAAACCAAACTTGCTTCAACAAAAATCTAGCATAACAACACCTTCTAGATATACTCAAATAATAGACATGGCCATTAAGGTTAACTTCCACACGAGCTAGAAGTTTCCAACCTCTTGACTTCTTCAATGTCAATCTCTACTTGACTTTTTCAGCAACCGAGCAGCTGACATGAAATCCTTCCACATTGCAAGCTCCATTTATTTCTGCATCTAAATCTAGACCTTCATTATGAATTTAGCGTGCACAAGACAAATGTATATCCATAATTACCTTAAAGTAAAATTCATTCAACCACATGTAAAATTAACATATATTAATCACATAGCATGTTAATGTTATCAAAATTCACAAGGATAAGTTTATGCCCAAGGTTTATAGATTTAAGGAAATAACATGGAGAGTGTCAATAACCAAGTGCCATAGTCTATAGTATCAACATCAAATATATGATAAACCCTATCAAAATTGAGCCATTAATTGGACTCATCACTAGCATAATATTTTTTCAACCATTATCTACTGATAATTTTTACATAATACTTACGTAATGATCTCATAGGTTTCAATGCTAAACTTGGTGGCTCTGATACCATGTGTAACAAGCCCAATGTTCTACCCATTGAATTTTACCATGTTTTAACCCACCTGTGAACAAATATAGCATTTTTTTATTCAATAATAAGATGCACATTTGAAATAAACCCATTCCAAGATCCCACTACATTTCAATAAGAATAGATGCATATTTGATATTAATCCCATTTCAAATTTCCATTGCATTTTCATAAAGTGCATTACATAATTTTCAAGTAATGATTCTCTATTAGATAATCCTTGTAATGATAACATTGTTTTAATTATAATTTCTTAATAAGAATAGAGATACATGTTTGCATGCATAGCTTCCATGAGCTTAATGAAACAGGTATACAATTGGTCCAGATGTCCCTACTTAGGTATACATCCTAGATGTCCCCAGCATTGGTGCATACATTCTAGATGTCCCCGTCACTAGTGTATACATTTTAGTTATCCCCAATACTAGCGTGGACATCCTCAAATCTCAACTATCAACTATATGAGGGAGAGAATCACTCAAGTGTTTTTCTGCCAACCACAAACTTGTTGTGGTCCCTCACACATCTACCTAACTAGTCAGATGGCCTTACCCTTCAACAAAGAGATTGGTCTGGTAACCCCATAATCTTGGCCTTCCTGAGTATAGCATTGTGTCCTACATATCTAGAGCTAACATACATTGGCTACAACCTACATGCATGACTTGCCATGAAATCATGGATCACAATGAACTGACAGTGTAAATAGTGGCTACTTACACTACTTTGGCCAAAGAATTCAACACCTAATACTTCTAGTGTAAGTCATCTATCCACCCACTCTTTAGCTCAATTTGGTTTTGACTATAAACATAACATACATTCACTCTAATTTGATGACATAATAATCTATCAAACTAGGTTACTCACCTTATATGGTTACATGCACATATAACAATTGACCTACTAGATTACTCCCTTTCCCATGGATTATCTAATCCCAAGAATAACATAATTAACCATCCTAGGTAATCATAACATCATAACATTAAATGACTCCATTTCAAAAAGTATGATCACAACATTAAGTTCCTTCTTTTCAAAAGTATGATCTTATCAATAAAGTACATCATTAAAAAGTATAAACTCATCAATAAATGACTCCATTCAAAAGTAAAATATCATCAATAAATGAATCAATCAAAGATATAATCAAAAATCAAATGAACAATCAGATCATATAGGTTAATCCCAATCTATTTTCTTCATTCAATAATCAAGTAAACAACCCAACCAAATAGGTTATTCCCAACCTAGGGTTTCAATCAAAATTGATGTAATGATCAATTGATCATCAACAAATTATAAAACCTCTCTTTCAATATACCTCAAATATTCACATTTTTACAATGTTCAGTACATTTTTATATAAATTGGACATTAGCCTAAGATGAGTTCATGCTTTTGAACCTACAAGTCCTCTTCTCTATATGCCTTTGGGTTCCCAAAACATGAGTCCTCTTCTAGAATATTATTAATAGGAATAGACTCCTAATCAATTATATGATTATAGCATAATCAAAAAATGCATTTCTCAACCGTATTGTTGAATATTGATATAACAATCAGGTATACACCCTAACCCTAGGTAAAATTCTATCTTCCTACTTCAAGGAGATATGAGTAAACAATCAAGTATAGACTATCAACATGGCTTGCATGACAACACAAACTATCATTGATGGCATGTCTATCATACCATCATTCCCATTGCATTACTAACCTTTTTATCCACAAAGGTTTACCTAACATCGTAAGATAACAAATCAAGATAGCAACATATTCCATATTTTACTCTTCACGCAACATCCACATAGTTTTGAAAAACTAAGTATAGTTCTAATATAATTAAATCCACACATGCTTCAACATCAGATAAATATATTCCCAAATAAGAGGGTTTCACTAATTCAAGACTCAATCAAGTATCACATAAGATTATTCCATACTAGGTAATAACTAATTTGATAAAAAAAAGCATATCAAGCATTCCCAAAGGAAAAAAAATTCAAACAAAGCATTGTAATAAAATAACCTTTCAAACATAAACAATAGAGGAATAGAAATCAACATGCCTAGATATAAAGTTCCAACTGATAAGGCTAATTTCAAATCTCAATGTCCACAACCACAAATTATACTCCTTCAATATTCATCTAATCTCCAAACTCTATCCTCCTCTCTAGAACTCTCAACAAAATGGAACTCACAAAAAAATCTCTCTCCCTCACTAAAACTCTCAAAATATACTTCCATAAAAAATATAGCAGAATAACAATAGAGAAATATGAATGAAAAGTGTAACAAAGGTAGAGAGAGCACCTCTATATATACCTAAATTTGAGCATCATAATGCTACAAAAAATCTAACAAATCTTACACCTTCCTATTCACATGCATTGACTCAGTTTATTTAACTCTCAAATTGCAACATATAACATTCCTCTTATTTCCAATTTCATAGAATAGACGAGTCGACTTCATGCTTGTGAAAACATGAATCATTTTATTGATTCAAGCATAGTGATGCATTGCTACAGGTTTCCTATTTGGTTTGCAAGTTTACTAACCTTTCATATTTCTACCATCTTTGCATTAGACTGAGTTTCATGCTTATCATATTGCTTTACCTAGACATGACGCGGGTTTTGTAACTATGGATTTATTTGTTAGATTAAAAGGTTAGTATATCACATGCATATACATAAATCAACAATATTCAATGAAATGCAAAGGAATAAATAAAGAACAAAAGGAGAGATCTCACCCAAGTCCTTCATCCTCCATGGTTGACTTCCATTGTACCTTCTAGCTTGCTGAAATGTGAAGTGTTGCCCTTATATTTTGATGAGAAAATCTATATTATTTCCTAGTCCTAAGAAAAGTGTTGAAGGATTTAAGCTACTATGCAAGAGAATGTAAAATCCTATCTGCAAAGTAAAATTGCTAAATGACAAGAAGATATTAAGCTCAAAAAGATGTAAATAACTTTTTGGTTGTTTTTACTATAACCAGGTTGATCTTCTAATCTACCTATGGAATTTCCAATCCCAATCAAGGGTAGTTCAAAGGACCTGGACCAACTAACAAGGATTTTAAAGACCTCCTACACTTTGGGCTCTGCAAGCCCCAAGAGGTGGATCCCTTAATGCATTTACAACCTCTGCACCATTATCATAAACAACATTAACAACAACAGATAATCTCATTTAATAGCTCAACAGAATAGGATAATACTGAATAGAATTGGTTGTTCATCAATAATATCAACTATTTGGAGCATGAGATAACTACAACAACACTTCACAGTAAAAGATAGTCATTATTTTCAATTTGTAGCAAGCTCTAGGTAAAGACAAAAAAATACTGAACCTCACAAATAAGTACAACTTAGATCAATGTCATATATCCATTGGAGGAGTCAAATTCATAAGCATCTAAGGGTTCATGATATATTTAACACATAACATATAAGATCCTCGATAACATTTCCTTATAATCTCATCAATATGTATTCTAACCCAATACTACTTATCAAATCCTTATAAATAACATATCAACCTACAATCCCATTTAAGCATTTTAATTAATTCCTTGAATTAAAGCTAAAACAAGAATTGTACACACCACAATAGTGAGATGAACAAAACAACCCTTGATAATTTTTATTCAAAATTCGGATATGTTTGTACAATGGAGAGACATGAGCTCGAATTAATCATTTCAATTCAAATGCCAATACTATCATATAACATTAAATCTCCATGAGTTCAAAACTTGCAACAAAATGACTCAAAACCTAAATTGCATTCTCTTTAAAAAACTACCAAACTTTACAATTTGCTCTACAACTTGACCTAGACTCGACCAAAAAACATCAAACTTGATAACCCGTACTTCTGGCCCTAAAATCCTTATTATAGAGAATGAAGAAGCAAACAAGCATTAGGCCAGAGAGTACATGTGTCATCAGCCAATTGGAACGCCTTGTGACACTTCAAAAATTTGTTACAACCATAGTCTCCTCGGAGAATCTTCTTGTTCATCATGCTCACTGAGAAAGGTTGATGCAGTAATAAAACTTCAAGAATTCCATGCCTAATATTGTCACCAAAAACAAAACTAGAATCTGTTGTAACTGCAACAGCTGATTTGTCAACCATTATTAGCCTACTTTGTTTCACTCTTCATCAGTTAAGTATACATTTACCCATTTCTGGTACTCTTCATCAATTAGCCAATCAAAACTAATCACCTCATTCACCTTGACACTATAATGTGTGTACTTAATTGCCACTTGACTTGCTTCTCTTTCAAAAGACTCCAAGAATGAGTTGGTGCTGATAATTTTGTCCATAAAGCTCACCAATAAATCATAATCTGAGTCATCAGAAATCAATTTAATTTGTGCATTGATGACCTCATTTTCCCGATCCTACCACTATTGAAATGATCTAATGTTTCCCTACTCATCAATTATATCAGGTAACAATGTGTTGCTCCAATCATCAAAGTTCTTCACCAACTCTCTGATCTTCCTACTCAAGTCATTTGGTAAGGCCTGAAAACCTTGCAATGACTTAACTAACACTTGAGTAGGCCTTAATGATTGGGGTCTATTATTTGTATCAAACCTTGAGGCTTTGTATATTATGTCTAAATCATTGGCCCTAGGGGTCCATTTTTCAATTAGTGGTATTACTACCCCCTGATCCCTATTAAAGTTGTTTATTGCATCTAATAATAAAGAATATAAAGAATACAAAGATGACAATTTTTCATCAACCTTCTCATTTAAATGTCTCAATGTAGTATTAACAACCTCCCCCTACTTTAAAAGTACTCCCTCCTCACTTACCTTCGAGGACGCCTATAACTTTGCAATTTTGTGCATTAACTGCTTCTTTGTAGGATCAACAGAGTATTCTATTTCTTCCTCAATTGGCTCTAAAGTAGGACTAAGGGAAGGAGTTTGGCTGGGAGACCCTAGTGTAGAAACAATAGGAGAATCAGGAGGCACTGATCCTAATGTGGACGATAATGTTCTAATCCCTGGAGCACTTGATGTCTCCCCAGTTTGCCTGTATTTCAACCTGTCCACCTCAGTCTGTAGCTCAACATTCCTTTGTTGCTCCTTGCTATACTCTCCAATTATAAAATTATACTTCTCCATTAGGCTTTTCTTTTCATCCTCCTCTCTTTAAGCAGTCTTTTGGGCCAATTTGGTCACATTCATAGTCAAAATAGTGGCATATGTGGTAGAGGTCTTTGAGGCTCTCTTTATTATCAACCCTCTTCTTAGGTTTGGGTTAATATCAATCACATTGGGCTTTCTCCCTTGAGGGGCCAAGACCCAAATTTCTAAGGTTTCATATTCTTCACTGAAGGTAGAATCCTGCAATCTCACCTTGACCTCTTCTTCAGAATCTTTCAAGGGGTTCTTGGATTTCAAAATAGCATTGAAAGCTACTGCATCTGCAATGTCTCATTCAAGAAAAATCAAGATACCATCTTGATTGACTAGCTTTCTCCACTCCTCAGGAGTGATGCTCTTGAATTCTTCCATCAATTCAGCTTTCACCTCATCATCATTCTTCTGGTCAAACCTCTCAGGTCTCAATTCTCTTCTCCTCTTGCATTTATCTTGATATTCTTCTAATTTCATTCTCCATACCAGTTGCAAGAAGACCAAAGTTTTAACAAATGCATCATCATCTAGAAACTCCTTGCAAGCCTCCATCCTTGCATCTTACACACATTTCCCTTTCATATCCAAATCTGACAAGACCAACTCAACTGGCCTGGGAGGAGAAGGTATACCCATCTACATATCCTGGTCGGTGACAACAATCTCACCCACTAGATCCTCCTGCAATTGCTCACTCTTTTTCCTCGTAGGGCTTGGCTCTAATGGTGGTGGTGAAGGACTATTCTTGAGTGATGATTCCAAATCAACAATCTTAATTGCCCCAGGTGTTTTGAGCTTTGGACCTAGTTGTGCTGCCAATTTCATTATTTGCTTCCATTTCCTATCCTCTTCTTCGTCATCACTACTATCATTTATTTTCCTTTTGTAAATAGGCCACTTCTCTGTAGGTTGGTATGCTGGCCTCATTTCAATTTTCCTCGCATCTTGCTCTTGTGTGCCCAAATCCAATTCCAAGTTTGTCTTCTTGGTCATCAAGATGCCCATGATCTCCTTGAAGTTGTCCATCAAAAAGTCAATTTTCTTATGATATGGACTGAACTCCATCAATGGATCATATTTTGGATCCATTTTGTGCACAATGGCCAATAGCTTGTCATAAGCTACCCATTTATCCTTGTTCAATTCCTACCTACTTAGATCAAATTTATTTCTAATCAGGTCCTTAGGAAATTTGAACTCATGCACAAATTTACCACCCTTTATCCTTTGTCTGAAAAGGGAAAAGAAACCCTCAGGATCATGTTGCCTCTTGGGACAACACCTCAAATGGTATTCTTCAAATAATTTTCCAAAATGGACCCAACCTCCTTTAAAAAAGAAAAAATCTAACACCACAGTAAATTCAAGGAAAAAGGTTCCTTTACCTTTTCCAATAAGTTTGTCCTCATTGATAAAACCAATCTGCCACATAACTTCTGAAAATCCCACTCTTGGTGGTACATCATATGGAAATATATGAGGGGTCCCTTGAAAACCATACACCCTCAAGACAGTGCTGACTGGGTATGGGATAATGTCACCCCAGTTGTGGCAAACTTTCAACTCTGGCTTCCTCCCCTTCGGTCTGAGAAAATCATACAACTCCTCAAGGGTTCTAGGTACACTAACCATCAGTTGAGCCCTCAATCTAGAAGCAAAATAGTTGTCAAACTACACATAACTGGCACTTTCCCTGCTATATGATAAATATGTAGTCCATGCTTGCATTGAAAATCTTCGTCCATTAACCAACTATTTTAACTCCATCTTCTCAGAGAAGAATTCAACATTCGTATACAAAACCATATACATTAGCATGGAATACCAAAAGAATGGAGTGCCTGCATCATTCTACTGCAACTTCAAAAGCCCTTCATGTATCTTTTCAGCCAAAAAAGAAGAAAAATCATAAATCACTGAGAAATTAGGGTGTTGTATTTGCACCCCCATGAACATGTAAGCAATAGGCATCACCGTGTTGGGGCTAAAACCCAAAATCTAACACAATGAGTAAAAGGTGGCCAAGAAATGATTTGCAAAATAGTTCAGTCTAAAAGGTTCTTGGTCATTAGGGCTGATATAGAATTTTGAACCTCCTACCCTAGCCAAATGAGGTGGGAGCAACTTAACTCTGAAAAGTGACTTCGACCTCCCATACTCATGTTTCATCCCCTCAAGATCAATAAGAACCAAGAATGTACTGGACTCACTTAGATCAAAAACTTATTGAAACTATTCTTTGTTAATGCTCAACATAACCCTTCCATCATTATCTCTAATCACCCATGTAACAGGGTCATATCGTGCAGCCACTGCCCTAAGCAAATCCATGTCAGGGAACACATTCAGTACCACCAGCTTCCCCATATCATACATCCAACCATTTGAGAAGGGGTGGGGAAAATTTCTCTATCCATACCACAACCTGAAAATCTCCAAACCTGTAATGGGAACCTTAGCATCGGCTAGGTTGGAACAATTATATACTAATCCCTCCCCTAGGGTTTTTCCTCACATCAAGACCAACCCCTTCTTCCTATCATTTTTTGACAAGTGCAACTGAACCAGGAAGTCGTCATATAAATTTTTATGTAGATAATCAATCTGGCCAAAATGTTGTTTTGACGGTTGTTAGAGTAAATGTCTTAAGTTAATTATGTTGATTAAGTTACCTTTATTCCCTTCTTAAGATTTCACGTTAGTTTGCATAAAGTGACATTTAATAATTATATTAATTATTAAATGTTATCCTATTAGAGCTTCTATTAGGGTTTTATTAGGGTTTGCATGATCTCCTTTTTATAAGGATTGATCCCATTGTATTTCATATCAATTCATTCTCTCATTCTCTCTAATATATACATTTTTAGTTTTCAGAGAACCCTTGCTTGTTTGTCTCCATCTCTTCTTTTGTGACAGGTTATTTGCATGCAGGTGATCTTCGGGGTTTGTGGTGTTGTATTTTCTCAACTTCTACATGGTATCAGAGCTTCAGATCTGCAGCTACTTGTTCTTGTTTTGAAGATTTTGGGAGCTACAAAGGTTTGTTGCAAGCCGTTTTTTATTGGAGCCGTCATCATTTTTGCTTCAAAAATTCAATTTTCACTCATTTGCAGGAAAAACGATTTTTGAGTTTTGTAGTCAGCGTAGAAATCTGAACTGGGTATCTTTTAGATTTTGCATATCTTGCACAGATCTAGAGAAAATCACTGTTGAAAAAATGGCGCATGTCATTTTTCTCCCAGCTGAAAGTAAAAAAAAATCATTTTCTCGTATCCTGCTTGGATCAAAAAACGATTTCTGGGTTTTGTTTCTAGCATCAAAATATTTCTGGGTTTTTATTTTTGTCTACAAATAGTGAGTAGATTTTCTAGAAATCAAGTTAGAAATAAACGTTTTTTGCTAGAAAATTTGTTTCCTGCAAGCTAAATTCAATTTTTGAAAAATTCATAACTTTTGGCCATGGTGTCCGTTTTGCGCAAACGAATAGATATTGGAAAGGTGTTACAGTGCTCTTTCCAGATCTACAGTCTATTTTATCAGAATATTTACCAGGTATTTTTTATTTAGCTTTGGGTGTTTTTGCACTTTGCTCAATTACTTGGTCATTCTGGCTCCTTCATGGGTTTTGTTTGCGTGGAATGAGTTATATTAATTTGATCTAAATGCTATAAGGTCAAATTTTTTAGTTTTTTTTCATTTGAAGAGTTATCATGGATTTTTCTACTCACCCTTCAGTTGTAATTCTAGAACGGGGTAATTATGAGTCATGGGCAAAGGGTATACTTACACATTGTAGGTGGCTTAATATTTTGCCTTATTTGTATGATCTCATACCTGAACCAGCAACTTTAGAGGGAAAATTGGCATGGGATATCATTAGAAATCACATAGTAGGAGTTATATTGTCTAGTGTTGATCATGACACTGTGTTGGCTATATCGGACATTGATTGTCCTCACCCACTTTGGACATGTCTTTGGGAGATCTATGGAGACCCAATTCTCTCTTCATTCCCAGATGATCCTGCTTCAAATTGTCTCTTACCCATTGCTTGGAGAGAAAATACACCCTTTGATCATGATACTTTAGAGGAGCTTGACTATTTAGACACCCTTACATGTTCCGATGGATCAGAGGTTTGTCTCACAGTTCCTACTCTTCAGAATGAGACTTCATCAGCATCTCTTGTTGTTCTTGATTTAGTACAACAGAGAATCATACATCTTTCAAACATAGCTACTTTGGACTCTTATGTTGCAGACATATCTTTCTTGTTTGTTGAGTCCTATATTGCAGATTTGGAGGATTATTTTGAGGACATTCATCTCCTCTACCTTGACAGTCAGGTTATCACTGTTCGCCCACCATTATCCGTGCATTCAGAGGTTGCATTTCAGTATTCTCCACATCAGTTTGGATTTGGCATTATTTGTTTCAGTTCAAACAGTGAGACTCTTCAGCATCCTATCATGGCACACATCTTGAAACAGATTGGTTCCTCATTCTTCACAGGGTTTCTTCGACATCGTCCTTTGGATCTGTTTCTTCCTAAGGGGAGGAATATCATTTGCCGCTTCAGGATCTCCTTTTGGATTCTACATCAGGCATCTACCATTGTGACAGGAGTTTCTTCATTGTGGGAGGGCCTTCTTCTCTCTTTCTATCTCTCCTATGGAGACCATTGTACATGTACTTATATGATAGAAGTTGTCTATGGGGGGTATCATATTATCCACCTCCTATCCTTCTTTCATTAGTGCATTGCATTCCTTCCTTGCATTCTATTTTGGGGAGGAGTTTTGTTCCCACTGGGTTTTCTCCTTTACCCCATTTCATTTAGTTTGCATTGATTTTGTACATGGGTACCTGATCTTGGCCTTGTTGTCGGGACCCATTGCTTTTGCTTTCAGTAGCTTCTTCTAGGTTTTAGCTTCTCCCTATGTCTATCTTAAGGGGGGGTGTTAGAGTAATTGGGTATTTACTTTATTAATTAAACAATATTTGTTTAATTACGTAAAGTTCCCTTTTACCTTTTTCACTTAAGCTAACATTAGGTACATAATAATTAATTACTTTATTAATTATTATTGTGCAAGCCTAGGGTTTTCCTTTTTAGGGTTTTCATCTATATATGGTTGAAAACTATCTTTTGTATCATTATTCATTTTACATTTTCAGGTGAATACATTGCTCCACATTTTTGAGCATTTCCTTTGTTGCTTCTCTTTGCTTCTCCTTGTAACAAGTTATTTGCTTGCAGAGATCTTTGGGCTTTTGTGGTGTTGTATTTTCTCAACTCTTACATGGTATCAAAGCTCCACACTTGCTACTTCCTGTTCTTATTTTGAAGATTTTTGGAGCTTCAAGGGTTTGGGGTTTGTTTTCTTGATCTAGGGCACACCTGCATTTTTGAAGCATTTTCAGCTCAAACAGACATTGCCATTGTGTCCGCAGCGGTCCAAAACCCCTAAATCGACTGTTCATTCATCCATTTTGGACAAAGTCAAAATTTTAGGCAAATTTTTTTTCAAATATGGCTATACGGCCGTCCCTGCTTGGTAAATTTTATTTTCGAAATTATTTTTCCGCCTATCTATTTTTCGAAAAAATTTCGTCATAAATTTATTTCTGCAAAAATAAGATTATTGTAAAATTTTTATTTTTGATCTTTTAAAAATCATAAATCATAAAAGGGTAAAAAAATATATTTTTAAAGCCTTTCGGCTTGCGGACCCAGTACCCGCAGGTACCTGCGCTTGCAGGCCTACGGGCCCTCTTGCCTGCCGGTCGACGTACTGCCGACCTCCGGCAGCCTTAGTGCCAACCTCCGATGGCCTTAGTGCCGACCAGCGGTAGACAATACCATCAACGGCGGTACAGTGGCGGCAGTCCCCGCCCATGCCCAGTTGTGCTTTTACGGTGACGTCCATTTGGCCATCAAATTTAACCTAGTGTTTTTGCTGCGACGGCCGTATGACTGTAAAATTTAACCCTGCACTGGTTTTTTCCCTCTTTGGAGCTGATTTATTCCGGAGGCCGTAACTTGGGCATACGATATCATTTTTTGGCAAACAAGATATCATCGAAAAGCTGGTTTTCTCATCTTTCCAGTGGTGTGGGTCTCATCACTTTTTTTTTCCGTTGGTGCATTCTATAACCAGTTGAAGACAAAGGGGATATTTTCAGTCTCAAGCTCATAACTGTTGATCAGTTTCTCTATTTTTCGTAATCTCAGCGACGTTGGAACCATATTTCAGGGCTCTTCAGTTTCATCTATGCCATTTTTCTAGATTTCACTCCAGGTATCTTTTATTCAGTTATTTGTGTTTTCACACTCTGGTGGATTACCTAGACATATTTTCTCTTGGAAACTTTTTGTTCGCATGGGATGCTTTGTTTTTGGCTATTCTTCATGTATTTCCAGCATTTAGTCCTTTGAGGACATTTTGAGCATTATTTGTAAGCTATCTTTTATGTAAACACACTGAGATAAAGTGCCACACTATTGTACATGCATCTTTTGGGGATTTTGCACATAAGGTTGTGCCATATTTTGTACTCACACTATTATTATAAAGTGCCATGAGGGGTTGTGTAGTTTTCCTTTGTTTCGCCATCATATCATTTTCCGGTGAGTATCCCTCCATGACAATAGTGAATCCATACCATGGGGGTTTGTGTAGTTTGCTTTTGTTTGCCATCACACCTTTGTCCGGTGAGTGTCCCTCCATGACGACCATGGATTCATATGATTCCAGCCTCATGCATGTTTGTTTTGTTTTGCACACCACTTTTTCAGTTGTAGGTGCTTTCTTGTGCACTTTCAGATGTTGTTTCTTCTTCCTCCTGCACTACAGGGTGTTTCACATCATTTTAGTGGATCTGTTAGGCTCTCCCAGTTCAGCATTATGGGGGGGTTATTATATTGTTCGTGCTAATTCTTCCTTGGTTTCGCCTTGGAAGGAATCTTCCATTCTCAGTTGATCAGTGTTTTAGACTATTGGTTCTTGTGCCTTTTGTATCTTCGTTCTAGGTGTTTGCCTTTGTTTGCCATCTGATTCAAGTAGTGTCATATGGGGCACTCATATAGATTGTTGTCTTTTTGATCCTGATCATCTTATCTTCAGCGAAGGTTTTTCAGCACCATAGCAGTCATCTTTCAATAGTTGTTTGCAGCTTCTTCTACTTCAGTGATGTTCTTCTTCTTGGCTTTCTTCTTCTCTTTTTGGAGTAGAGCTTTTTCCCATGAGGTTGTCTCTATTTCTCCATTTTATAGAGATTTGGTTGTATTTGGGTACCTGATCTGGCCTAGTTGTCAGGACCCATGTTTGCCTTCTTGCATTATAGTTACCTTTGCTTTTCTATATTTGTTTGTAGCTGCATTGTTGCTCATCTTAAGGGGGGGTGTTAGAGTAAAGGTCTTAACTTAATTATGTTGATTAAGTTACCTTTATTCCCTTCTTAAGATTTCACGTTAGTTTGCATAAAGTGACATTTAATAATTATATTAATTATTAAATGTTATCCTATTAGGGCTTCTATTAGGGTTTTTCCTATTAGGGTTTTATTAGGGTTTGCATGATCTCCTTTTTATAAGGATTGATCCCATTGTATTTCATATCAATTCATTCTCTCATTCTCTCTGATATATACATTTTCAGTTTTCAGAGAACCCTTGCTTGTTTGTCTCCATCTCTTCTTTTGTGATAGGTTATTTACATGCAGGTGATCTTCGGGGTTTGTGGTGTTGTATTTTCTCAACTCCTACAATGGTGCCATCTTGGGTAAACTAGGGCATCCTTACTATTTCAAACTTCAAACAAACTAGGGCTAAACAGAAATATGAAATTACATAATAGAACCTTGCAATTTCCCACAATTCAACTAACCTATAGCCCTAAAAAAAATTATCAATAAGCCCTCCAACAAGCACACAACAAATTTCCCACAATTCAACTAACCTATTGAAAAGGAGATATAGAAATCAACTCACAGATTTTTACTTGTAGAAACCCTAATATTTGCTATAACAACTCGTAAATTCATCCTTGGTCTTGTGACTTCTCTGCAAATATGTTTGAATGCTTTTCTGACACAATAGGGCAATAAAATAGTCACTTTATTTTGATCAAATGATGCCAGTAGATGTCTCATCTGCCATTAAAGCTTACTCGTGCACTACACCAATGGCTTTAATCACATTTGATGTAGATTCAAATATTAGTCATTGATCCTTCACTTTGGTCAGATCATCGAATGGTTGCCTTAAAAAAAAACTGACACAATCTCCATCATGGCAATAAGGGCCCACCATACCATGCATAGCCAAGGAAATCCACGTGGCGCTCACCCATGATATCACGATCGATAAAGATCTCGCAACTTTCGATCACGTGATGGTGGGCAACCGTGGATCTCAACCATCAGCAATCCTGCTCATTTGACATAGTCACCAGCCTTGTTATTAACCATCGAGCACCTTTCCTACTGAGATTATAAGATCCCCATTGATTTGAAGCACGTGCATCTCATAACTACTTTAGTAACCCGTCACATAATGTATTAAAACTAGATAAATGTATCAAAGTATTTTTATCATCTCTTCGACTTCACCAGATGAGACATGTGGCACTCACCCGTGATATCGCAATCAGTCAAAACAGTGTGGTGGGGTCATCACGAGATTGTGGGGAATGGTTGAGATCAAATGATAATTGATCTACAGTCACACATATTTTTTCCTCTGGAAAATATAAAACATTTATTAAAGGCACAAGGGGACATCATTAGGTTGACGACAAACAATGACATAAGTTATTTTAAATGAGGGAGCACGGGGCCAACCTAGATATAGGAAATAATAAAGTTCATGCGAAGGAAATAAAATGATAAATCAAAAAGGGCCCCAACCTAGATTAATCGATGGGGCATAAGTTGTTTTAAAACTCTCTTCAAAAAGTAACGGCCAATTAGATCGCACCCAAGGCAAAAGATAAAATACTAGGGTTTTTCATGCAAGCATAAGTAAAACCCCAACCTTAGGCTTTTCCCAAACACCATAGATGACCAGAAACATAAGGCAAGATAAAAAATGGAACACAAAGAACAAAATTTGAAGTTCCATCATAACTTTCAAGATATTAAGAGATGTTGAAATGATGACAAAATTGGCATTTTATAGAAAATGCAATTTTGGACGGACGGATGAGATTAAAGATTAAGAAATGCCCTAGAATCAATGGTCAAGATTCAAAATGGAAACTCTCAATCAGGGTTAGGGTAAGATTTCAAAATGAGTGGACAAGATTTAATTTGAGAAATTAAATCAAGAATGGAGAATAGGTGTGACAGTGAAATGAAAATTAGTAAAATCAAGAAGATCAAGTTTGAACAAGAAGATGAGATTTGCAATATCAATAATTTTAGAAATTACTTGATTTATAGAAGAATATTACCATTTTGAATTAAAATTAATTCAAAATATGGATTTAGTGTGATAGTAAATAATTGATTTTGAGATTATTTACTAAAAGAAGTGGCAATTAACCATGTGAGGCCATTTTAAATAAATTGTTTTATTTAAAATGAGGGAAATGTCAAATAAGGCAATAAATAATTAAAAATAATTATTTAATTTAGAGAATGGGCCCAATAATTAAATAAATTAATAAATCTATTTAATTATAAGAAGAGTTAAGAATTAGTGACATATTAAATAAATAAATAAGATATATTTATTTAATATTTAGGAAGACATAAATGGCAAAGATTAATTAAATAAATTGATAAATTTATTTAATTACAAGAAGACTTTACATAGTTAGTGATGCATTAAATAAATAAATAAAATCTATTTATTTATTAATCATGAAGAATAAAGGGGTTGGGGCCCTAGCTCGGTTGGCTAAATCTTTCATGTTGCAGGAAGTTGGTCACGAGGTCTAGTCTCCCCACCCCCTATGGTACCGGAGGGCGTGTCACACCAGCGCCGCCGGTCACGTTAAAATTTTTACCAAGCGCACTACAGTTTATAGGGGGTCGTGCTACCCGATTCCTGCAGTCTAATAAAAAATAAATTAAAAAAATCATGAAAAATAAAAAGACATGAATTAATTAAATAATTATGAATTATTTAATTAATAGTCAAAGGTGGGCCAAAAACATAATTAAAATTTCATAATTATGCTAGGATGAAAGTGGTAAAATAGAGCTTGCAGGCCTAGGTCATTTTTATGTGTCTATAGGTTTAATACTAAATCAGTGCTATTGAAACTGCATTGTTTTCACTTGCAATGTTGAACAAAATTTACTTACTTATGTGCAACATATATAAGTTTATTGACTTATTCTCTTCATATGGCAATGCTTGTATATGTGATTCTCCTTGGAATCCTTCCATTTTATGCACAAAAATTATTTGCTATAGCATTGGTTTTAAACTCTTATATTCCTAATTGTATTGTACTACATGGTGCAACCTTTTGTATTCTAAATACCTCCCTAATGTATGTGCAATCCTCCATTCACATTGTGTTGGCTTTTACTATCATTTGTTTGTTGTTTTAAAACAACTATATTCCCTTTTCAACATGGGCAGATTTTGGTTTACTTTATAAACATTACCTCATATACCATGCACTGTACTTTATGCACTTTTACTATATTAGTAATGCATACATTGCATTTTTTGCAACTTTTATATATAAGGTTTAAGTCACGGGTTTATATAAGTCTATAGGGCGTACATTCATATATGTGTTGAGAGGTACTTATGTCATCTCGAATACATAACATTTATCATTTATAATATTTTGAAATATAACATAAGATATATATTTATATATATATATATATATGTTTCCATGTTCCATATATATTAATATATATGTATATATATGTTTATTAAAACATTAATTTCCATTCTTATTTAATCAATATATGCAAATATATACATTTATATATATATATGCATATATGTATATTAACATATATATACATATATCATATTTATTATTCCACAATAAGAACAATAATGTATCGATATGCATATACATTAAGTGTATACACACACACACACATGGTGCTTATATGTATTGATTAAATGTATAAGTATGATTTCACGAAGATCATAAACTCAAAACTGAGATCTATTCACGTAATTCAAAAATAAGAACAATGACAAAATCAAGACCAAATAACCAAGACCAATTAAAATCATTCCCAAATTATAACCAAGGGTATACTCACCAATTCCATACTTAATCTTAACTCAACCCAACCAAACTAGGATGTGAGTGTCTGTATGCTCAATTAGGATCATTAAGGGTTACTAGACCGAGTTCTTCTCCTGAGTGATATTCCTCCTCTCTTACCTAAAGGCTCGACTCATTCATGCATCCAACTTAGTCCATCATGAAGGTATTTATCCATTCACATGAAACTCATTTGCATCATAAATTTTTTGCATCATCAAAGCATTAAAGTAATCATATTGTAATATATATGCATTCATCACATTTTCCATAATCACGTATATTCAAAACACAATGATACCTTAAAAATAAATAACATCTTAATGCATATATAAGTATTTCATTCACCTTTAAACATATTAAGGTCATGATTTACATTTATCATCATATTCACTCATGAAGGTAAAAGTAAATTGGTAACTGAGAAATGGGGTGTAACAATACTTTCTTGTTGCTTGTGTATATTATCATTGTTTGCATTTATCATGGTATTTGGATCATATTGCCATAGGGTCATTTTGGTCTTCCATATCACGTTGTTATAAGGAATATGTTTTAGCTTGACCTTTATATTATGTACTTAACACGTTATCATCCTAGTTCCTTATACTTTAGTTCATAATGTTAAGTACAATATCAAATCGAGGTTACTCATATCATTGCAAGATGATGATCATTCATCATCCATCTCTCATTCATATCTTCATCATTCTTAGCTTCTCTCATCCATCCTTAGTTATCTTCCTTTATCCTTTCAACCTTTATCCTCCTGTCTTCCCGTCTATTTTGAGAGCACACCCGTCTTCTTTAAACCTTCATATCCTTTTGATAGGGCATATCACTACCTCCTCATCATCCTTCATTATCCTCACTAGTGACTAGGGCATCATGTCACCTAGTCCTTACCCCTCTCCTACCCACTATGTTGTATTATTCTTTGAAATGATGTTGCTTCTCTTAGTCACAACATCATCTCAAAGAGGGGAAAAATGTAGACACCTAAGATGTGACCTTAGCCTAACCACGCTTGAATTTACTTGTCCTATTATTTAATTAAATAAATAAATATTATTTATTTATCCATTACCCTTATCCACCACCTTTAATTAAATAGTCAAAGAAATGTTGGATTAAGGAATTATTCATCCTAGTAAAATGCCTTATTCATTTTAAGTTGTTTTTGTTAAAAGGAAGGATGAATCGTGGTGAATGTTTCTTGATTATAGGGACCTAAATAATCTCACTCTTAAGAATACATTTCCTATTCCTACTATTGATGAATTATTAGATGGCTAAATGGTGCAATTTTCTTTACTAAGTTAGATTTACATTCTAGTTTTCATCAAATTTGTATAAAGGAGGAGGATATACATAAAACTTCTTTTAGAGCACATGACGTGCATTACAAACTCTTAGTAATTCTATTTGGTTTAGCTAATGCCCCATCAACTTTTCAAAGCCTCATAAACTCAGTACTTCACCCATTTTTTTGAAAATTTGTGGCGAATTTCTTTGATGATATTCTTATCTATAGAAAATCATGGGAAGAACATTTGGAACATATAGAGAAGATATTACAAGTATTGTAATATAATAAACTCCATGTCAAGCAATCCAAATGTGTCTTTGGGGTAAAATAAATATAGTACTTGAGACATGTGGTGTCACACGAAGGTGTTAAGGTAGAGCCCAAGAAGATTGTTGCAATAAAAGAATGGCCAAAACCTAAAATATCAAAGGGCTAAGAGGATTTTTGGGTCTGAAAAGATACTATAGAAGATTTATTCATAATTATGCTCATATCACATCACCCTTAAAAATTTTATTAAAGAAGGATTCATTTTAATGGTCAAAGCTACCCTCTCAAGACTTCCAAAAACTAAAAGAAGCTCCCACTTCAACCCAATACTAGCTACTCCAGACTTCTCTAAAACATTTGTGGTAGAATGTGAAGCATTTGGACATGGAATTAGAGTAGTACCAATGCAATAAGGGTGCCCATTAGCATTTGATATTTGACAACTCAAAGGGAAAAACTTGCTAAGGCCCACATATGAGAAGGAAGTGTTAGCCATTATTCATTTAATTAAAAAATAGTGTGAATATTTAATGGGAAGGCATTTCAAATTCAAGACGGATCATGAGTGTCAAAATCACTCTTTAGAAAAATGAATATCCTAATTGGAACAACAAAAATGGGTTACCAAGATGCTAGGATATGACTTTGAAATCATCTATAAAAAGGGTAAATAAAATATTGTAGTCAATGCCCTTTCTCGACAAGAAGTAGAAGAAGAAAATATTTGTTATGTTTCCTTAATAAAACCAAAATGGTTAGAATTTTTACAAAAAGAGTGGAAAAATGATCCTCAAATACATGATCTCATTCTAAAACTTCAACATGACCCATCTTCTTTCAATAAGTATGTTTTGAAAGAAGATTCATTATGGTAAAAAGATACATTATTTTTATGTAAAATTTCCAATTTAAAAGAAGACATATTATCTCAAATGCATGACTCACCAATAGGAGGACTTTTGGGTTTCTAAAGACCTATCATTGTATTAAAAAATATCTTTTGGGAAGGTTTAAAAGGAGATGTCAAGAAATTTGTGGCTAAATGTTTAATATGCCAAAGAAATAAAGGTCAAACAATAAAGACTCCTGGCCTCTTACAACCTTTAGGCATTCCAACACAATGTTGGGAGGAAATATCAATGGAATTTATTATAGGTCTACCAAAATCTAATAATCTTGATACAATTTTGGTTGTTGTGGATAGACTTACCAAGTATGCACATTTTTATGGACTCTCTCATCCATTTCAAGCAAGTACAATGGAAAAAATATTCATGAAAAATGTGCAAAAACTTCATGGGATTCCCAAAATCATAGTGAGTGATTGTGACCCTATCTTTACTAGATTTTTTGGACAAACTTATTTATAACATGGGGTAAAAAACTAGCACATAGTTCCTCTTATCATCCACAATCAGATGGCCAAATATAAATTGTGAATAAATTTTTAGAAGCATATTTACGTTGTTTTACCTTTGATAAACAAAAATAATGGTCCAATGGATACTATTAGCAGAGTGGTGGTACAACACATCAGTTTACACATCCACTAAAATGAATCCTTTTGAGGCTCTTTATGGCTACCCTCTATCATCTGCTACTTCTTATTTACAATTGCATTCTAAATCTCATGTAGTAGAGGACCATATTCAACACCAACAAGAAATACTAGAAATCCTTAAATATAATTTAGTTATGGCTCAAAATAGAATGAAATGACAAGCTATTCAACATCATAGTGAGAGAAATTTTTATGAGGGAGATTCAGTATTTCTTTGATTACAACCTTATAAAAAAAATTCCCTTAAATTTTTTTTATGGTCCTTATAAGGTTCTCCATCGAATAGGAAGTGTAGCTTATAAGTTAGAACTTCCACCATCTTCCAAAATTACTCCTATCTTCCATGTTTCTTGTTTAAAGAAATTAATAGGTAGCAATATTCCAATATCTCTAACCCACATGCAGACACACTAAAAAACTCTAAACATAGAGGAAAACCTTCACAAGAGGTTGTGTATCCAAGATACACAACTCACCACAAACAAGAATCATGATGAGTCACTTCCAAACCACCACATGCTTCCCAAGACATCTCATCACAACATGGCATCACACAAGAGGAAGAACTACTCTACAACACCCCATGACCTATGAGGATTGTAGAGGATTTCAACAAGGCCAACCACAAAGGATTGAAACCTTCCCATGACTTCACAAGACTAGGTGCATAATCTCCCTAACCCTAGGTTTGACAACCAGGAAACTTTAGAAGAAGGCATGTAAAATAAGCCAAGAGAAGCCATAAGTTCTCAATGAAAACCAAAAATGACATGCACACAACACCACTAGAGCCTTGGGACCATAAGGAACAACTTTATTTACACGGTTTTCTCATACAGGGCTTTAAAACAAAGAAGACAAATCAAGTCTTGTAATAAGGAGACTTGACTAGGGTTTCAAAGGATTTTGATGACCAAAATGGTGAGAACAAAAAAGTTACAAGGAATAAAAATTATTCTTTAATGAAATTAGGCTTATAAAAACATGGTATATTTGAGGTTAATAAGATCTACATTCTACTTTTTGCATGCAAACAAGGTCGCCCAAACATGGGATGAGGTCAGACACCCAAATAGAGATAGACAAAAACTTAAGTTTTAACCCTACCAAACCAGGCCACCCCACTATCAACCAAGCCACCCCAGCATGGTACTAGGCTACCCCACTCCTAACAGGGTCACCCAAACAATGTTAGGAACTTTCTAGACAGGCTAGGTTAGTATGGTGAAGACAAGACTTCCAAGTTACAACACCAAATTGCCCAACTATGAATTTTAACCATTAAATTCATTTTAAATGCTTCACCAAAATATTTTTCCTAAGTTCATTTTAGCCTTTGCATATTATAATATTAAAAATCAAAAAGAAAACATTCTTGGTTCCAACATCAAGACATGCAATTAAACCAATACCCTTTTTCTATTATCAAATGGTAGAATTTACAACAATAGGACTCAAACATCCTTTACATATACATTTTACACTTTAATAAAGTATTGAATAGCATAAGGTAAAATTATTAAAACGTACCAAACTCAAGATCAACCCTCAAACCTTTGATCCCCAATAGTGGTTACCATGCCACTTGACCTCATGGAATCAAAAGGATCCTCCCCTCATGCTAAGAGATAGTCACATGGCCCACAATCACAATACTCACACAAAATACATGGGGAGAGGGCTTACACACACCATACACTATGAAAACACTCCACATACACATGATATATCAAATAATCATCAAAACAATATAATGGATCCAATTCATATCATCACTTGGTACAATCACCATGGCATAATATTATCCACATTAGGAAAATTCACTAATGTTAAATCACAAATCCGCATTGGGATAATTCACCAATACCACATCCTATAAGCATTATGGTATAATCTTACTACAAGGGTACCACAAGGATTGTCATTGGGCCAACTCACCAATGGTAGATCACACACACACACAAGACACTAGGGTAAAATGCTAGAGAGCTTATTAGGGAGTGTCATCATGATGCTTGAAGGTATGGCACCTTGATGAAAAGGGAGACTCTCCCTTTCAAATCTTATTACAAAACCACACTAAATACAAAGGGAGAAGGCTGCAAATACATAAAAAGAACAAAAATTGGAAGAGAAAATTTACAACTTTTATTATATTCAAATATGCAAAAGATTACATAAAATTGAAGCTCATGGGCTCACCTTCAATCCTACATGCAACACCTACAACAAATGTGTCTTCAACAATCTACCATAATTTTGGTATCATTTGTGTATGCAAATTTCTCTTCTCCAAGTCCCCCCTCTCCAAATGAAAAGGAATCAATAGATAGAGATTGAGAAAAGAGAATAAAATCCATGGTTTTAGAAAACAACCTCCTGAAACCACCTTGATAAATCCATGCCCAACCTTGGGAGTTTCAAAATCTGCAATAAGAAATGAGGTCCAATGCATGCCAACCTTCTCTTGGGCACCTAAACTCTTTTCCAATAGATTTTTTTGTTTATGGCATCTTACAACCTCTTACATATTCCTTACAGCTTATCAGTTATACTTTACATGCAAAGACATGCAAGCAACATACAAGATCCTTTGTAACCCACCTTATGACAATTTATGACCCATGTACATGCAAATCTTGCCAAATCCTCTAGAAGACTTGACAATTTATCCTCATCCAAAAGTGGATGCCTAAAGAGAATATTCCTTCACAAGATGTTTTTACCGTATTACTGGGGTCTTTTCCCATCAAATTTACATTTACATTTTCACACAAAAGGGAAATTGCATTGTTGCAAATGAAATTATTATTTTCCTATCCCCTAATACTTTATTAAAACCAAACAAAGCAAAATAAAAATATTTTTTATGAAACATGATTTCCCTTACACCTTGGATGCTCCTTCTTATCTTGGATCCATCTATTTACCTTATCTTTCTAAACATATTTTTGAACCTGTCTCTACAATTTGATGTCCCTTCCATCCTTCATTCTTCCCCTCTTCCTTCATCTTTTCACAAATTCCAATTCCCACCAATTTACACTATGAAATGTTAGAAAATCATAATCATCAATTTTATCTTCTTCAGTAAAATCGGGAAACTCATGCATTACCTCTTCATCTATTATTGTTGCATTAATCAGTTCATTTTCAATCTCTTTTTGTTCCATGTGTTCCTCCTTTCCTATACCTCCTAAAAAGTAATTCTTAGCTTCAAAATTAATGTTAGTGACACAATCAATATATTCATCCTTTCCATCTTCCTCCTCTCCATCCATTTCAATGTTAGTAACACAATCAAAATATTCATCATTTTCATCTTGAAATAAACTATCATCCATACAAATGTCTTTATCACATGACAAATCATCAACTGATGCAAAGGGAAGCTTGTAACATGCCACAATGTAACCCTAGAGGATGACGCAATTACAACATAAGTGTAACAAAAAAAAAATTAAATTGCAATTAATCAATAAGTAAAGTGAACTACACTTAACTCATACATCCTCTAAGGTACATGACAACGCTTACATTTAAAACCCATAACATACAAAAGTAAACTAATCCATAGCATATAAGTTTTACTCATGAAATAAAGAACATAAATCCAATAACATTAAACTCATTTCATAATATTACAAAGTACATAATAAATATTCATAGATTGTGTTCATTCTATAAAGCAGTTACAAGGCTCATTTCCAAAATGAGGTAGATCATACAAACAATATTACAATTACAATGATGCAAGGATACTCCTCAAATACAAATGAGGAGTAGTACATATACATTAACATCCCACTAATCCTTGAATAGAACACAAGAGATGGTACAAATCAATTGGAACATGTGAGCTCACCAATCTAGAAGATCCCACCATCATGAACATGAAGTGTAAACCCAACGGTGTAAGGTGCACATTACACCCAACCAAGTGGTACCCAAAGGCCCACCCCCCATGCTAGGAGATAGTAAAATGGCTTCCTAGGTAAAACCAACAACCTCAAGACATAGGAAACCACAAGAGTAAACTATACAAGTACAGTACATAACATGAAGGTTACATTGCTTCCAGAGTAAAAGAATCAACTTCATCAACTAAACAATATAAATTGTTTTCATAGGAGGAGTGTCATCACAAAGTTAAATGGGTTATCCTGGCAGATCTTCCTAGGCCCCGACCCCCATCTTGGGTTATCTTGGTACCCTCTCACAATCCCCAGCTCCGCATACAAATCGATGTGGATTCAAATATCTTTCAGAGGGGCAAGGTAATGACCTTGCCATTCCAGGCCTTCTCATCTCATCTCAAGTCTAAATGAGCCCTTGAGCCAATAAGCGAGGAACAATTAACAAGTTAAGTGTTTTAAGGCTACTCTTTCCCCTAATACTTTTATCTAATTTCCACTGAATTATCTAACTCTCACATGAGTTGTCCTGGTACCACTTTGTACACCAAACCCCATTGAGATCCACTCCCCTACTGACAACACAAGGATATAATCCATAAACCAAGGGTAGACAAAGTGCAAAAAAAAATGGATATTAAATCCCAACCACAATGCAAGAGGCAACACATCTTGTTCGTAGTAATTGAGTGTTTAAACTAGATCACAACCAGGTGCACTACCCAAGGCAAACAAAGGGTTGAAAAAAATATCAGAACAACCCCCACATAATATTACAACATCTGGAAGGCATACACATTCACAACTAACAAAATTCCCAACTAACATGGACAAAAAACATCATAATTAAATAAGAAATTCAGGTAGGTAATTAAAACTATCATTATGATTTCCTTAATCTAATTTCCATTCCAAGAAAAACAATAATACATTGCTCAAAATAATCTAGCTTAATACAATTTCATTTATAGTCTATAAAGAAATTAAATCTAAATAGTTAATTCAATTTCCCAATTTACATTTATATAAAATCAGTTTCTTTTTCAATCATTTCATTTAAAAAACATCTAATCCATGCATTTACATGCACCTATTATAAAATTCAATTAAATATATATATTTGAATATACATATAATTATATATGTATTTATATATAATTATATATATATATATATATATATAAATATATTATTTAAATATTAAAAAATTAAATTATAATTTTCCAAACAAATATTAAATGTATATATAAATATATATTATACTTTATATATATAAAAACCATACAATAAAAAAAATAAAAATTCAAAAGGCGGATGAATGTTGAGCATCCATTAATGACCCATGTTGTTTACACAGTTGACCCCCCCTATAGGGGCGGTTTTCGGGGCAGCCCCATCCCCATTGAAAATTTATATAAACTTTAAACTTTAAACTTGCGATTTTATATTTCTAAAACCATCGTATGGATTTCCATCTAGGTTTTTTAGAATAAATTTCAACAAGATCTTTAAAAAAATATAATATGCATATATTTATATAAGTATATGTATATATTAATATATATATTTATATATTTATATATGTATATGTATATGTATATATTAATATATGTATATGTATATGTATATATTAATATATATATATATATATCAAAATGATTGCTCCAGATGAGCAATTTTTCACAAAAAAAATCTACAAGAGGATATTTACAAATTTACGAGAGGATTTTTTTTAATTTCCCAAGCCCCATAAATCTAATTGGAAAAAAAACAATAATCTTCTACAAGAAGATCTTTTCCAATACAATAAGAGGTTTTCTACAAATTTTAATTGGAAGACTGAAATCAATTCCTATAGAGGTTTTCCAAAAAAAAATCATATTTTTTAAAGATTATAAGAATTTAATCTGAGGCTCTAAAGCTTTCACGACAATCTTTCCAATTTACAAAACATATTAAAGTTTTAAAACAAATAAAATTTTCTTCACTATACAAGCAATCTTTTCCATTTTGAATTTAAATAAAAAATAATAAAGAACCTACTTCAGATGCTTGAAGAATTGAAGTTTGAAGTAAAGCCTCACCTTTAGATTCCAAAATTATCAAAACCTCTTCCAAAATAATCCTCTTTTCCATAAAGTTGAAAATCAAACCAGAGACAATATCCCGAGAAATTCTTCCAATTTTCAACCACCTCAAAATACCATTTTTATTCTCGTGAAATAGCCTCTTTCCCCTCTTTCAGTTAACACAATGATTCACTCCATGAATTATTTCCCAACACCAGTTTTCAATTTTCTAACTCATGTCACAATCCCAAAATATCTTTCCAAATCAAATCCCAAGATATTCCCTCTTAGATATTTTATAAGATATTTTTATATTTAATAATTTAAAATCAAATATTAATTTTAATTATCCATTCATTTAAATTCATAACTTTATTTAACTAATTAAATAAAACTTTTATAATCTAACTATTTGAATATCAAATTTAATCTAATTAATTTTAATCACTATATAAAATAAATTTAATATAAATAATTAAATTACTTTACAAAATAAATTAAATCTAATTATCAAATAAAATTTAAAGCTTCTAACAACATTAATCACGATTAAATAAATAATCAATTTAAAACATTAAAAACATTAATTAACACTAATTTCCCATAGAGCATACCTTACAAAATAATTAAATGACAAGGAAAATGGGAACAACATGACAACAAAGCATGACCAAAACAAGGATTGATGACACATTGTGGCTAGGGTTGTGGTTTGACAAGGAAATCCTGTTACTGCCTCCCAATCAACTATTCTGTTGGGCAATGGATATGCTCAAACTTGTGAAACTAGGTGGAGTTGACATCCTGTACCTGCAATCCTACAATGAAAACATATGTCATACATATATATAGATCATCAACAATCACACCGTGAAGAGAAAAATGTGGAATCGTAGGGCTCTTGCAAGCGATTGATAACAATCCTGTCTCCTTCACCAATATAGTGTCACATCAAAACTAATGAAACTAAAACATCAAATAACTACAGATGAACATATATCAATATCGACTCACATAATCAACTATGCTAACTAGAGAGCATCTCATAATCAATAATCATCAATATAGTGTACCATCACATCTCAATATAAAAACCATTATCACTATAAAGTTGACGATCAAATAACAAAATCATAGTATCATAGTCTATCAAAATAAATGCAATGTCTGAAAAAATGAGCAAATTGGAGGGGTGCTACATCCTCCCCCCTAAGATGAGGCTTACTCCTAGAATTCTGTGAACAAATAGGGATAGAGCTCCCTCATCCTGGTTGCATCCTCCCAAGTAGCTGATGTATCATCTCTCGGATCCCACTGGAGCTTAACTTGCTCAATATCTTGACCCCTGAGGGCGAGTCTCCTGTGATACATGATGGCCATGGTCTCCAAAGCTAGCTGCCCATCCTCTACCTATAAGGCATTTTAATCAAGGATGTGAGATATATCAGGGTGGTAAGGCCTAAGTACTGAAACATGGAATACGTCATGTATGTGTGAGAGACTAGGCAACAAAGCAAGATGATAAGCTACTAGTTCAATCTTCTCAAGAATCTCAAATGGCCCGATGAAGCGAGGTGCGAGCTTAGAGACCTTCCCATATCAGATTGTACCCTTTCGTGGACACACTCGCAAAAAGACTCGGTCACCTAATATAAACTGACGGTTCACCCGATGTGAATCTGCATACTTTTTCTTCATATCCTATGTAGCAACCAAATGTTCCCTAATCCGGGTCACCTGTTGCTCCATGTCCTGAAGTATCTTAGGACCCAATAGAACTATGTCCTCTAATTGGTCCCAACTCAAAGGAGTCTGACACGGTCATCCATACAATGCTTGGAAAGGAGGCATACCAATCGAACTTTGGTAGCTTTCATTATATGCATACTCCACTAAATGGAGATAGTCCTCCCATCATGTCTGTTGATCCATCACATACATGCATAACATATCTTCAAGGATTTGGTTGACCCTCTCGGTCTATCCATTTGTCTCAGGGTGATACGTTGAACTAAATTTCAACTGTGTCTCCATCACATGCTGCAATGATGTCCAAAGAGCTGAGGTGAACATAGGATCCCTATCAGAAATGATTCGACAAGGAATACTGTGCAACCTAAAAATATCACCCATGAACACTCTAGCAATGGATGAAGCATTATAGGATGAAAAAAAAGGCAATAAGTGTGCTACCTTCATCAACCTATCCACCGTCACCATAGTGGCATCGAGTCATCATGAAGAGTTGGGTAACCCAACAAGATTATATCCCATTTCCACTCTAGCACCAAATGTGGTTCTAGAAGTCCTACTTGATGTTGGTGTTCAACCTTCACTCGTTGCCACTCCAAATAGCTCAACATAAAGTTAGCTATGTCTCGCTTCATACCTACCCAAAAGTATAGCTATCACAAATCGGCATGCATCTTCTTCACTCCAAGATGAGTTGAATAGGGTGCCTGATGTGCCTCTGTCATAACCAAGGTATGAAGATCTCCAAAAGATGGAACATAAATGCATCCCATGTGTCTCAACAAACCATCTAACTCTAGAGAATAACCTGAGAATCTGCCCTCAAGAGTCCTGCCTGTCTCTATCTCTGATCTCATCTCCTGATACCAGTTGTCTACAAGAAGTGTAGAAAGGATATGACTCCTCAAATCCACACCAAGTGTCACCACTGACAACGCGTGTCTCCGTCTGTTGAGAGTGTCGATAACTACGTTCTCCTTCCCCTGTATGAAGTTCACCTTGAAGTCATACTTGCAAAGGAACTCCATCCATCGCCTCTACCTAGCATTAAGATTGGGCTATGTGAAGATGTACTATAGGCTCTGGTGGTCACTATGCAACTCAAATATTTTCCCCAATAGGAAGTGTCTACACCTCATCAAAGTGTGTGCTACCGTTGCTAACTCAAGATCATGCATGGGTTAATTAAACACATGATCCTTGAGTTTGTGAGACTCATACGCTATAACTCAACCATCCTGCATCAAGACTGCTCCTAATCCCTCCAAAGATGTGTCTGTAAAGACAACAAAATCTCTAGTAGGATCAGGTATCACAAGAATCGGTGCACTGGTCAACCTCTCCTTCAAAGTCTGAAATGTTGCCTCACACTACTTTGACCAAATGAATCTCTTCCCTTTCCTCTGAAGAGAAGTGATAGGATTTCTTATCCTCAAGAAACCCTGAACAAAGCATTTGTAATAACCTGCTAAACCCATGAAACTACGTATCTCTACCATATTAGTGGGTGCAAACCAATAAATGATCGCTTGGATCTTTGTAGGATCCATTGCAATACCCTCTCCTGATATCACATGTCTAAGGTACTTAACCTTGGTTTGAAAGAACTCACATTTGGATAGGTTAGTGTACAACTGATTATCTCTCAAACACTGCAAAACCTACCTCAGATGCTCCTCATGCTCCTCTACTATCCTGGAATAGATCAATATGTCATCAACGAATACCAGTACAAATCTATCAAGATATATGTGAAAGACTTCGTTCATCAAGCTCATGAATACAAATGGCACATTCGTCAACCCGAACAGTACCACTGTGAACTCATAGTGACCGTAACTAGTGCAAAATGTCTTCTTATGAATGTCGAAATCAAATATGCGTAGCTGATGGTACCCTAACTTAAGATCAATTTTTGAAAAGACCGTAGCACCCTTTATCTGATCAAACAAATCATTGATCCTAGGTAAGGGATATCGATTCCTGATTGCCACTTTATTCAGCTAATGGTAGTCTATGCACAATCGAAGAGATCCATCCTTCTTCTTCACAAAAATTACTGGTGCTCCCCAAGGTGAAACACTAAGGTGGATGAAACCCTTCGCTAGAAACTCCTCTAGCTACAAGCAGAGCTCCTTAAGCTCATGTGTAGTCATATAGTACAAAGCTCGTGAAATAGGCTCAGATCTAGGTATAAGGTCAATCTTGAAATCAATGTCACGCTGAGGTGGCATCCCTGGTATCTCATTGGGAAATACATTTGCATACTATTGAAGTAATGGGGTGGCTATCTAGTGAAACCTTCTCTTCACTATCTCCCAACTCAAGGTCATCTACTATCACTACACACAACTAACAGCCCTGACGTACACACCTCCTTAGCTGCATAGCTGAGATCATCCTCAATGATATGGGTCTCTAAATTCCCACTATCTTGACCTCCCTACCAGATACATCAATGCATTGAATCAACTTGTGTTGATAGTCAATAATGGCTTTGTGAGCCTCTAACCAATCCATCCCTAAGATGATGTCATACGACCCCAACAGTATAATACGAAGGTCTACTTTAGTGTGAAAGGATCCAATGTCCAATCTACAATCATGTACTAGGGAATGCACTACAACTTTAGCACCAGAGGCCAATTCGACATGCCACCTACTGTCTTGCTTAACTTCCCTCAGTCTACAATGCGCTACGATAGATGATGAAATAAATGAATCTGACGCTTCTGAATCAAATAAAATGGTAACCCTGTTACCCTATAACATACCCGAAGTATCTACCATTATGCTTTGATGATCAACCTGGTAGTTATCAACCGTAGCAAATACCCAATAACCTCTACCCGCATCTTGCTTAAGTGGCATGATCCTACACAAACATACCAAGGTAAATACAAGGTAATGCAAACTTAAATCCTATGCAACTAACAGCTTAATGGGTTCAACATTATCCCAGACCACCCAGTGTTTAAACTTGGGCTCTGATACCATGTGTTCAACATTATCCCAGAGCACCCTGCCACGTAACCCTAGAGGAGGATGCAATTACAATGGAAGTGTAACAATTTTTTTTTAAAAGTGCAATTAATCAATAAGTAAAGTGAACTACACTTAACACATACATCCTCTAAGGTACGTGGCAATGCTTACATTTGAAACCCATAACATACAAAAGTAAACTAATCCATATCATATAAATTTTACTCATGAAATAAAGAACATAGATCCAATAACATTACACTCATTTCATAATATTACAAAGTACATAATAAAATCATTCATAGATTGTGTTCATTCTAGAAGTGGTTACAAAGCTCATTTCCAAAATGAGGTAGATCATACAAACAATATTACAATTACAATGATGCAAGGATACTCCTCGAATATAAATGAGGAGTAGTACATATACATTAACATCCAACTGATCCAATAGAACACAAGAGATGGTATAGAGCAACTGAAACATGTGAGCTCACCAATCTAGAAGATCTCGCCATCATGAACATTAAGTGGAAACCCAACGGTGTAAGGTGCACGTTCCACCCAGCCAAGTGGTACCCAAAGGCCCACCCCCATGCTAGGAGATAGTAAAAGGGCTTCCCAGGTAAAACAAACAACCTCAAGACACAGGCAACTACAAGAGTAAACTATACAAGTACAGTACATAACATGAAGGTTACATTACTTCTAGAGTAAGAGAATCAAGTTCATCAACTAAACAATATAATTTTTTTTCATAGGAGGAGTGTCATCACAAAGTTGCATGGGTTATCCTGGTAGCCTCTCATGATCCTCGGCCCCACATGCAAATCAATGCGGAGTCAAATATATTTCAAAGGGACAAGATAATGACCATGCCATTCTAGGACTTCTCATCTCATCTCAAGTCTAAACGAGCCCTTGAGCCAATGAGTGAGGCACACTTAAGAAGTTAAGTGTTTTAAGGCTACCCTTTCCCCTAATACTTTTATTTAATTTCTACTAAATTATCTAACTCTCACATGAGTTATTCTAGCACCACTTTGTGTGTCGGCCCCCATTGAGAGCCACTCCCCTACTGACAACACAAGGATCTAATCCATAAACCAAGGGTAGACAAAGTGCACAAAAAAATCGGATATTAAATCTCAACCACAATGCAAGAGGCAACACATCATGTTCATAGTAATCAGGTGTTTAAACTAGATCACAACTAGGTGCACTACCCAAGGCAAACAAAGGGATGAAAAAATATCAAAACAACCCCCACATAATAATATTACAACATTTGGAAGGCTTACACATTCACAACTAATATATTTCCCAACTAACGTGGACACAAGACATCATAATTAAATAAGCAATTCAGGCAGGTAATTAAAACTATCAGTATGATTTCCTTAATCTAATTTCCATTCCAAGAAAAACAATAATGCATTGCTCAAAATAATCTAGCTTAATACAATTTCATTTATAGTCTATAAAGAAATTAAATCTAATTATTTAATTCAATTTTCCAATTTACATCTATATAAAATCAATTCCTTTTTAAATCATCATTTTAAAAACATCTAATCCATGCATTTACATGCAACTATTATAAAATTCATTTAAATATATATATTTGAATATATATAATTATATATGTATTTATATATATATATATAAATTATTTAAATATTAAAAAATTAAATTACATTTTTCCAAACAAATATTAAATATATATACATATATATATATATATATATAAATATATATTTACATATATATATATATTTATGCATATAAATATATTTTATATTTTATATATTTAAAAACCATACAATAAAAAAAAATGAATTAAAAAGGTGGATGAATGTTGAGCATGTTGGATGTTGTGGTCGATTTTTTGATATGTGGTTGTCATTTATGTCAACACTATTAGCATTAATGTCTTTAAGACTATATATGTCGAGGATATTGAGAAAATTGTAATAAAATATGTTATAGGTTGTCTGTGAAGCATTGAAGATCAATATGATAGAAAGTTCATTATGTTGATAACAAGATGTTGTGGATTAAAGGGTTTGTTTTCAAGCCTGTCTATTTTCTACTTCGAAAGTTTCATAGGTGTGCATGAAGATTTGAGCAAGTTATAAGTTTATGTGTTCTAACAACTATTTTGTTACTGCAAACGATGTTCATGGAAGAAGATAATGTGATTCTAGTAATCTGAGTTGTTGTGTATGTTCTTGTGGTGTTTGTGGATGTTTCTAGATCATGTTATATCTATGTTACATGTTTGCATTGATCATTGTGCTCGTGATCCGAGATTTTCTCTTGTGTGTTCATGTTTTTCATGTTCATGGCCAACAAGGTGTTTGAAGCGTGTTGTGGATCTTTGAGGAAGAATCTTTGAAGGTGTTTTGTGTTCGAGAAATTTTTTTTAGGTCTCTACTATGTTTTGGCTGACCTTGGTTGATGCACATTGATAATCTTTATTTTTTTGGGCCAACAATTTGCACTCATTCTATTATTTTGTTGGAGTCGACATAAAGCAATGTAATTTCTTGTTGCGGATATATATAAGTGATTGTTTCTTCATTTGAGGTATGTGTGGTGTATGTGAAATGCGAAGTGTGAAGTTTGTGATTGTTATGTGCGAAAAAGGTTTAGATCATTCGAAGGCAGAGCAAAGTGTGAAGAAGAGTGAAAGAAAGTGAAGAAGTATTCATGTGCTTAACCGAAATTGTACTCAAGCATTGGCAAATGCTACTTTCTCAGTTCAAATTATTTAGATGGATTTAATCTGAATGTTTTTTGTAAGATAGTGAGTCTTCCTTTGAGCCATGAGCTCTAGGCAGTGTGCCTAAATGCATGTGCATTCCTCATATATTCTTCTTATACTTTTAACAGGTTATAACTTGTGGATTAAGCTCCACTATGGTTTTTCCCCTAACAGGGTTTCCACATAAAATATCGGTGTTATGTGTGTTTCTGATGTGTTTTTGATTCATGCTTTCACTGTTATTAATCAGATCTAAGAATAAAGGTTAATAATTTTAATAAGTTTGAAATTATGTGACAACTGATTCAACCCCCCTCTCAGTTGTCTGCCCGTGTGTTGCCAATAGAGCATTCATTAATGACCTAGGTTGTTTACATAATCGATCCCCCCTATGGGGACACGACCTGTGAAGGAAGTGCTAGGCATTGCCTCCACAACGTCGCCTTCCCTATGGGGGTGGTTGTGGGGGCAACCCCATTCCCATTGAAAATTTCTATTAACTTTAAACTTTAAACCTGCGATTTTATATTTCTAAAATCGCCAAACAGATTTTCCATCTGGATTCTTTAGAAAAAATTTCAATAGGATCTTTAATAAAATACAATATGCATATATTTATACAAGTATATGTATATATTAATATATATATATATATATATATATTTATATATGCATATGTATATATAAATATATATATATATATATATATATCAAAATGATTGCTCAAGATGAGCAATTTTTCACAAAAAAAATCTATAGGAGGATATTTACAATTTACCAAAGGTTTTTTTTTAATTTCCCAAGCCAAATAAATCTAATTGGAAAAAAAACAATAATCTTCTACATGAAGATATGTTCCAATACAATCAGAGGTTTTCTACAAATTTTAACAAGAAGATTGAAATCAATTCCTACAGAGGTTTTCCAAAAACAATTCATCTTTTCAAAAGATTATAAGAATCTAATTTGAGGCTCTAAAGCTTTCACGGAAATATTTCCAATTTACAAAACATATTAAAGCTATAAAACAAATAAAAATTTCTTCACTATACAGGCAATCTTTTCCAATTTGAATTTAAATAAAAAATAATAAAGAACCTATTTTGGATGCTTGAAGAATTGAAGTTTTAAGTAAAGCCTCACCTTTAGATTCGAAAATTATCAAAGCCTCTCCCAAAATAATCCTCTTTTCCAAAAAGTTGAAAATAAAACCAGAGCCAATATCCCAAGAACTTCTTCCAATTTTCAACCACCCCAAAATACCATTTTCATTCTCATGAAATAGCCTCTTTCTCCTCTTTCAGTTAACACAATGATTCACTCCATGAATTATTTCCCAACACCAGTTTTCAATTTTCTAACTCATGTCACAATCCCAAAATATCTTTCCAAATCAAATCCAAAGATATTTCCTCTTAGATATTTTATAAGATATTTGTTTATTTAATAATTTAAAATCAAATATTAATTTCAATTATCCATTCATTTAAATTCACAACTTTATTTAACTAATTTAAATAATTAATTAAATAAAACTTTTATAATCTAACTATTTTAATATCAAATTTAATCTAATTAACTTTAATCACTATATAAAATAAATTTAATCTAAATAATTAAATTACTTTACAAAATAAATTAAATCTAATTATCTAAATAAAATTTAAAGCTTCTAACAATATTAATTACGATTAAATAAATAATCAATTAAAAACATTAATTAACATTAATATCCCATAGAGAATACCTTGCAAAATAATTAAACAACAAGGAAAATGGGGACAACATGACAGCAAAGCATGACCAAAACAAGGACTAATGACACAATGTGACTAGGGTTGTGGTTTGACAAGGAAATCCTGTTACTACCTCCCAATCAACTATTTTGTTGGGCAATGGACACACTCAAACCTATGAATCCAGGTAGAGTCGACGTCTTGTACCTGCGATATTGCAATCAAAACATATGTCGTACATGTATACAGATCATGAACAATCACACCATGAAAATAAAATCATGGGATTGCAGGGCACTCACAAGCGAGTGATGTAATCTTATCCCCTTCACCAATACAGTGTCACATCAAAACTAATGAAACTAAAACAACAAATAACTACAGATGAACGTATATCAATATCAACTCACATAATCAACTATGCTAACCAGAGAGCATGTCATAATGAATAATCATCAATATAGTGTACCATCACATCTCAATATAAAAACCATCATCACTATAATGCCAACGATCAAATAACATCATAGTATCATAGTCTATCAAAATAAATGCACTATCTAAAAACATGAGCAAATTAGAGGGGTGCTACAAAGCTCACCAAACAAATCACCATTCACTTTATCCACTTCTTCCTTGCAACTGTAGTACCTTCATTCACCAATGTATTCATTGCTTCAATATCTTGTTCTACACAAATCTCAACATGCTCACATAAATCAACAACAATATTTTCATACAATTCAGATTTTACCTCTTCTTTCTCCATTGAAACTTTCACTCTACCCCTTTTGAATCCAATCAACACTATTGCAACTTGCATTAGAAAATCATGATTTTCATCCTCATCCTCTTTAACTAATTGTCTAACTCCATTAACTAAGCATTTTCCAGTATCTTTAAATACATTTCCTTCTTCTTTACTCAAAGGTTTTAACTTGTGCTTCACTCCATCCTTCATCAAGGAGCAGGTATTGGCATACCCATCATGCATTGCTTTCTTGTCAAACTACCAAGGTCTTCCCAATAACAAGTGACAAACATCCATAGACAACATCACACAAAACTCCATCATGATAATTGTTATCAATCATAAATATGCACCCTATGTTAAATTTGCAAAAACTTAACTATCTATTGACACATGGAAACCTTCTTCAAATGTGGGTGATCTGAATGAAGAAGGAATCTCCAAAGTGAGTTGGTTCTTTGAATGATAGTTTCTATCCTAAATGATTTTGAATAAAGAGAAGAAGAATAACTAGACTTAATCTTAAGATTGAAATTCTATCACCTAAAATTATTTAACTAACATTAAGGAGATTCTAACAGTAACTCACTCTCAACACGTCTTTAAAACCTTATTCTCACAACCTCACAACACATAATCCAAAAGTGATTTGTGCAAAGGTTTAAAATAAACACAATGCACAACTTGAATTATCATGCAAATCTTGCAAACACATAACAATAGTAAGACAAGAAGAGGATTCAACTGATTTGAATCACAAGACACATCAAATTACTACTACAAAGTATAGACAAAAAGTGAGAAAGGAAAATTTGTTGCTTTATTGAATGAAAGAGTGAAACTCTTAAAATCTGAGTGCAAAACTGCTTACAAAACTCTCTTCATGGACAAGAGAGGAAGAAACAATGATTTGAACTCCCCAAAAAAACCCTAAATTTTTCTCCTAAAATAAAACTTTCAAAACCCTAATCCGAGCTCCAGGAGAAAGCCTAGAAAAAAGCCTCCAAAACTACTCCAAAATGTGTAACAAAAGTGGAAAACTCACACTTTTTGCATGTCCATCCTAAAAAGCACCTAAAAATAGGTCTATTCTACTTTAAAATAAAAATGAACTTATCTCCATCCCATGCAGCTCAATTTCGCCCAAGGAAAAGTCAAACTCTTTTGCCTTCTTTAAACTACTAAAAATAGCAAAAAGAATAAAACAATTTATAAAATATTGTTTTATCTTTTGCCTTACAAGATAATTGTAGTTTTTTTATTTCTCCATTTGATTTGATTTTTGCAATAAAGATTTAAAAATCTTTGCAAAAGTATTACATTTATCTCTCCTTTGCAATTTGATTTTTCTTAAAAAATCATAAAAAATACAAGGAAATATCTCTCAATGATTTAATTGATTTCTATAAAATCAATTAAAACTAAAAGCCTAAGGCATGAAGTTTCCCTAAGGAATAAGCATTTTTAACATTACATTTTAATTGATTTCTACAAAATCAATCAAAAAATAAACTAAGGCATTTGGACTTTGGAAAACAAATCAAAACCTAAACTAAAGGTTTTAGACTTATGAAGTCTTATGTGAAAACCTAAGGCAAAAGCAAACTTTCGGCCACTAAGACATAAGCCTAAGTTTGATATTTTAATGCAAACATGGGGAAACACCTAAGCTTGAATTAGGGCACATTAAATTTAACTCATGGTGATAAGCCCAAACTCGAATTAGGGCAAATGGGACAAAACCAAAGGCAAAACCCTAATCTTACTCATTTCACACTTGGGCTTTTGAAAGAATGCTTTGTTGGGAGGATGTGTTTCCACCATGAATAGATTTTCAACATGAAGCTCATCATTCTGCACTCAAATTGGTCGATTCTCCATGGAAAAGCTAGGTAAGTTGATTTTAAATTGTATTGTGACTTCTCCTCATTCATTTTGAAGCAAATTTGGCCTTCAAGGCTGCGGCCAAGCATGTGTATTTCTCTAATTTTTATTCCATTTTTCCTATGCTTTATTTTTGCTCTTTCTTAGCCAGCATCATGAGAGTTTGGCCCTTTCTTCGGAAGCTCTATGAGAGCTCAGTCATGGCTTATTTGTTCTTCTACAGGCATGAAATGGTGAGCTTTACTTCTGTCTCCATCTCTCTCTTAAAAAGAAAGCCTACGAAAGCTTAACTCTTTGCCTTGTTCGACCCTTGCTAGCATCATATGTATCTTGTGTTCACAGGGTTTTGTTTTTTTATGAGCTTGCAAGCTCTAAGGCTACAGCCTATACTCATATTTTCTCATTGTTCTAAAAAATATTTAAAGCTTATACTATGTATTTCAATGCCTCTCATATCTGAACATAAAACCTCCATGTGGGTACTCGTACTTTGAAATATAATTGTTTATCTTGCATTTTTCCAAATCTTGAGCTCGACCCACCATGGCATTCCATGCATTTTGTATTTTTCTGAAAAAACCCTCAAATGGGTAAATTGTAACAAGAAGAAAATTTGAATTTTAAATTGAAATCATCATATGGGTATTTGTAAAAATGGAAGAAGAAACCTACCTAACTTATGGGCTCGACCCAAATAACATTCATTTCCTTCATTGATGAAAACACTTAGATTTTGGAATGAAAATACAAGACTTCATGGCTGTGGCCAATTCTTACTATAAACACCATTTTTAAGAGCTTAATAGCTCAAAACTGTGCATTTTGACCGAATTCTGCATTTTTTAGTTAAAAAACCAAGATGGGTACTCTGTATTTAAAATACAAACTGCATATTTAGTTGAAATCTCCATGTATTTTCTTGAAAGTCTTTTTATGAAATAAGCTTGTTACACATCCTTAATATGCATATTTACATTCATCTCCAAGTTGTATGAAACCCATAGAAACTCCTTGTTTTCCTGTAGAAAATTAATATTATTTGACATATGATGGAAATAATGAAACCCTTCATTAAGAGAAAAGATCTTCTCAGTTGATTAAAATCATTGTCATCTTGCACTTTTGGATAAGTTCTCAAATGGGTACTCACCTTGCTAGGAAAATAGTGCTCCACCTGTGGCAACACTGATGCTCCTATAGGTTGCTTGACATTACTAATTTCATACCTTTCAAAGCTTCAAAAAAACTACATTCTCAGCTCAAAACTTCATAAAATAAAGCAATGTTTCCCTCCTATGTTTATGAGTTCACAACTTGCTTTTGATCATAACTAGATTCGACCTCTTTTTTTCAACTTGCACATTGCATTTACTTTGATCACCTATTTATGTTTGTCCATATTGTTGTCTTAAGTATGCAAACTAGTCTTGAACACACCCAAGATTCTTCTTTTGATACTCTGTACTCAAATGGCTTGACAATGCCAATGTACTTGTTCTTCAACACTTCCTCATACATCTTATGATTAAATGAAGTTGTAAATAGCCTTCAATTCTCCAATTCTGCAACTTGATTTCTCGAATTTTATATGTATTTTTGTTCACTATCACCATTATGAGCATGAAATACTTGCAAAATTAGAAAGGATCGCCATAGAACAACATGAATAAGATGAACAAAACACATGGTAGCAAAGATGCAATTAATATGGCAGTATTTAAAAGATGTATTTCAGTTGAATTGAGTTTATTGAGTTCATTGTCCACTTGTAGTTTTCACTTTGTTGCTCAAATTTGATTGTTATGAGTGAACAATGAACTTGATTTCTCTGATAGTTTAAATATGTTTCACTCCTTTATGAATGGCTCAGATGAGCATGATATTGTATTTCCTTACTCAACCCACTTTTATGTTTAAGGGGTAGCATGTCGAGCTCTACCCTTGTGGGAGCCCGTTTTACTCCACATGTTTTATGTCTTCGTGAAATGATTAGCTACATGGATTTTCCTATACTAGCACATGGAAACAAACAATGTTAGATAAAATAATATATTATTATGATATTTCCTTCTCGACTTTTTTCCAACTCTTGTTCTTACAACTTCAGTTGTTTCAATGCATTATAAGTAGCATTCTGCATTATTGTTTGTGATTCATATACGAATGTTCATAATCGGAGCTCTAACAACCCTTCACTTCTCTTACAGGTCGATTGGAGCTCAAGGTCGAAGGATGGTGCACCACTTCTTCATCGACCAAAAGCATAGGCAATGATGATTATGTTCATGCTTATGTATCTTCCTTTCTTGCATCTTCAATAATGTAGCATGCTTCTCATGATTCATTGTCCTAGTTACTCCCATGGCTTGTTTGGGGCACTTTAATTTCTTTTCTTATTTTCCATTCCGAAAAGAAATGCATCAAAATGCAAAATTGTACAATCATTTTGTTCTTGCAAATAAATGAAATATTGTAATATGAATAAGCATCATGAAATAAATGAAAGCAATTGTTATGCTTAATCATTTGTATATTTTGTCTTGTACTTCATTTGTACTATAAAGCACTCAGCAAAAACTCTTGAAATTCATTTTACTGAAACAATGCATAACTGACACTTGATAAATATATTGCAAACAGCACTTAAAGCAAATGCAAAAAATAACTGAACTTCCACTTTAAGATAAAACAAACTAATCAGCTCTACCAATTGAGCTATAGTGAAAATTGGTAACAATAATCACCAATCTTAAATCTTACCAAGCATTGTTCATTCACCAAAACCTTATGGTCATCCTACAACCAAGAAATCCTATATGGATACAAGTTCCTTCTCCTTTCCAACTACAACGTATTCACCATTTCTTTAGAAACAAGATTATCAGTGCTACCACCATCAATAATCACATTACATACTTTACCTTCACATTTGCATCTTGTTCTAAACAAACTCTTCCTTTGCATTGGTTCATTGTCTTCATTCAACAGGGCTCGCCTAGTCATCAAAGCTTCTCCTCTTTCAGCTTCTTCGGAGTGTGTTGACATTGCATCTTTTTCATTCACATTTGCTGCTCTAGCATGGTTTTCAAGTCTCCTATTCATCCTTTCTTGACTGTGAGCCTAGTAGTCATATGCTTTATGTCCCTCTTCTCCACATCAAAAATAAGTTCCTTGGAAGCCTCCGCTTCCAAATCCTCTACCCAATCTTCATCTTCCTCTAAAATTATACTCACAAAACTTGTCTGAGCTTTCACCTCTTTCATCCTTGCTATCTTTAATGTCTAATCTGATGTTCATCCTCTTTTGGCTGCAATTAAGCTTTAGCCTTCCCTTTTTGCTTATTCTCAAATTTCTTGTTCAATCTTTCTTCTACTTTCAATGCAAACTGATATGCGTCCTCAATGGTGTATATTCTTACTAATGCCAACTCCTCTTGAATGCTTGGCTTTAACCCATTAATGTAATGGGCTACTTTCTCCTTGTTTGCTTCAGAATGCCCTATTTGAATCAAGACCTTGTGAAATTATTTCGTGTATTCTTTAATAGTCTATGTTCCTTGTCTCAAGTTCTACATATTTTTGAGAAGCTCCAACTCATAATCTACTGGAATAAATTGTCTTTTTATTTTTACCACCATTCTATCCCATTTGGAAATTTTGTCTTTCCCTTTTCTTCCTCTTTCAAGTTGGATTTATTTCCACCAAATGCTTGCATGGCCCTTTAACTTTGTTTTTGTAAACCTCACTCTATGTGGATCTTCAATCTCTTCAAATTCAAAAATTTCTTCCATGTCATTAATCCAATCTACTAACTCTTCAAGATTTAAATTTCCATTGAAGGTTGAAACCTCCATTCTTGGTTTCTTTCCAATTTGATATAGAGCTCTCAACAATCTAATTTCTCCAGGATCTATTTGATCTTGTTCTTCCTCTTCCAATTCCTCTTCAGTTTCATCTTCACTATCATCTCTTTCTCTATGCACTTCTCTTCTATGGATCTCTTCATGCAAGGTTTCTAGTTGACTTCTAAGGGATCTAGTTTCATCTCTAGGAGTGTCTCTTCCTCCACCACCTCTACCTCTAACTCTACCATGAATGGAAACTCTTGGAGGTATTTTAATATTCACCCACAACTCATAGGTCCTACTACAAACTACCTCTCTTCAGTGCTCTATTTATAGGCTCAAGACAACCCACTTTGATACCAATGATGAAAAGGGAGACTCTCCCTTTCAAATCTGATTACAAAACCACACTAAACACAAATGGAGAAGGTTGCAAATACATAAAAAGAACAAAAATTGGAAGATAAAATCTGCAACTTTTATTATATTCAAATATGCAAAAGATTACATGAAATTGAAGCTCATGGGCTCCCCTTCAATCCTAAATGCAACACCTAGAACAAATGTGTCTTCAATAATCTGACATAATTTTGGCAGCATCTGTGTATGCAAATTTCACTTCTCCAAGTCCCCCCTCTCCAAATGAAAATGCATCAATAAATAGAGATTGAGCAAAGAGAATACAATCATGGTTTCACAAAACAACCTCCTGAAACCACCTTGAGAAATCCACGCCCAACCTTGGGAGTTTCAAAATATGCAATAAGAAATGAGGTCCAATGCATGTCAACCTTCTCTTGGGTGCCTAAATTCTTGTCCAATCAAATTTGATTGTTTATGACATCTTACAACCTCTTACATATTTCTTACAGCTTGTCAATTACACTTTACATGCAAAGACATGCAAGCAACATGCAAGATACTTTGCAGCCCACTTTATGAAAATTTATGACACATGTACATACTATTGGAATGCTGGATACACAGGTTGCCTTGATGAAGCTGCAGACTTCAATGGAGGACCTTTGCCAAGAAGAAATATTCACCCACACAGAAAGTATGATAATGACATTCAAAATAGAGATTCTATTATGATGATCTGGATTGATTTACAAAGTGTACATATGCCTGATTATATAGGCAAGAGCAAAACCTAAAATGCATAAGATGTTGCCAAGTGTACAAACCACACTTCATGTGACAACATGAAACCCTAACCTAGGGAATGATAACAAGATAGAGATAACTTCTAGAAAAGACAACTCATCTTCTAGAAGGGAATCTTATCTCAACACCATTATTAAATGATAAAAAGTAACCTAGGACTAATATGATTAATTAACCCTAAGTTAACTTATGCTAGTGTAATAATTAATTAATTAATTACACTAACACATACAAGTCTTGCCAAAACCTCTAGAAGACTTGAGAATTTGTCCTCATCCAAAAGTGGATTCCTAAAGAGAATATTCCTTCACAAGATGCTTTTACCGTATTACCGGGGTCTTTTCCCATCAAATTTACATTTACATTTTCACACAAAAGGGAAATTATATTGTTGCAAATGAAATTATTATTTTCCTATCCCCTAAGACTTTATTAAAATCAAACAAAGAAAAATTAAAATATTTTTGGTGACACAGGATTGCCCTTACACCTTGGATTCTCCTACATCACACCCACATAATCTAATACTCCTCTCATATGGATGAGGATACTTGATCTTATAAGATCCAAGCTCCTTGAGTTGACATGTCTTCCTAAACATCCTTAGTTTGTACTAGCACTCAAGGCATGAGAGGGGCATCCATTATCTTAGTTAATTAATTACATGTGTTTCATTAAAATTATCACTTGATTAGATGACTTTCCACCCATGATCAATCTACTTGCCACTTTGGGCTAGGGGCATGTTGGGAGTCACTCTCGTAATCCCCTCTAGTATCTTATTCCTAGGCTCTTCACACTCACCAAAGAAAAAATCCAGCTTTTCCTGAATCAATGACATTTTTCCACAACATCAATTATCATATTTCATGAAGTACCATCTTTTCAAAATATTAAAAAAACATTCACTTTCATGAAAAACTTTCAAAATTTCTTCATATTTTTACAAGGTAAAAACTAGGTTTTTCCTAAATCCATCATTTAAATTTCTTCAAAATTTAATTTTCAAAATCCAAAAATCTAAAGATATCATTTTGCTCTAAATACGCCCAACAACACACTTTTGACATAAAATTCACTTTTCATACATTTCCCAAAAAATTGGGCATTCTAACCCCACATTTTGGAAAATTTCAAAATTTTAAATAAAATAAATAAATAGGCATCATATTTTATAAAATGAATTGTGTTGGGAGGTATCTACACTCCCCCAATCATATTCCAATATACAGATTTGGAAGAAATTGACTAAGTTAAAATAAATAAACAAAATACCTCACACAGAGTCAAATTTTGGAATGAAGAACACATCACACATGCCAAACGAAAGCTCATAATGATTGACAAGCACAATCTCGTACCAATTCCTAACGTGACAAATTTGACCTCATCCAATTCTGCCACCAAATGCATTCCCAATCAACAAAATAATTTTCTCCCAAAATAGGGTTTTTCTCTCAATTTTCTTCCTAAAATAAAATATTGCATAATGAAAATTAAACTCCCTTTTCCTATTTACTCTTTTTTCACTTTTTAAATTAAACAATATAAAATTTATTTTCAATTTCCTTAATTCCCAATTTCCTCATAATTCAATTAGACGTGTCACTCAATTTCTAAATAACATATATCATTTCAATTTTATGAATTAAATCCATATAAGCATATTTTCATTTAAGTTTACAAAATCCATAATTCAAACAAGATATTTAAATCCAACATAACCTACAATTCCCAACCCACTAAATTTTCACACTATAATTAAACAATAGCTTAACTTGATTTCTACTTTCATTTTATTTTCCTCTTTTCCTAAAACTCAAAGAATATTTTAATAATAAATATAAGAATCATATAAATTTCTAATATTTCATTTGTGACAAACATAGAATTTAAACCAGTAATTAAATTAGACATTCACTAGTCATTCACAACACAGGGATTCCAGAATAATTCCTAAATCGAATCCAAGTTTACATAAGGTCAAATATGACACATATCGTACTTGATTTGAGTACGACCAAGGAATGGATAAGGATGTCCAATGTGACATCTCCAAATTAACCACCGTTTGGGAATAACTTAGACCTGTGTAGTCAGGTGGAGAAATAACCTTGTACTTGTAACCATTCAATGCACGTCAAGGGTATATGCACAATATATATATATATATATATATATATATATATATATATAATCATCCCAATAGGGTCCAATAGCATAAGGATAAAATAACATCTATATACATTTGTTATATAAATCATTTCTTCTGAACACCAATAATTAGGATTACATTTAATCACAACATAAACAATGCACATCATTGAATTGAAGCATAATGATAAGCCAAGCATGTAAATATACAAAATGCCAACAATCAACATGTTGATGAACCTCATCTTGAACATGTGATGGTTCATACACACCATTCAAAGTCATAAAATAATCACTGCATCAATAACGCAAAAACAGTGAAGCTAAAACACTGATCTCACTTTAAGAATATGCAAACAGGAAGAGCACTACATAGCTTGCATTACTTATTTTCCTATACTCTCTAGATCTTCCTTTTGAACTTTTATTCTTAAGAGAATGGATTTCAATAAAGTCCACAATTAATGGAGAAAAAAAAATATTTTAGTTAGACCATAAAAAAATCTAAAGGGTAAATGTGGATGTGATCTCATGGCCAAAGTATTAGGTTTCTCTTATGAAATCCCAAGTTCAAATCTCCAAAGAGGTGTCTAGTGGCTGATTTCCAAGTGGTCACTCTTACTCTTCCATCGTGGCTTCTAATATATACATCTAACCTATAAAATCTTTGAATACTAACTTAAGTGGTGTCATTAGTGCCTCTAAAGGTGTGGTCAACCACCCCAATGTAATTGTTACTTCTTTGTGTGTGGGGGACTGTCCAATTGTAATTGTCACCTCTCTATAGTTGATCACTCTAATATGGTTGTTGCCTCTAAATATATGATTGATCACCCAAACATGATCATCACCCCTAGTGTGGTCATCACCCCTTTTGTGTGTGGTTACCTTCCCACCTAAATTAAACTCTTGATATGTTGAAATGAGGGGTCCGACTTTAGCCTCCATGAATATGGGTTGAGCTAAAAGTTCCACCATACATAATTGTCACCAAAAAACTTACTTCTAAGGAGGGTCAACCGTTAGCTATGGTCAATGGCAAAGCATGTAAAATGTGTGCCAACCACTTTGGAAGGGTCGCTGCTGAAAACGTGGCAAAGAATGAGGTACAATCAGCACGACAACTATCTCCAATGTTGGGACTACCACTGTGACAATTATTTTCTTAAAAAATTCCTCATCGCCATTATTATATATGTTGGAAAACATTTCACTCTTACATGCCACCGTTTCAGTGGGACCAGGGCCCCACCACTGTCCCACATTCTGACTCAGCCCAATGACGGACTAAGTGACGTCATCTCCGCCTAACGTACCAACAGGGTCCCGCACCGGTCCCGAAAATTTCCCCATGCTCGCCCGTCCGTTTGTTGTTGGTGGTGGGCCCCGCCTGAGACTTTATTGAATAAGAAGAGTAGGCGAGTATAGGGGGAGGTCATATGGGCCACAAACAACAAACAACAATTTTGAAACTCCGTTTTGCTGGAGATGTATACGAGGGAACCAACGGCAGAGTGGCTGTTGTTTTTCAAATTGATGAAAAGGATGTTTTTTATCCCCTTAATTTTAATAATATTATAATAATAATGTCTATGCTCTCTAGATTCTTTGTTTCTCACCCTCCGTTCAAACAAGGATCTCTGGAATTGTTAAAAGACCGGGCAACTTTCTTGGAGATCTTTATTTTGCCGTACAAAGCAAGAAAAAAGCAGGAAAAGTTCAAACCAGATCTGCGGGTCCCACTTAATTGTAGCTCCGCCACGCTGGATAAGTACACACTTTTGTCATTGCCAGCTAGACTTTCCTATATATCGTATCATGTTACGTTGAATATTTGGAAACTTGTTTGGTGGGTCCCACCCCCACTCGCACTACCAATCCGGATCCCACTTCCACTCTCATTCCACTCCCAACTGCCCTTTTCAAGGGCATAACAGCTTAAGTTTGTCAAATCTCAAGTCTCCTTCCGGGCCCACTTCATGCAACCCCACAATTCCACTGACGTACTTGGCTCTTGCATCTCCTACTTCCTCTCACTTTCCTCCTTAGTGGCCTAGAAGGGGAAAACCCTATAATTCTAGTTAATTAATATTTAAAAAATAGTTATTGCATTGCTATTTTGAGGGTTGTAATATTAACATTTTTTTTGGTACTTCGCATGTCTGACTTGATGGGGACATCAAGTTGGGCCCAACACGACAGAGGTGGCTAGCTCGGGTAGCATGACAGAGGTGGCTAGCCCGAGGGAATGGACCTTGAGACCTCCCACATGAAGCTATATAGCAAATTACCACTTGAGCTTGCCCACCGGGCTATAATATTAACATTTATAGATTTTAAGTAGAGTAGATGTTAAAAGCTTTGATTTTGTTATGGTGAAATTAAAGTTTTAAATGAGATGTGATTGATTATGTTTTTGTTTGATATAAACGTACGCAAATTGCAAATGAAATAGGTGTGAGGTTTTAGTTTTATAATGGTGTAATTAAAACTTTGAAAGCGAAGTATGTGTGAGAGGTTTTAGCTTGATTACGATGTGATTCTAGAGTGTGGTCCAAATAGATAGAGGAAGAAATTAATTCCATAACGTGTGATGTATGAGGTGAGTTATAATTTTCAACTAGTTTATACGTATGTACCAATCATCTATGAATCCAAAAATATTAAATGTATCTGTTTTGTTTGCATTGATTATTGTCATGACATTTTTATGTTTGATGGATGTATATAATTAGTTACATGCATATAATGAATGCATGGCGTTTTCAATCTTCATCCCATGACTTGAAGAGATTGGCCCTTAACTAGAAGATATTTTAAATAGCTAATGTATTTGTAGATGTTTTTACATTAATTTGTGCTTTATGAAGACTTCTTGATAACTCTTCTTCATTTGAAATTATTTCTCACCAATAATGTCTTTGATTTATACCATCAAAAGATAAATCTTAGATAGTATAATTGTGCATCTAGATTTACAATCATCAAGTTTTAAGTCCATCATTAAAACATTGGAATCATCAAGTATTGTGTCTATCATTAAAAAATCAAGGAGAATATAGGGTGGAAGTATAAAGTCGTGTCCCATTTTTTGGTCTAAATGGACCACCACAATAATCAACATTTTTAAAATAAATAAAAAATTCTCTTAATTTTAGCAAACAAACTATTCGTAATATTTCTTATGTAGATCATATTTCTAATTTCTAAAAAATTATAAAATATATGTTATTTTATTTTCAAAATTTTCTTAATAATTTTTTTAATACTTTATAGTACATTTTAATGAATTATATCTTTTGTAACGCATAACTTGAACTAGAAATTGAATATTTTAATAATTTCTTGAGCTTAGATCACTACCACTAATATCTAGTGCAAAAAAAAAATTCATACTTTATTTATTATCAATTTGTAACACATAATTTGAGCTAGAAATTAAATATTTTAATAATTTCTTAAACTTAGATCACTACCACTAATATTTAGTGTAAACTTTTTTCTTCATATTTTATTTATTATCATTTTTTAAATAAATAATTTAATTTAGTCATATTTTTTATAATTTTACTATCATTTTTTTTTCCCACGCATCAAGTAGAGGTTTATTTTTTAATGAACTCATGAAATAGAAAAAAATATTATAATAAAATAAGATAGCTTAAAATATATTTTTTAGGAAATCTTACTATAAAGAATAAGCTCATTCAAAATTTTGTGTTATAGTGACTTTGTTTGATCATCAAAATATGATCAATATCAATTTTTTTTATCCAACAAAATTCTTCAATGTGGTTTGGAGGAAAATGACTACCACCTATGTGCCAAAATATGAACTTTTGATTGAAGGCGCTTGATATACACAACAAGGAAAGATATGGCCCCTTTTATAATTTTTGAAAACTTGGATCAAAGCATAACCTTCAATCCAAGGTCCTTCCCGCATAGATATTAGGAGGCCTTCTATTATGTTGCAAGGTGTGTGCCCTTGGTCTCTTTGTGTTATGCAACATAGTGCTTGAGTTTGTGACATGGCTTAACTGCCTCTCGTGGATTCATTAACTTTGGTGGTTGTATCAGGCATTAACATGTCAATCTTTTGGTGCAATGACAATCGTCTATGCAACAATTGGTATCAGAGCCTGGGTCATGGGTTTGAACCCCTTGCTTGCACTGGGGGGATTGTTACAAGGTTTTTTCCATTGATCTCATTGTGTTGTGCAACACAACACTCAGGTTTGTGACATGGCTTAACCACCTCCTCTAGATTCATTAACTCTAGCAGTTGTATCGAGCATTAATAGGTCGATCGTTTGGTGCAATGACAACCATATATGCAACATATTAAGGGACCTTCAATTGAAGGTGGATTTCTTAAGGAAATTTAATTTCATGAATTTGAAAGTGGCCCACAAGCAAGAGAAACCTTTATGCTTTAGCCTAGAATTTCCAAAACCATATAATAAAGATTGAAAAGTTTCTATTTGTTATTCCATATTAAAGTTGCATCAAAGTGTTGATAGACATACTCATTAGAATATAACCTTAGTATTGAGTATTGCAATAATTGATGTGATTTATATAATGCCCCATAGTTGTTGCACACTAGGATTACCCCTAGGGGATCTACCTCTAAATTAATACCTTATCACATACATGCATATTGGGAATTTTGAAATAGCTAAAAAGTGGCTAATATATTACTTTAGTATTAGGGGGAATGGAGATGATATAATTAATGTGATACAAGTAGGTATTGGAAGTTAGGAATCATGCATGAAGGGGTTGGGTTGTTTATAAGTAGTGTTTCAGATCCTCTATATATCAGTTTGAATAGGTCATTCAAATAAAATGGAATGAACACTATGCTAGTCTTGATAGGGTGGTGAAGTTATCTTTTTCTACACCATAGTTTTGTATTATGTTAAAGCCTAATAATCTCAAGGGAACCTATGCAATTATGACTCTAATATAGTTAAAAAATGAAAGAATATTCACACTAAGGTTGTGCAAGTTTAGTACAATACTACCCAATTTTCCTAAAACTACTTGGTAGACACCTTTTATGTAATTCCATGACCCTACCTAGAAGAGTCACTAGATATCTCTAAAACTAGATTTGATTATAATTTCTATTGATATATACACTATAATTGAGATTTTTTTATTAGGGGGATTCCTTTTTAAATTTGGCATGACAAGTGTTTAAGGGTTGAAATGTATAGTTTCTTCTAATTTAAAGCTTTTAGCACATTTTTCATAAATCATCTATGATTTTTGTGTTGATGTTTTAAAGTATGAAACATAAATTAAAATTAGTTTTGAGTTGGATGTTAGTGAGAGAAGTGTCCTTTCTTGATAGGGTAGACATAATAAGGGGATATAATTTTTTTAAAAAAGTACATAAGATACCTAGTGAAATTAGGGAGGTATTTTAATTATACTAGTGTATGACGAGGAGGTATCAAAAATACAAATTTGAATAGTACAAATAAAATTAGGGGTGCTATTAGTACCCTATGAATGTGTGTGTCATGCCATTAGTTTACTAAGTTAATTCCTTGGGAAGTATATAGGGATAAGTCATAGAGTTGATTGTACTCTTGGTGTGTGGGATGTTTAAACCTCTTAAATGTTCTTTCAATATGCCCTTTTTGCACATGACATGCATTCCCAACCATGGTAGATTGATAAAATTTATTTTTTATTATTGAATGAATTTTCTTACCATATTATAAAATTAGCATTCTAGATTATGCTTTGAAGAATCTAAAAATAATATTTAATAATGGATTTATGATTTTACTTTCTTCTATTATTTGAGATAGTGGGAGCATCAAATTTAGTGAACCCAATATTAACTTATCAAATATAATATTATTTGGCAATTGAAAGTCAATATCAAATTGATCCCTTTGATGTTATGCTCTCCAAGATGAAACATCTAGAATTTGACTGACACACATGTTAAATTATTACTTTGAACACAAATTCTTAGAGGGCCTTATTATTGATAAAATCACCAAATCTTATATAAAGACATTAATTGGCATTGAATTGATACTATATAAATTTGATGGAGCTAAGGTTGCTTCTATTTTTACTACATATGCATTGGTGTGAGATGGATATTCTACATACCTCCTGGTTTTTAAGTCTCTTGTAACTAAGAAAACTTAATGGAGAAAACTTAAGCATATCTGAATTGCAAATGAAATAGGTGTGAGAGCTTTTAGTTTTATAATGGTGTAATTAAAACTTTGAAAGTGAAGTAGGTGTGAGGTTTTAGTTTTATTGCGACGTGATTCTAGAGTGTGGTCCAGATAGATTGAGGAATAAATTAATTCTATAATGTGTGAAGAATGAGGTGAGTTATAATTTTCAACTAGTTTATAAGTATCTACCAAGCATCTATGAATCCAAAAATATTAAACGTATTTGTTTTGTTTGCATTGGTCATTGCCATGAAATTTTTATATTTGATGGATGTATATAATCAGTTACATGCATATAATGAATGTGTGGTGTTTTCAATCTTCATCCCATGACTTGAAGAGATTGGCCCTTAACTAGAAGAGATTTTAAATATCTATGTATTGTAGATGTTTTTACATTAATTTATGATTTATGAGGAGTTCTTGATAACTCTTCTTCATTTGAAATTATTTCTCACCAATGATGTCTTTGATTTATACCATCAAAAGAGAAATTCTAGATAGTGTAATTGTGCATCTAGATTTACTATAATCAAGTGCTTTGTCTAGCATTAAGAAATCAAGGAGAATATAGGGTGGAAATATAAAGGCGTTTCCCATTTTTTGACCTAAATGGACCACAACAATCAACACTTAAAAAATAAATTAAAATTCTCTCAAATATAACAAACAAACTATTAATAATTTGAGGATAATATAAACTAATAATTCATAATATTTCTTATGTAAATTTTATTTCTAATTTCTAAAAGATTTTATTTTATTTTCAAAATTTTGTTAATAAAGTTTTTATATATATTATAGTATATTTTAATAAGTTATATCTTTATGTAACACATAACTTGAGCTAGAAATAACATATTTTAATAATTTCTTAAACTTAGATCACTACCACTAGTATCTAGTGCAAACAATTTTTTTTCATATTTTATTTACTATCAATTTTTAAATAATTAATTTAATTTAGTCATATTTTTTAGAATTTTATTATTATCTTTTCCCCTCATGTGTCAAGTAGAGGTTTATTTTTTAAAGAGCTTATATTGATTAGAAAATAGAAAAAATATATTATAATAAAATAAAATAGATTAAAATCTATATTTAAAAAAATATTACTATAAGAGATAATTTCATTCAAAATTTTGTATTATAGCGATTTTGTTTGATTTTCAAAATATGATCAACATCCACTTTTTAATCCAAAAAAATTCTTCAATGTGGTTTGGAGGAAAATGACTATCACCTATGTGCCAAAAAAAACTTTTGATTGCAGATCCTTGATATTCAACAAGGAAAGATATGGCCTCTTGAAGAATGACCCTTTTATAGTTCTTTGAGAACTTGCATCAAAGCATAACCTTCAATCAAAGGTCCTTCCCACATAGACATCAAAAGGCCTTCAATTAAAGGAGGATTGTATTAAGGAAATCTAATTTCATGAATTTGAAAGTGGCCCATAAGCAAGAAAAAACTTTATGTTTTTAGCCTAGAATTTCCAAACTCATATAGCAAAAATATTGAAAATCTCCTATTTGTTGTTCCATATTAAAGTTTCATTAAAGTGTTGATAGGCATAATCTTTAGAATATAACCCAAGTCTTTGGTATTACAATGATTTGTGTTCTTTATACAATGCCCCATAGTTGTTGGGCACTAGGAGTACCCCTAGTGGATCTACCTCTAAAGTAATACCTTATCACACATGCATATTGGGATTTTCAAAATAGCTAAAATATTCAACTAATATATTACTTTAGTATTAGGGGGGATGAAGATGATATAATTAATGTGATACAAGTAGGTATTGGCAGTTGGGAAACATGTATGAAAGGGGTGGGTTGTTTATAAGTAGTTTTTCAAATCTTTTATTTATTAGTTTGAATAGGCCTTTCAAATAAAATGGCATTCACTATGCTAGTCTTGATAGGGTGCTAAAGCTATAGTTTCTACACCAGAATTTTGCATTATGTTAAAGCTTAATAATATCAAGGGAACCTACGTAATCCTAACTCTAACATAGTTAAAACATAGAAATATATTCACACCAAGGTTGTGCAAGTTCAATACAATCCTACCCAAGCTTCCTAAAACTACTTATTATACACCTTTTATGTAATTCCATGACCCTACCTAGAAGAGTCACTAAATATCTCTAAAACTCTTCCATATAATTTAGATTAATATGTACATTATAATTGAGATGTTTGTTATTAGGGGAATCCTTTATAGAGTTGGCATGCCAAGCATTTAGGGGTTGAAATGTATAGTTTCTTTTAATTTACAGCTTTTGACATGTTTTTCATAAATCAACTAAGATTTTTGCGTTGATGTTTTAATGTATGAAACATAAATTAAAATTAGTTTTGATTTAGATGTTGGTGAGAGAAATGTCATTTCTTAACAGGGTAGTCATAGTAAGGGGATATAAAAACACAAAAAATAGGTACATAAGACACCTAGAGAAATTAGGGAGGTATTTTGATTATATTAGTGTATGGTGAGGGTAATCAAAAACATAAATTTGAATAATAGAACTAAAATTAAGGGTGTTATTAGCATCCTATGAATGCATGTGTCATTCCATTACTTTACTAATTGAATTCCTTGGGAAGTATGCAAACATAATTCATAGAGTTGATTGTACTCTTGGTGAGTGGGATGTTTAAACCTCTTAAATGTTCTTTCAACATGACATTTTTGCACATGACATGCATTCATTGCATTTCAAACTATGGTAGATTGATACAAAAAAATAATTATTGAATAAATTTTCTTACCATATTATAACATTAGCATTTTGGCTTATGCTTTGAAGAGTCTAAAAAATAATATTAATAATGGCTTTATGGTTTTTCTTTCTACCATTATATGAGAGAGAGTGTGCATCAAACTTAATGAACCCAATATTATCATCAAATATAATATTATTTGGTAGTTGAGAGTCAATATCAAATTGATCCCTTTGATGTTATCTTCTCCAAGATGAAACATATAGCATTTGAATAACATCTATGTTAAATTATTACTGATTAGATCACCAACTCTTGCATTAACACATTAATTGGCACTGAATTAATACTTTAAAAATGATGGAGCTAAGGTTGCTTCTCTTTTTAATACAAATACATTGGTGTGAGATGAATATTCTACATAAATAGGTCATTAAATATCTTGTAACTAAGAAAGCTTAATGGATGAATCAATTAGTCTCCTTTTTTATTTTTTATTTTTTACCCTAACATATATAATTTAATTCTTATTTATATTTTCTCCTAGCTCATTCTCACCATTTGGAATTAATTTTAAAATGACAAAAAAACATTACTCATCAAAGTATTCCCCTAATTAACAAATCTATATAATACTAAACATAAAAATAACAAAAGATTTATATTGTTATGTATTAAATGAAAATACAATCAAGATTAGTTTATAGTGAAATGACTTTAAATTGAATAGGATATGAGGATTTGTTTATGGTAGAAGTAATTGCATAAGTAGTTTGCAAAGAAATAGATTTGAATTGGCCCTACACATTGTATATATAATTTATCTGTGTACTTTAGATTGTACTTTTTCTATCCATTTCATCTAACTTAGGTAAATGAATTATTAAATTCAAATTATCTAAGTTCATATTATAGTTTTTTGACTCAATATATTCTATCATATAAAATCAAACATGCACATCAATTTAGCTTCGTGCATTTTCCCCTCTTCAATTTTTATTATATGAAACCAAATGCCACTAATATACATATATTTTTGCATGGGGTTGGTTGCACACATGGTTCTATTGATTGATTGAAAAATATTAAAACCCATATCATTTTTTTCTTTATGAAGGGAAAATAATGACCTAGAAGTATGCCCCCCATTTACTTCATGAGTTCCTTACAATAATCAAAATAACATAAATGACAACCATCATCAAAAACATATTTATAAAGACTATTCATATTATACTAAACATTTAAATAACTTAAAACATATTGTTTTGTATTAAACGAAAGTAAATGCAAGAGTAGTTTATAGTGAAATATCTTCATATATTCATATTGTTTAGTAGAAAAAGTGATCCTAGATCCAATCAGATTGACTAGGATTATCTCCTTTTCACTTGACTAAACATTTAATGTAAGTGAACTAGGGTTTTAATGATTAGCTTGTTGCCATAATGGAGAGCCAATCCCCTAGTGATTTATGTTTGTTGTGTGTTGTGTGGATGAAGAATTTGATTTATGATTTAACAAGCCTATTTGACATATAACCTTAGATCTAAAATTGTAATTTATTAGATAGACAAAAATAGAAAGTTACAAAACTAACCTAGATCTGAGAAGTGATAATAGAGAGGAGCTTGCACTATAAATTTTATCTTGAATTGGTTGGTCTAGGGTGCAAGAACGTCCTAGAATAAATTCTTGCTATTTCAGATCTACAAATTCTAGATGGTAGGTTGAGGTCTACACTCTACTTCCCTGGACTCTCACTGGCTAAAACCTTCATATCTAACCTATACACATGAAAATGGGGGAAAGGGTTGTGTTGTATAGGGGATTTCCTAAGTCAGACCACGTGATGGTATTCCTACCTCCATGTATAGTGATTGATTATGATTAAGAGATCATACCCTAGGTCAAGCAAAAGCTAAAAAAAGAATGATTGACTTAAATGATGAATGGCAACTGATAATGTTACCTTGATGTGAAAACCCTTCATGAAGAGATTGCACACACAATTTTATTATTTTTTATGGATGAATGCCTTGAATGCTTGATATATCTACAAAAGGTTGATTCCAAACACAATAGATTGTTGAAACTAGTATGTAGAGGATAACTCAATACATCTTCATAATTTGACATGATTGATCATGATAGCTCCTTGCACATAATTTCTTCTCTCATTTTTATGTCTTGCAACCTTGAACATGAATGATAAATCTTTTATAATAATCCTGCTAACTCTACCCTTGACTAACTTTTAGGATCTTCGATTTGCTTAATATATTTTCTTAGGATTTAAAATGATAAAATGACTAGGTATTTATATGCTATTATTCTAATTTCCCAAAATTCAAATGTCGATGGTCAAAAATTGAAATTAGAAGTTAAAATAATAAGTTATTGATATTGATGTATTCAAACTTGGAGCTAAAAATGCTGGTCTAGGGTATATAGCTCTCTAGACTAGATTCCTTCATTTTTGGGATCAAAAGTGTTAGGGGCAAAATATTAAATGCATAATTTGATTTCCCATTTTTTATTTTCCAATAATGTTTATAAAACAAGAAATTAAATGCATAATTAGGTCCAAACACATATGAGGGAGAAAAACCTAGTGTGAAATTATCAAGGGTGACAATTTTTGATGCTACATTTAGCCCCTCTTTAGTGAGAGTATGATCTTATGTTCATCCTCACACTAAAGGAATAAATATGCCAAAAAGATAAGATAAAGAAAAGTTGAGTTGTGTGTAAGCCCCCAACTTAGGATCTTGTCAATCCACAATGTTAAGAAAAACATGCACAAAAAACAAGAAAATATTCATTCACACATAAGACATTCAAATAACAATCAATAAAGTACATTTTAAAAGAATACACATAATACATGAAATAAACACATGAAGGAAACAAGGAAAACACACCAAAGACACATAGTAACATAAGACAAATAGTAAAACATAAACACAAGGGTTAGTACTAAAAAATGAATTTGAGTCAGTAAGGAAAAGAGAGCTTAGTCTTATATTTGTCTCAAATACCAAACATCATCCATCAAATGTGTTGTTTAAACAAAATGGTATTCTCATAAGAGTGTAATATCACTCATGAAACACATGGCTCCACTAGCAAGAAAGGTGTGTTATGCTAGGTGGCTCAAGTTCATGAATTAGTAAGCTTTGTTATGCCAAATTCATAGACTATTTTTCAAATCACACCTAAGGGAGTGCCTAAATTCTAACGTCAAGAGGGATGAAAATAACCTGAGGGATTGTACAAAATTTTACATCATGAGGGGTGAACAAAAATCACCTCAAGGGGTGTACAAATTTTATCATCATGGGGGATGAATTGATAACCATGCCTTAGGGGACATTATAAACAACAACACCACTAAAGGGGTATGTTAATAAGTCAAATCTCACAAGATGTCTATGAAATGGATAGGGGTGATATATGCCCCTCCTTAAAATGTCAACATACTTTCTATGTTGATATTTTTAGGAAATAAGATGAAGAGGGGATCCTTGAAAAGAATACAAACCTCCCAAAACTAGTTATCCTTTCTCCCCAAGTGTAGAGGTAAGGAAAACCATACAAGAGACTAACATGTAGCTACCATGGAAAATATGGTATAGTGCACTTAATATTGTACTACCATGAATGGAAATGAGAAAAAATATGAAGCTACAAATTCCACATAGTGAGGAGCAACACCATATAATAAAGATCATTATTGCTTAGAAGGATTAGGTGCATCAACACATGGGAGGGCACCACAATCACTAAGTTATTGTATTTTACTACTCAAGGTCTGACATTCATTAGTGGAATGACCATGTACTTGATGATATGCACAAAATGAGTTATTGCTATAAAATTTCTTACATGTTGGAGGAGGAAGAGTAGTCAAATAGAGAAGCCTCAAAAAAGTATGCTCTTGATTTGATAAAGGTGTATGAGGCAAGTTTTTCTCTTGTGAAGGAAATATTTCTCTTACAACAAGAAGTCACAAATACAGTAAATGATGGAGCATGAGATGAAGATGGGAATGAAGGTTGGAAACCTAAACCCTTTTTTGAAAGATATGGAATAGACTTCACATGATCCTTAACTCCTTGTCCTATTTTTTTATTATATCCACTTTTAGAATTAATTTTATATCCAAGCCCATAACACTTTTCCTACTTAGATGAATAAGTCACATTTGAATGTTCCTAAGAATAATTGATTCTTTCACAAGAATACAAATCATTTTAAAGATTTTTAAAGTTAGGCATCACCAAAAAATGAGGGATGAAAGCTAAAGAGCCCCTATCACCATCATGGGGTGATGTTTTTGGATTTGTTGATGTAGAAAAATATTGAGAAAATGAAACACAAGACTCTTTAGGTTTAGATTGTAAGATTTTGTACTCTCCTACAAAGGAGGGTGTAAAACCTAACAAACCCAAATCATCATCTAAGCATTTATTTATAGGTGAAATACAATCATGATTATCTTCAATATGTATAGGTTCTACCTTTGAAGTTGGAATAAAAGCATTAAGAGAGTTGGAAGTGCTATGTTTGGCTCTGACTTGTGAGTTATAACTTTGTTCATTTGATTTTACTATATATATCTTGTTATTATATTCATACTTCATCTCATGGTGAAGAGTAAACATGACTCCATTCATGGCATGAATCCATGGTCTACCAAGGATAAGATTATATGAAAGAGGTCCCAACATGATATAGATAAAGGTAGGAAAAACCATGGGCCCTACCTTAATGGGTAGCAGGATAATCCATAATGGTTGCCTACTACATTTTCAAAGCCACTAATAGAAATATCATTAGGTTCTATGAGATTCTTATCCACACCAATTTTATCTAGAATATAAATGCTACAAACATTATGACTTGATCCATTATCTATGAGAGTATGCCTAACCCCAAATTTATTAATGACCACCATTATCATTAAAGCTTCATGTTTTTTTTGAATCTCAAGTGAGGGTAATTCATGTTGAGGGTGTAAAATGCCCCAAATTTATCATACATTTTTTTCCTAAGTTCTTAACTTGCAAAGTAAATAAGATAAATTCTCATGATGATGATTGCATTTTTTTTCCTTTTCATTAACATACAATGCACATAGAATATATCATTACATGAATGAATTAATCTTTACATAATTTCCAATGAATAAAATACATATTTCAAATAAATTTTCTAAATGATTCAACATCATATAAACATATCATATCCTTGAATAGTTCAATGGTTCAATGGATGAAGTTTCCACCTATGGATCTTTACTTCTTTTTTTTCATAAGACTCGATAGATGATTGCAAGAGGGAGATAAAAATTTCCTCCAACCATGAACTTAAGAGGTCGCCCACACATATTCCTTCCTAGATAGATGCCCCTTCCCTTCAATGAAGAGATTGGTATAAAGACCATAACAATGCACATCTGAGTATCTGGTGTTGTGTGTCCTACAAATCTAGTACATCCATACACTAGATACCATCCAAAAAGCATGACTCTATTGACTAGAATGAAATCCTAGAACATAGTGAACCAACTAAGTGTAAGAAATGACTTTTACACCTACTCTAGCATGGAATTTCAAATATAATAGCTGGACTTCCTATGAGAGGAGTCATATGTTCACCCACCCTTACTCGACTTGGAAACTATAATGACCACTAAACCTCATGGTGTACAATCACAATAAAGGTTTAACCAAATGATAACACTCTCATAATGATATCATAGATCTCAAAGGCTTGTGACAAACTCTAGATTATCCCATTACATACTTGTAATGTCCGAGTTTTGAAATTTGCCTCAATCAAATATACACATCCCAATATTAGGGCATAACTTACCCTTATCACACAAGGTAAATAACCTTTCAAGGATGCGAGTTCTCTATCCAAACAATCTAATCATCACATAGGTATTTCTAACATGATCCTATTTCCCAACATGACTCTAATCCCAATTATTGAAACAATTAAAGCAATGTTTACATAATAATATAATAATGTATTTTATTAATGATCCACCAATAAATTCATTTTCCAAATGTATATGCTCATGATAAGCTCATATCATGCTCTATATAAATTTACCAATTCAACCAATGAAGACTCAAGCATTCATTTCTATCTTTTAACAAAAGAATGCATATAATAATATCTCAACATTATCAAATCAACACATAATCCAATTCTAAAGTACACGAGATTAATAAAGGTAGAATATTAAACATTCCTAGAGAATAACACTTCTAACCAATAAAACTCTTGCAATTTTTTCCAAATGACTCTACTTGCAACCTCCTACTTTCTCAACCTCACAAATCAGCTTCACCTCACTCCAGTAATTTCACACAATCTCACAAAAATAATTCTCTCAACTCACTTAACAAACTTCTTTCTAACTCACAAAATGAACTCTATATATTCATACTCACAACAGTTCAACTCAACATAATAATCTTAGCATAAATATGGCCGAATAAACAACAAAATGTTGGTCTCAATTTATAGGAAATAATAAGAAATTGGGTGCTAAAATAAACTAAAAGGTATGCCACCTTTCCTTATTTCTACCATCTTTCTAAATAGAAAAATTGAACTCAAATCAAACTCTTAAACTATGTAGGTTGAATGGAAATCTAGGCACCCTTTTCTCATGTTTTTGGCAACAAAAAATCATCACATGGTAGTCTAATTTGTATGCAATTTATTACTCCTCAACTGAGTCGATAAAATAAAATTACTCATGTTATTTACTAAGTCAAAATTCTTGGAAAATATGACAAAGAACTTGGCAATAGGTTTCCTATTTTAAGTGCTCTTATTTCTAGATTGAAACTATGTAAATTTTTTGTATCAACATTTCAGATCACACTCCATGATCCATCATTAGGATGATATGCAAGCAAAAGGAGAAAAGAATGTAAGAAGGTAGAAAACTTGGTAGGCTAAATAGGTGAGTAGATTGAGATGGCCAGAGGAGGAAAAGATGAAAAATGACAAGACAAGAGCAAGAATAAAATAATAAAAAGGAAGAAAACTAAATAAACAAAGAAATAGAACTAGGAGAAAATGCTCAATCATAATAGAAAACTAAAAAGATAAAAATAAAGGCTAGCTAAAAAAGCTAACCAACACAAATGATAGATTTTCCTAGTGGTTTGGCCAATTCTTAATGACTATCTTTTATAATTCACTTTTATGTTTTAGAGTTATATTTAAACTCTACTTTTATGCATCTCTATGTCACTATGATTTGTCTTCTTAATTGATTGTCCTTTTTAATATGCCATTCAATCTACTTTGATTTTAAATACTTTTCCAACACATTTCTATAGAAACTATAATATGCATATATCTCCACTCATATATATATGTATATATTATAATACCTCTTTCATTATATTAATATATATATTACATATAAATATTTTTCACAATAAGCTTTAAATATATATACATTAATATATATTATATATACATATATAAATATATGTATACATATATAAATATATGTATACATATATAAATATATGTATATATATGTTAATATATATACCTTATCATCATTTTTAATATAAGTATATAACAGTGTGTATATATTTATATTAATTTACACATACACACACACACACACACACACACATATATATATATATATGAATGGTCATATGTATATTGTATATCCATGCATAGGTATACATAGGCATTTATGCCTTCACATGCCCATACGTGCATATAATCATATGTATGTGTCATTGATTACATATACGCACATGTATACTTAATATATATATAAAAAAATATACATTAATGTATATATTAATATATATATACATATATATATAATTATATATATGTATATATATACCTTATCATCATTTTTAATATAAGTATATATCAGTGTATATATATTTATATTAATTTACACATACACACACACATATATATATATATACAGATGGTGATATGTATATTGCATATTGATGTATGGGTATACATAGGCATTTATGTCTTCACATGCCCATACATGCATATGATCGTATGTATGTGCCATCACTTACATATACACACATGTATACTTTATATATATACATATACATACAAATATCCATTCATAACATTCAAATATCCCAACTCAACAAAAATGTATTTAACACTAACTCAATTTGAAAAGACAACCAAAAAGGAATCATAAACACCAATCCCTAACATACCTACCAACTCAAAAGGATAATGACACTGTTCATCATACACCAACACTAACTCATCTAGGAGACTCTACCTGATGTAGTACTTGTATGCAAATACTTAGATGATCATAACAATGGTCTCCATACCAACTTCTTCTCCTAGATGATACTCCCCCTCCCCCTCTAGATGGTTTGATCATTTCCTACATCCAAATTAGTTCACATGAATAAATTTAGCTGATAACATGAAAATAATATTCATCACATTTCATAAACATAATTAAAGCATTAAAAATAATCTCATCTTAATACACATTCATTCATTTCTTTTATCCATAGAAATTCACGAAAAACATAATCATGCATTTAAAGGTTATTCACTAATAAGTAAAAGTATGTGGTAGCAAAACACAAGGTGTAACAGATACCCCCCTTAAGAATCATCACCCCTGATGATCTAAAGTATCAAAAAAGCATAAACATAACATAAATAGTATCTAAGAATTCTCAAATTCTTGAATAATAAGAGGAAAATGTTGCTTCATCTCTAGATAATCTTCCCAAGTAGAAAAATATTAACATATCAATCCCATTGGACCTTGCATTGTAGAACCTCTCTATTGCATAGGTGAAGTGATTCAGGAGCATCCTTGGTTCTTTGCAATCCTACATCAACCAAAAATATGTTCTTTCAGTTTTATTCTTGTTCTTATTCAAGTTGGTAGATTTAGTATTTCATCATATTTGTTCACCAAATCATGCAGATCTATACTCTCATTGTGGACATGTTCATTTTCATTATTCCAAGATTATCACCTTCAGATTAAGTGACAATTTCTTGAACTGACACCAGAATAATTTCAAACCTAACGACTAGCTGGATATCTTGTGGATCTTTCCCGTTACTTGTAGATCCTTGCGTGGTGTTTGAATTGTTCTGTGGAGTGTCCTTGACCTTAATGTTAGGTCCAAACTTCATCATATGCACCCACCAAGGAGAAATTGAAATTGAAGGCCAGCCTATTTCATGCACGTTACATTTTTCTTCATCAAAGATTGTAATGTTCTTTGGCTGACACGAATGATCCTAGACCCTTGGGATGTGATATAAATCATTGTAACCAATCATTAGGAGGAAAACAAGGTAGATTGGAGATTTAATATGTATGATTTCAACTCGCATTAAGGATCATATAGGAATATTGTATTTCAAGCATGTTATATCAGGCCTATGAGCCGAATCTATAAGCCTAGATGTGGCCGACTATATGTAATCAAAATTTATCACAATAAGAATTTTTTAATCTGCATTTTCCTCCATATTTTGTGTTGCTTCCGTTCTGTAACTCTTGCTACATAGTCTGGATTGTTCTCTTTGAGGACCCTCCTACCATGACTGCACTAGATTGGTATCAAAGCAAGATTCATTATGTGAGAGATTGTCAGAATTTGTGAAGTCCTATTGAAGATTTTTTGTGGGGTGGCAGACTGAGGACCTGACCTATAGCTATGGAGGACTTGTGTAAAGATGGCAGGAATAAGAAATGGTAGAGTAAATGGAGTGTGTGGAAATAAAAACCCAACTATAATGGAGATGTTAAGAGGAATTTTTGCCAGATTAGAAGCAGTCAAAATGACCCAGAGGAGAGGTTAGCTAGTTGATGATGTGAGTGATGAAGAGGTGGAAGAATCAGAAGAAGGGGAAAGAGAAAATCAACCTAGCTTGGATCAGGGAGAAGAGAGGTTCATAAGAGCCCTAACCAGAGTAAATACTAAATCACATTTTAATCCACTAGATTATAATGACAAGTTGGATTTGGATGAATTGCTTGATTGGATAATGGAGATGGAGAAGTATTTTGATTTTGAAGGTACCAGAAAAGACAAGAAGGTGAAATTTTCTTGTACAAAGTTGAAAGGACATGCATCCCTTTGGTGGGAAAATTTGTAGACAAATAGGAAAAGAAGGGGAAAGGAGAAGATAAAATCATGGAATCAGATGGTAAATAAGTTAAAGATAAAGTTTATGCCTGCAGACTATCAAATAAGTTTGTTCTGAAAGTTGCAGAATTTGAAACCAGAGTCAAGTGTGATAGAATATACTAAGGAGTTCTACAAGTTGAATATCAGATCTGGACATTTAGAGAATGAGACTGAGAAAGTCACTAGATATGTGAATGGTTTGAGGTTGTCTATACAAGATAAGATCAGTTTGATCAAGTTGTTGAGTGTGGAGGAGGCATATCAATGTGCCCTAAAAGAAGAAGAGAAGCTGAATAAAGACATAAGCAATGACAAAGAGGAAGAGATGGAAGATTTTAGAGAGGAATAATTTTTACAAGAGGGTGATCCCTCAATACTGTTTTACAATTTTTGGGCAAACTGGACACTGAACTAATCTTTTTTAAACTAAATCTTCACTTTCAGGCTCCTATAGTGGCTAAACCATGAGGAATTCAAAAACTATCCTTTTTAAAAAGACAACATTTTTTAGGAGTGACACTCACCATATACAACATAAATATTTTTGTATGGAGGATAAAATTCTATTTTTTTTGAATTTAGATTTGTAACTATGATATCTAACCTGTTCATTTGGTTTCATAGTGTTTTATTAAATATTTTTTCCTTAATCAAGTTTAGAAGTCAAACCAATTACAATTCAGACATAGGCGGACCGTATACAACATAATTTTTTTTGTATGTATCAATTTTTTTTTTTTTTAATTGATAAAGGACATCAATACCCAACCTAAACATATTTTTCAAAATTTTATTTTAATAATCTGCTATTTTTCCACATGTGCGGAACAAATAGCTTGATTTTCGGTGAAAAACCTATGTTTAATAAAACTAAAAAAGCAAATACATAATAAAACCAAAAAAGATTTAAATTATATTCGTTGGATAGCTTGTTCTGAGGACTACCATCTTCCAGTTGGGTCTATGAAATCTCCTCCATTTTCATCCTCAACCCGAGTTTCAAAGGGCAAAAAACTGGAGTTTTTTTGTGTCTGAGGGTGGGAAGGTGGGAAAAGAGGGGTTCGAGCGAACCTAAGGGGTTTGAGTGAATCCTAGTTCACTCAAACCAAGGTTCAAGTGAACCCTCTTTCCGTAATGGGAAAATGAGGATTCCCACATTTAAGGGGTTCACTTGAACCTAGAGTTCGTTCAAACCCCCTAAAATGATTTTTTTTTTAATGGGGTCATTTTTTGGAAGTTTTCCTTCCTCACTCGAATTGTAAACCACTTTTGTGGGTTCACCCAGGAGGAGGAAGAGGATATTTTGCAAATTAGAATAAAGATAAGGAAGTTAGTAAGAATGATAATCCATACCGTAAAGATGATAAAAACTCTTACCGAAGAGGAGGATATGGTGGTTATTGAAATGAGGGTTATAGAAAAGGTGATAGAGGACAATAGAAAAGAGTATTCAAGGGAAATTGTTTTAAGTGTGATGGAGAAGGACATAGAACATTTGAATGTAATCAGGGAGAGACAAGAAGAAATATAGAGAATAATAGAAGAATATAACCTTTGTTGAGGAGGATCATGCCAGATCATCTATTAAACTAGAAGAGGGAGAAGTGTTGGTGAACAAAAGAGTATTGTGTTAAAGTGAGATGGAGCAAGAACCATTGTAGAGAAAGAAATTGTTTTGAACCAGATTAACTGGTAAATGTTGCAAAGTGATTATTGATAGTGGAAGCTTTGAGAACCTAGTTTATGAAGAAATAGTGACCAAATTGAAGCTAGAAAGATTGAAACACCCGAAGCCCTATTAGATGGAATGGATTCAATATGAGCATAAGATACTAGTAAGTGAACAATGTTTGGTAAAATTGAAGATAGGAAATTATCATGATGAAGTTTTGTGTGATATCATGCCTATGGATGCATGCCATATTTTTTTGGGAAGGCCTTGTCAAGATGATAGATAGGCTATTCATGATGGAAAGAAGAACATATATACCATTGTTGCAAATGGGATGAATTAGACTTTGTTACCATTGGAGGATGTTCCTAAAGTTGAGGTTTGTATTAATGCTAGAATTGTTTTGGTTGATGGAAGGAGATTTCTGGATGGATCGAGACATGAGAGCATGTGCTATGCCCTGGTTCCTAAAATTTTTGAAGAATTGAAGCATGCAAAAGAACAAACAAAAGAGATAAAGGAGTTGCTGGTAGATTATGAAGCTATCATTTTAGATAATGTACCTAATGGATTGCCACCTATGAGGAGTATTAGTCATTGCATGGACCTGATTCTTGGAGATAGTTTTCCTAATAAAGCAGCACACTGGATGACACTGACAAAAAATGAAGAATCGAATAGAAGTGCAAGAGCTGTTGAGGAAGTATTTGATGAGAGAAAGCTTAAGTCCTTGTGTAGTACCTACTATGCTAGCATCTAAGAAGGATGGAGAATGGAGGATGCGTACTTACTCTAGAGCCATAAACAAAAACATAGTGAAGTATAGATTTCCTTTGCCCTAGATGGATGCAATTATGGATTGTTTGAGTGGATCTAAATAATTTACAAAGATAGATTTGAAGAGTGGATATCATCAAATCAAAATCAGAGAAGGAGATGAGTGGAAGACAACATTCAAGAAAAATGAAGGATTGCATGAGTGGTTGGTGATGCCTTTTGGACTAACAAATGCACCGAGTAATTTCATGAGGTATTGAAGAAATTCTTGGGTAAGTTTGTGATTGTCTATTTGGATGAAATCTTGATTTTCAGTAAGACTAGAGAAGAACATTTGTTGCATATAAGATAAGTTTTGCAGAGGTTGAGAGAAGAGAAGTTGTCGATAAACATCAAGAAGTGTAGTTTCATGAAGGGAGAATTAGTATATCTAGGATTTGTGATATCTGCGAATGGATTGGAGATGGACCCTGAGAAGGTAAGAGAAATTGTTGAATGGCCTACAACAGAAAGCATTGGAGATGTAAGATCATTTCATGGGTTGACTAGTTTCTATCGAAAGTTCATTAGGAATTTCAGTTCTATTTGTAGTCCTATGACTGAAACAATGAGAGGAGACAAGAAATATTTTAAGTGGACATCTGGAGTAGACCGAATTTTTGAGTTGCTGAAACATAAGGTGTCTGAGCATCCTATGTTGGCTTTACCAGACTTTAATAAGGTATTTCAGGTAGATTGTGATGTAAGTGGAAATTCCATTGGAGTAGTATTAAGTCAAGAAGGAAGACCAATAGCTTATTTCAGTGAGAAATTGAATGATGCTAGGAGAAGGTATTTAGTGTATGACCAGGAGTTTTATGCTATAGTTCAAGCCTTGAATAAGTGGATACATTACTTGTTTCCTAAGGAGTTTGTGTTGTATATAGATCATCAGGCCTTACAATATTTGAACAGTTAGGGTAAGTTGAATTAGAGACACATGAGATGGGTGGAATTATTGTAGAGTTATACTTTTTTCTTGAAACATAAGAGTGGAAAGTCAAATAGAGTTTCTGATGCTTTGAGTAGGAGAAATAATTTACTGGTAGAAATGAGAGTGGAGACTTTTTGGCTTTGATGAATTGAAGAACTTGTATGAGGAAGACCTAGATTTTGTAGAACATTGGAGATCTTGTAAAGGACCAGTCTTGGAGGATAGGATTCAGAGGTTGGATTATTTCATTCAAGAGGATGTGTTGTTCAGAGGGAATTAGTTGTGTATACCACAAATTTCAATGAGAGACAATTTGGTGAAATAAAAACATAGTGGAGGATTGGAAGGACACTTTGGAATTAATAAGATAATAGCATTGGTAAGTGAGAATTACTTTTAGCCATAGATTCATAAGCATGTTAGGAAATTTGTTTAGAGTTGTAGAGTTTGTCAAGTTGCAAAAGGGAGTACTCAGAATGTTGGATTGTATAAGCCTTTGATAGTTCCTAAGAGACATTGGGAGGATATGAACATGGATTTCATACTTGGTTTTTCGAAGACATAGAGAGGTAATGTGGTGTAAGAGTTCCAAGGCTTGCTTGCACAACTAGCTAAGAAGACCCTTCCTCATCTTCTTCTAGAAACCTGATTTCTTCCAAGTCCTTGTTAGGCTTAGATGATTAACTAAGTCCTAATCCAACTCTTCTCCAAGAGTCTCACACCTTGTGCTTCACCTTGAAAGACTAACACCATGTAGTTTCTTCACTATTTGTACCCTCACTTAGAAAGCTCTAAGTGCCAAATGTTCACCATTCATGAAATTCATTGCAGGGGTGTTTATCATCTTGGAAACATTCCATTTGCTCTCTTTTGGATCCCTTGAGAAGGATCTTCAAGCCTTTCTTTATCAGGTTCAAGATTTCACCATGAGGAGGCCTAATTCGACCTATTTACTAGGACCTCATTGATTTCTCACTCAAAAATTAGTCTAATGGATGGATAGAAACTCAATCCTTCTAGCATGTTAGGATACATCTATACCCTACCTAGAACTGTACTTGTTCCGTACTGTATCTCAATCCCCTACATAAAATCTTTCAATTCATCACTGTCAAACCCCTAACCGGGCACTCTAAGCTCGCCTAGGTTTTGAAATTAAAAAAATTTGCTCAACTCTTCATGACTCCTAAAACTAAATATATACAGACCAATGGCTCCCCTAAAACATTCATCTACCCTTAGGAATATCCCATAGCTAGATTTCATGGGGGAGCCATAAGAAGAAAAACTGGTCAGGACAGGACTAGTAAACCCTCTGGACCTTAACCTATTTATTCAAGACACTAAAGAAACTCAAATCAACTTGCCTACAGAATGGAAAAGTCTTATATCTATTCTATGAACATAATTCTATCACTAAATCAAAGCATTTGATCCATCTAATATCACTGTCACACCAAATTGCTCGGTGTTCACATAAAAACAGAAATTGCAGAGCTATCTTCTATTCAAAAACTTGATTACAATCTCCCTTCCCTTGAATTTGAGCCTCCTTCATATTAGATGCCATTCACCATGTTTGTAGGGTATGTTGGTCGATTCCCCACTCCTATCCTTTAGGGGATCCTATGTAACCGAGTTGCATGCAACATTTGGCAACTTTGTCATTATGCCACCTTCCTAACTCTTAGGACCTCTATCTCCTATATTTTGAGTAACCAACTCCATTAAAGGCCTCATGGCATCTTTATAACATCATTCATGTGTTTAGAACACATTTAAGACTCAAATCCCAACTTAAGCTGCTAAGGCTAAGCAATGTAAAAACTATTAACAATGACTAAGTTTGGTGACCTTAGTCCTAATGACTAACTCACCTAGCCAGAACAATGACCTTCTAAGGTCCAAATCAAACATACAATTACTCTGACTTGGCTAATGTCAGATACAAGCCCAAAATATCCTAACTATGGATGTTAGCATAGGTGTGCTCATGCACCATCCTCCCCAAAATAAAAGAGTTCAAACCACCCTTGGATTGAGTAAGGTGAGATCAATGCCCAGCTTCTTGAACTCTGATTCTTTGATCCATACTGCATCAGCATCAGGTTGACCATGCCACTTGATTAGATGTTCCTTGTATTCCTTGGTTCTAGTCTTCTTGTAGACCCTAGTATCCAGTATACTGTAAGCTTGCTTGACTATAGCAGAAGGTAGTTTGAGCTCTTCCAAATCATGGATGACTTCATTGAGGCTTTGATCCATGTCTAGTGGTGGTCATTTGTAATGATCTAGATCTGCAATGTTGAAGATAGGGGACAGTCCATTGTCTTTTGGTAGCTCCACTCTAAAAGCATTGTTCCCATACTTTGCCAAGATAGGACAGGGACCTATCCTCCTCATCTACAACTTGTGGGGGACTCCCTTTAGTAGTCTAGACTTATTTAGATGTATCATCACCAAGTCTCCCACATTAAACTGAACTACTCTTCTACGCTCATCCACCTTGGTCTTATGCTTCATGGTGTTTTCTGTCAATGTCTTCCTGACTGTGTCATGAATCTCCTACATTGCATAGGCAAAATCCATAGCATATCCACTTCCCTTAACTCCATCCTTTAAGTCTCTTAGTTCATAGACTCCTCTAGGATGTAGACCATATACTATTTCAAAGGGACTGTTCCCTGTTGACCTGTTCATAGTGTCATTATAGGCATATTTAGCTTGTCCAATCAACTGATCCCATTGTTGGCCATACTCCTTGGTCAAGCACCTTAATAGATTTCCAAGGCTTCTATTAACAACCTCAGTCTGACCATCAGTTTGGGGATGGTATGCAAATCCAAAAGATAAATTAGTGCCCAATCTCTGCCAAAGAGTCTTCCAAAAATGACTCATAAACTTGGTGTCTCTATCTGACACTATGCTCATAGGTAACCCATGAATTTGTACTATCTCTTTGAAGAAAAGAGAGGCTATTTGGCTGGCATCATTGGTTGTCTTACATGGCACAAAGTGAGCCATCTTACTGAATCTGTCCACAACTACATAAACACTATCCATGCCTTGTTTTGTCTTGGGTAACCCAACTACAAAATCCATAATCAAGCATTCCCATGGCCTAGTAGGAATAGGTAGTGGTTGGTATAGGCTTGCATTTGAAGAAGTACCCTTGGCCTTTTGACATACTATACAACTTTCCACATACCTCCTAACATCTAGATTCATCCTTGGCCAATAATAGAACCTTTGAATAGGGTCTTGAGTCTTCGTGATCCCAAAGTGACCACTCAATGCACCATTAAGCTTTTCTTGTATCAAATTCTCTCTAATAGAGCCTCTAGGGACACATAACTGATTCCCTTTAAACAAGAGATCACTTTGCAAAGTATATTCAACATATCTACTATGAAAATGATTCTTGTATTCAGCACATACCTTATAAATGTCTGCAAAATCTTCATCATCTGCATATAGATCCTTGAAATGATCTATTCCCATGCTCTTCAACTAAATCTCTTGGATGGTAAGAACTCTTCTACTCAAGGCATCTGCCACCTTATTGAGTACTCCTTTCTTGTGCTTGATATTAAAAGTATAAGCTTGCAGGTATTTAACCCACTTCATGTGTTTGTGACTCAATTTCTCTTGTGAATTTAGGAAACTAAGTGCTTGGTTGTCTGAATACACTATGAACTCCTTGGGAAGCAAGTATTGCCTCCATTTCCTTAAAGCCTGGACCAATGCATAAATCTCAAGGTCATAAGAAGAATACTTCTTCTTGGCTTCATTTAACTTTTCTGAATGAAAAGCCACCGGTCTACCCTCTTGGCTTAAAACAACTCCAATAGCCACATTGCTTGCATCACACTCAATAGTGAATAGCTTCTCAAAGCTTGGCAACACTAAAATAGGTTGGGTAGCTATCTTTTCCTTCAACAACTCAAAAATTTTGCTAGCTTGCTCATTCCATACAAACTTAGTCTTTATGCCTCCTTTAATGGTATCCAACATAGGAGCACAAATAGCACTGAATTGCCTTATAAACTTCCTATAGTATTAAGCAAGGCCATGAAAACTTCTTACCTCTGTTGCTATCCTTGGAGTAGGCCAATTGAGGATGGCTTCCACCTTGCTAATGTCCATTTTCAGATTTCCATGAGATAGCACAAACCCAAGGTACACTAGCTCTGTCTTGATGAATTCACACTTCTCTAAATTGATCATCAACTTCTCCTCATGTAGCTTCTTGAAAACCAGCTCTAGGTGTTTGAGATGTTCTTCTCTTGTCTTGCTATAAATTAGTATGTCATCAAGATATACAACTACAAATTTGCCAATGTAGTATTTGAGGAATTCATTCATGAGCCTCATGAATTTGGAGGGGGCATTAGATAGTCCAAATGGCATGACAAGCCATTCATACAAACCTTCATTGGTTTTGAAGGCTGTTTTCCACTCATCTCCTTCATGCATTCTTATTTGGTGATAGCCACTCTTCAATTCTATCTTGCTATAGTACTTAGCTTCACCTAGACAATCCATTAGGTCTTCAATCCTAGGGATAGGGAACCTATATCTAATGGTTATCCTATTTATGGCCCTTGAATTAGTACAAAGCCTCCAATCTCCTCCCTTTTTAGGTGCTAGGACAGTGGGTACGACACATGGACTAATGCTCTTTTAATGAGACCTTGGTTTAGGAGTTCTTTTATTTGTCTAGCTATTTCCTCATTTTGTTGAGGAGTCATCTTGTAGGCTGCCTTATTTGGTAGGGTAGCCCCTGGTATCAAGTCTATCCTATGACTTATGGCTCTTTTAGGGGGTAATGCTACTGGTTGTCCACTGCTTACAATGCCTTCATAAGTCTGCAACATATTTTGTATCTCTTTAGGTAACTCTGGCTTCTTAGCTACTTTGTCATTACTTACCTCTCTTGGCCTTAACACTAAGGCATAGCCAACTCCTTCTCCTTCTTCCAAGGCTTCTAAGAACTCTTTTTCACCAATCATGAGTAGATTAGGACCTGTTGTCTTCACCTCTACATCCTCTAACAGTGACTGAATTTTGAATGTTACCTTATCCTTCTTGAAAGTATAAGAGTTCTTCGCTCCATCATGCATAGCTTGGCGATCAAATTGCCATGGTCTACCTAGGAGCAAGTGACATGCATCCATAAGTAACACATCACACAAAACTTTGTCCTTGTACCTTCCAATTGAGAACTCCACCCATGCTTGTTCATTTACTAACACATGTTGGCCTTTATTTAGCCATGTGACCTTGTAGGGATTGGTGTGGGGTATCCTTGTCAACTTTAGATTGCTGACTTCTTCCATTGACACAATATTGTCAGTAGACCCTGAGTCAATGATGACTCTACATACTTTCCCAATCATTTTGCACTTTATCCTAAACAGGGACCTCCTTTGGCTTGGTTCCTCCTTAACCAACTCTTTGATCAAAGTTCTCCTCATCATGAGGTTCTCACCTTCCTCTGAATTTAATGGTACCTCAGAATGTTTCTCTGCTGCATTTGTCTTAGCATGAACTAGATTAGTTCTCTTATCACCTCCTTGAGAAGTACTACCCTTCTTTGGACACCTATAGGCAAGGTGCCCCATTTGATTGTAGTGATAACACTTCATATTGGCAAAGTAATTGCCTCTTCCTTGTCCAACACTTCTTCCTCTAAAGTTAGAGCCTCTTCCTCTACCACCTCTACTAGAGCTTCCTTCTTGCTGCTTAGAGTACTTGACTTCTCCTTGAGCCCTTGATTCTAAACTCCTTCCACCATAGCCACCTCTTTGTCCTCTACTATATTTTCCTTTACCTCTACTCTTGGAGGTTTGCTCTTGCTTCCTTTTTCTTTTCTCCTCTATCTTCAAGGCCATTTGATAACATTGGCGGATGGTTTTGAAGTTCACTAGACTCATGTCTTCTTGAATATACCACTTGAGTCCATTCAAGTATCTTTCTAGCTTGATGATTTCATCTTCAACCACCTTTGATCTTAGGCACAACTTTTGGAACTCCTCGGTGTATGCTTGGACATCCAAATCTTTTTGTCTAAGATTGTGTCTCCTCCTATACAACTGGACTTCATAGTCATCAGGTAGGTAGATCTGCCTTACTTTAGTATCCATGCCCTTCCATGTAACTATAGGACCCTTTCCTTCTTTTTCTCTTTCATTTTGCACAAACTTCCACCATGTGAGAGCTGAACCTCTCAACCTTGACTTGGCCACCTTTACTTTTTGGGCTTCTGATATGCCATCACATTCAAAGTGATTCTCTATATTATCAATCCAGTCCATGACTGAATCACGATCGATTTGTCCACTGAAAAGTGGTACACCCTCCAAAGCTTTGCCAATTAAAGCTCTTAGTGCCTTCAAGAAGGGTTCTTCAGGAATAATAGGGTTAGGGGTTGGAGCTTCCTCTTCCAATTCCAACTCCAACTCCTTTTCTATGGCTTCTTTCTCTTCCTTCTAATCTATTTTATCCTTTACCTTGTCTGCCTTTTCTTGGACTTGATCCAAGAGTTGCTCCATTCGAGCAAATATTTCTCTCAGTACCTTGTTATCCTCTTCTTGTTCTTCTACGTTCTTGGCTAACTCAACGTTAGTCACCATGGTTTTATCTTCCACTGGTGTATTCTCTCCTACTGATTCAGTGGGTTGCAACATCAACCACAAGCCTAATCAAACGTTGCTCTGATACCAATATGGTGTAAGAGTTCCAAGGCTTGCTTGCACAACTAGCTAAGAAGACCCTTCCTCATCTTCTTCTAGGAACCTAATTTCTTCCAGGTCCTTGTTAGGCTTAGATGATTAACTAAGTCCTAATCCAACTCTTCTCCAAGAGTCTCACACCTTGTGCTTCACCTTGAAGGACTAACACCATGTAGTTTTTTCACTGTTTGTACCCTCACTTAGAAAGCTCTAAGTGCCAGCTATTCACCATTCATGAAATTCATTGCAGGGGTGTCTATCATCTTGGAAACATTCCATTTTCTCTCATTTGGATCCCTTGAGAAGGATCTTCAATCCTTTCTTTATCGGGTTCAAGATTTCACCATGAGGAAGCCTAATTCGGCCTATTTACTAGGACCTCATTGATTTCTCACTCAAAACTTAGTCTAATGGATGGATAGAAACTCAATCCTTCTAGCATGCTAGGATATGTCTATACCCTACTTGGAATTATACTTGTTCCGTACTGTACCTCAATCCCCTGCATAAAATATTTCAATTCATCACTGTCAAACCCCTAACCGGGCACTCTAAGCTAGCCTAGGTTTTGAAATTAAAAAAATTTGCTTGACTCTTCATGACTCCTAACACTAAATATATATAGATCAATGGCTCCCCTAAAACATTCATCTACCCTTAGGAAGATCCCATAGCTAGATTTCATGGGGGAGCCATAAGAATACAAACTGGTCAGGACAAGACCAGTAAACCCTCTAGACCTTAACCTATTTATTCAAGACACTAAAGCAACTCAAATCAACTTGCCTATAGAATGGAAAAGTCTTATATCTATTCTATGAACAAAATTATATCACTAAATCAAAGCATTCAATCCATCTAATATCATTGTCACACCAAATTGCTCGGTGTTCACATTAAAACAGAAATTGCAGAGCTATCTTCTATTCAAAAACTTGATTACAATCTCCCTTCCCTTGAATTCGAGCCTCCTTCATATTAGATGCAATTAACCATGTTTGTAGGGTATGTTGGTCAATCCCCCACTCCTATCCTTTAGGGGATCCTATGTAACCGAGTTGCATGCAACATTTGGCAACTTTGTCATTATGCCACCTTCCTAACTCTTAGGACCTCTATCTCCTATATTTTGAGTAACCAATTCCATTAAAGGCCTCATGGCATCTTTCTAACATCATTCATGTGTTTAGAACACATTTAAGACTCAAATCCCAACTTAAGCTACTAAGGCTAAGCAATGTAAAAACTATTAACAATGACTAACTTTGGTGACCTTAGTCCTAATGACTAACTCACCTAGCCACAATAATGACCTTCTAAGGTCCAAAACAAACATACAATTACTCTGACTTGGCTAATGTCAGATACAAGCCCAAAATATCCTGACTATGGAGGTTAGCCTAGGTGTGCTCCTGCACCATAATGATTCCATATTTGTGGTGGTGGATAGATTTTCTAAGATGACACATTTCATACCTTTTAAGAAGACAAAAAATGCAGTACATGTAGCACACTTTTTTTTCAAGGAAGTAGTCAAATTGCGTGGATTACTTAGGAATATTATTTTAGACAAAGATACAAAGTTTTGTTGGTTACTTTTGGAGGACACTTTAGAAGAAGTTAAAGATAGATTTAAAGTTTAGTTCTACTTTTCACCCAAAGACTGATGGATAGACAGAGGTAGTAAATAGCAGTTTAGGGAATTTTTTGAGATGTTTGGTTGGGGAGAAGACTGGAAGTTGGGATTTAGTCCTTGCACAAGCATAGTTTTCTTACAATAATTCAGTGAATAGGAGTACCAAAAAGACACATTTTGAGATTATTACTAGAGTTCATACTAGAGGTATATCAAAGTTGTGAGACATCAGTAAGGAAGGAAAAAGGATTGTAGAAGCAGAGGAATTCACAAAGCATATGAAGAAAGTGCATACTCAAGTAAAGAAACAATTGGAAGATATGAACCAAAAGTATAAGGAGTGAGCAGATGAAAAGAGGGGACATAAGGAGTTTGAAGTCAGAGATGAAGTGATGGTGTATTTGAGGAAGGAAATATTCCTAGTTGGCACATAGAATAAGCTTAAAATGAGGGAGTTTGGACCTTGTAAAATTTTGAAGAAATTCGATTAAGGAAATGCATATGAAGTAGAGTTACTGGATGGCATGTGTATATCACCTATATTCAACATTGCAGATCTACATCAGTACCATGAAGGATAATTCAGTTAAGCTAGTAAAGAAAAATTGGAAAAATAGTTTCCTAAACAACAATCAGATGGGATAGAAGAGATTTTGGATATTAGAGATGGGAGGAAAACGCGTGGAAGACAATACAAAGAATATCTTGTGAAGTGGAAAGGTAGAAAAGTTGAGGATTCTTCTTGGATTTATCAGGTTGAGGTAGACCATATTGGTTTTCCTTTAGCCCCAAAAAAGTGAGGGACTCACTTTTCAATAACCCTGGATGTCTGATGCAGGATCATCCTTGGTTCTTTGCAATCCCGCATCAACCAAAAATATTTTCTTTCAGGTTTTTTTTATTGTTCTTGTTCAAGTTGGAAGATTTGATATTTCATCATATTTGCTCACTAGATCTTGTGGATCTATACTCTCATCATGGACATGTTCATTTTCCTTATTCCAAGATTGCAGCTCGATTGGATTTTTTTTCAGCAAGTTATCACCTTCGGATTAAGTGATAGTTTCTGGAACCGACACCAAAATAATTTCAAACCTAATGGCTAGTTGGATCTCTTGTGGATATTTCCCATTACTTGTGAATCCTTGCATGGTGTTTCAAATTGTTTCATGGAGTGTTCCCAACCTTAATGTTAGGTCCACTCTTCATCATATGCACCCGCCGAGGAGAAATTCAAATTGAAGGCCGACCTATTTCATGCATGTTACATTTTTCTTCGTCAGAGATTGTAATGTTCTTTGGCCAATGCAGATGATCCTAGACCCCTAGATGTGATATAAATCACTGTAACTGATCATTAGGAGGACAACGAGGTAGATTGGAGATTCGATATGTAAGATTTCAGCTCACATTAAGGAGCATATAGGAATTTTTTATTTCGAGCATGTTATATTAGGCACGTGAGCCGAATCGATAAGCCCAAATATGGTCGACTATATGTAATCAAAATTTATGACAATAAGAATGTTTTAATCTACATTTTCCTCCATATTCCATGTTGCTTCTATTGTGTAACACTTTCTGCATGGTATAGATTGTTCTCTCTAAGGACCCTCATGTCGTGACTACACCATGAAGCCAACACATGTCGAGTATTCTACGAGGCTCAACCATTATCACCCCTAAATCTTGTACTTGTAAATAATTCCAATCAATTATATGATTACTTCTTGGTATATACTTTTTTAGATACGACACATGGAAGACATTATGAATCCTTGTAAGAGTTGGTGGTAAAGCAATTCGATAAGTGATAGGGTTGATTTCCTCGAGAACCTTAAAGGGACCTACAAAATATGGAGCCAATTTGGATGAATTTCCAAACTTGATCGAGCTCTTATGAGCTTTGACTCTTAACAAAACCTTTTCCCCAAGTTGAGAAATGTATGGGAACATGCTTGACATCTACATAAATTTTTTTCCTATCATTTTCCTTTGCTAGCCTTTTCCTTATCAAGTTAACCTGCTCCATTTTTGACAGCATCTCATGCCCAAGGCTAATCCTATCTTATATCTTATCCCAAATTGTACGAGTTTGACACTTCCTACTATACAATGCTTCAAATGGAGCCATCTTAATAGTGGAATGATAGGAGTTGTTGTATGAAAACTCAACTAGTAACAAGTAATCTTCCCATTTGTATTGTTGATCCATACAATACATTCTCATTAAATCTTCCAACACTTGGTTTAATCTTTCTGTTTGACCGCCAATATTAGGATGATACATTGAACTTATATTCAACTAAGTCCCAAGTGAGGAAAATAAGGTTTGCTAAAATTTGGAGGTTACATGTGAAACTCTATCCGAGATAATCTTCTTTGGGACTCCATGTAACCTAAACACCTTGTTGGCAAAAAACAGATAGACAACTGAGAGGGGGGGGGGTGAATCAGTTGTTACCAAAATAAAACTTATTCAACATTAATCAACCTTTAATCTCAAATCTGATAATTAAAAGTAAAAGCATAAATCAATAACACATCAAAGACACATGAACACCAACATTTTTATATGTGGAAACCCTGTTAGGGAAAAAACCACGATGGATGTTAGTCCACAAGATTATACCCTGTTAGAAGTATAATGAAAGAAATAAGTAGGGAATGCACATGCATTCATGAACACTTCCTAGAGCTCACTACTCAGAGGAAGACTCACTACCTTACATATAAAAATTAGATTAAATCCATCTAATGAGGTTGAACTGAGAAATTAGCTTCTACGAAAGCCTGATTACAGTTCGATTAGGCACATGAAAACTTCTACACACATTTCTCAAACTCCTTCACACTTTGCTCAATATCTTTCACACTCTTCTCTACTCTTGAATGATTTGATCTTTATTCACACATGTAATTCACATACACACTCTGAGAATACATTTACAATGAAGAGACAATCACTCTTATATATCCATTACATGGATTTACATCAACTACTTTGTCGGCCACAAATAAAGAATAAACTACAACTGTCGGCCTCAATACATGAACAAATCTTAATGCGGACCAACCTAAGTCGGTCACAACATAGTGAGGAACTAAATCAACATCCTCGAACATTCCAAACAATAAAATATTAATCCTTGAGGATCCACAACACGCTACCACCATCATGTCGGCCAAGAACATGAAAACTCGAGCACACATAAGAAAAATCTCTGATCACGATCACACAAAACAATACAGATGTATAAAAAAGGTAGAGCACGATCTAGAATCATGCATGAACATCATAGGAAGATGCACACCAACTGAAATTTCCAGAATTTCATCCTCTTCTTCCAAGAACACCTGCTATAGTAATAAAGTGACTTTAGGAACAAAAAACTTCATAACTTTCTCAATTCTTGATGTGTACCATTAAAACTTTCACAAAACATACTAGATAAACTCAACAAAAAACCCTTTAAAGCACGACACATGAAACTCAACATACATAACTTATCACCAATTGGATCTTTACAACATCACAGACTTCCTGCAATATATTTATTACAATTTTCTCAATCTCCTCGACATATACAACCTTTAAAATCACCAATGCTAATAGTGTTGACAGCAATGAAAACAACATATCAACAATGCAACCACAACATCAAACAATCTCCCCCTTTGGAATTGATGGCAGCACATGGTGTGAAAAAAAATACCATCAACATAACTGGCTATTCACATAATTCTCTCCCTTTCTTTACTCTTCTCCCCCTTCAAGAGTTTTTAACAATTTTATTCTCCCCCTTTGACATCAATGGAAAAGATACACATGCTCTGATCCTCATATTTAGCACATATGACTACTCCCCCTAAGTAGTAGCCACCACAACATCAATCCAGAATACGATATGGCTATGAATTCATAGACTAATGCAACAACCTACATCACTTAGTTCTGATTAGGAGGGGAAATCACCCCTAACTTTCCTTTGAGGTACTCAAAAGTATCCTTAGGCAATGGTTTAGTGAAAATATCTACAATTTGTTCCTTTGTAGGAACATGCTCTAGTCTGACTTCTTTGTCACTTACTTTATCTCTCAAGAAGTGATATTTGATGGATATATGCTTTGTATTTGAATGCAACACTATATCTTTAGAAATTTTTATGGCACTTGAGTTGTCACAAAATATGGCAATGGGTTCTTCATACTCAATTCTGACATCTCTCAGCATCTGCTTCATCCATAATACTTGAGTACAATTGTTTGCAGCAACAATATATTCTGCCTCAACAATAGATAATGAAACAAAATTATGCTTTTTTCTTAGCCAAGATACCAACTTCTTTCCCAACAAGAATGCACCACCACTACTACTCTTCTTGTCATCCACATCTCCTGCCCAATCTACATCAGTAAAAGTGCTCAATATAAGATCATCATCCTTAGGATACCAAAGACCAAAGTCAACTATCCCTTTTAGATATCTGAAGATTATTTTCACAGTAGTCACATGCAACTCTTTTGGATCAACTTGATATTAGCAACCATGCATACAACACTCATTATATCTGGTCTAGTATGAGTCAAATAGAGTAATCCACCAATCATTGACCTATATCTTGTTTGATTTTCTTTAGGAGAATCATCATTCTATGTAAGTTTACATCCGGTTACCATAGGTGTACCAACTAGCTTTGAGTCTTCCATGCCAAAAAATTTCTGTAACTCTTTTACATATTTGGATTGGGATATAAAGATTCCATCTTCTAACAAAGTGATTTGTAATCCCAAAAATAAATTTAGTTCTCCAATCATTGAAATTTTAAACTCAATTTTCATTTCATTAGAAAACTTCATACACAAATCATCATCACCTTCAAAAATAATATCATCAACAAAGACTTCAATGATCAACTCTTTATTTTGATCCAACTTGAAATACAAATTGCTGTCAGTAGTACATTTATTGAATCCAAGCTTCAACAAGTATTTATCCAATCTAGCATACCACACTCTAGGATCTTGCTTGAGTCCATATAGAGCTTTCTTCAATCAACATAGCATGTTTTTTTTGTCATTCAGTTGAAATCCATCTGGTTTCTCAACATAGACTTCTTCTTCTAGCTCACCATTTAGAAATGCTGACTTTACATCCATCTGATAGACTTTGTAATTCTTGAAAGCAACATAAGCAAGAAATAATCTTACAACTTCAATTCTAGCAATAGGGAAAAAAGTTTCTTCAAACTAATATCTTCCATCTATGAGTACCCTTTGCACACTAGTCTTTCTTTGTTTCTGACCACTTCACCTTGCTCATTTAGCTTATTTTGAAACACCCATTTGGTTCCAATCACATTTTTGTATAGAGGTCTAGGAACAAGATCCCGTTGTGCAGTTTTTTGCACAGACGCCCTACTGAAAGTTGGGAACCTCATTTTCTTCAATTTTTGGTGTCTTGGCCTTTCTATTTTGGAATATTTCTTGCTTGGGCATGTGCTTTGATGTTCATCTTGCCAGTCAGAATGGCCCATCTATGATTTATATTGTCAACCTTAAGTTTTGGCTGCATTTCAGGTTTTTCACTATGTTCGAGAAAATTCACCCTGGCCAAAATTTCCCGGTTTCCCTTTGGCATTCAGAAATGGCTGCCTTTCTGCTCAAGTCTGGGGAAATCCATCATGTCTAGATTGTTTCAAAATCCATTGCTCTGTCAGATTTCTGGATTTTGGTCTCTATTGTCTTGTCGATCTCATTAATGGTGATTGCGTAGCCTTTTGGGGCAATGTTATATTGAATTTTGGGAAGTGATTTTCCATTTGAGTTTGATTATTTACTTTTCATTTGAATTTGGAGTGTTGGATCTTGATGTGTGTTGCTAGATTTTGTATTTGGAGGAGATTTCGAGTGTTGTATTCAAATTTCTGGGGCATTGCTTGTATTCTACTCATGCTTGAAGGTTGTTTGTTGGCATCCCAGTTTTCATTTTCTCCTATTCTCATGGTATGTGGATATTACCTCCTCCTCTTTTGGTTTTGATGCTTTGTTGTATGCGCTTTCATGTCATTCATTGCTTCATTCTTGCTTGAGTGTGCATGCCATGTCTGGGCATTTAGGGTTTCCATTTCTTGCCAGTCCATTCGAGCATTTGCTTTGAATATTTGCTTGGGGCTGGTCTTTTGTTGTAGTTTTCAGGGCTTGCTTACATTTGCTACAAACCTCCTATCCTTGTTTACAAGCAAGTTGTGCCTGGGATTTTCTTTTCTTTCATGGCGGAGGTTTCTAGGGTTCTTGACCTAGGGCATAGTCAATATCTTTCAAATTGTTGAGAGGTGAGTTTTAAATTCATGATTGATCCATTGGAGGTGTAGGTTAAGTCATTATCGAGCTACAAGCTCTTATTCTATGTCATTTGATCTATTTTAGGTGAGGACGAGGAAAACATAGGCGTTCGGGTTTTCATTGCCTTCACAGAATTCTGCCTCTGCTGGATTTCCCCGAGTATTACTGTTTCTCCTTCATTCTTCATAATTTACTGTTTATCTAGACTTTTATTTGCTTCGCGGAATTCTACTTCCTCTAGATTTTCCTAGTGCCCGTTGCTTGGTCATTTTACTAAGTTCATGCTTTCACGGTGAATTTGTCTCACTTCCACTGAAATCTACTCTATTAGGATTTTCTCGGATGTTCTGCGCTTCCTTCATTTTCTTGGATTACCGAAACTGTTGCTGTTTTTAGGGATTTCCATCTCTGGCAGATTTTCTTGAGGTTTTGTGGGAATGAAGAATCTAAATCTTTAATGAGGAATTTTCTTATTGATAATGCATTTAGATGATTAAATGAACTTATGCTAAGTGGTTTCAAGTTATTCCTTTATTATACTGATTGATTGATTGATATTGTGGGGTTTGTATGTTTGTTTCATTGGATTTCGCCTAGTCTAGATTTCCCCGAAATTCCTCTCCAGTCTGGATTCTACAGAGGAGGCCAAATCTTGAACTTTGAAAAAATTGATGTTGACACTTGTTGTTTGTCTTGGATCTCATTGTGGTTGTTTTACTTGTTTGCATGCAGGATCAAGACAGGATGTTGCTGGGCATGGCAAGGGAAAGGCAACAGATCCAAGTGCTGAAAGTTCTGTTATTTTTGATGTAGAAAAGGTGAAAATGGAAATAAAGAGTAGGATTCCTGAGAGAAAATTGACTTCTGTCTGGTCAGGGATCACTGATAAAAATGTAGGAATGTGGGATTATGAGGAGTTCAAGGCTCAGATGGCAGCACAAAACCTCCCTTTGCTGGCTAGAAGAACTCTGGAATCTAGGTTAGCACATGTAGCTGGTTTCCCCTCCATAGTACAATGCTATGAGTTGGTACTTGAATGTGCTAGGAACTACGACAAGGGAACACAAAGGATAGTTGTCCCTCGAGGAAGAATTGTGGTGAGATTTGATCCTGTGTCCAATTCTAGGACTTTTGATATACCTGATAGATCACATGTGGTGTCCTTTGATATGGATACAAAAAGAAGTACTATGAGGAGAATGTGGTTAAATCCCAGTAGGTGATCAATTCTTGGTTGGAGAAACCCAAGTCCCACTTCTCCAAGTTGCCAAAACAACTATTTAGTCTTAAGTTCAAAAGGGAATACTATAATGTTATCACTCTCCTCAGCGGGTTGGTAGGTCTAAAGAGTGTAGGAGTTCTTGAAGGTTGGATGTTTAATGTCATTGCTCGGATGGAACATGGTATAGATTACCACTAGGTGGGTGCCATAAGTGCAGTAATACATGAGAAAATGTGTAATGTCCTGCAAACCAAGAATTTCACCATGACTTCCTACTTGGTGTATGCATTGGCAAGATTCCACCCATACAAGGGGTTGAGCACTAGAGGTGTATTCAGACAGGATGCAATCTATGAGTGTATCCACAACTGCACCTGGTAGGAGGTAGCTATAGAAGAGAAAATGATGCTTTTACAATGTACATTACCAGGTTGCTGCAAGGTGCAGAGCATGTGAGAATTTCAGAATCCAAGGAATTGATAAGGAGGTATGGGGCATGGTTCATTCAGTTTCCCACTTTCTCCTACATTAGGATTGATGGTTGTCAAAGGGATCCTTACAGACTCCCAAGGTACCTAACTAATCATATTATACTATTGGAAGTCACTAGGTAGATTTGTGACTTTGATGTGATTGTGAAGGGGGATAAACATAAACCAAGATTTGGGAATGATTTCCCCTTGAAGATAGGAACAAGTGAGGTTTGTCCTTCAATCCAGTCTGCTCATGCTTCTGAAGAGGAGATGAGTACCTTTGGCCTCTCTTTCCATTTTAAGAGGGAAAGGTTTGATATTACTGGTGAGGCATAAAAGAAGGCCACCAGGGAGTCCAAACCAAAGGAGATGGTGCCATCAAGGATATCTTGTCGACTACAGGGGATGCCATGAGATCAGTGGATTGGATGAAGAATGTTCTAGCCCAAGACAAAGAGGATATTGATCTTCTATTGTAGAAAACACCATCAACATACTGGTGCTAGAAGGAGGGCCTTGAATAAGAAAGATGGAGCATTTTCTAAATGCCATTTCTCCTGAAAGGCTTAGAAGAAGAACTAGATCTACTCTAGGAGAAGAGGAATTTCAAGAATTATAGATCCCTACTAGGTCAAGAAGGGCCATGAGAGGGGAAGAATCATCATCTACTCACCCACTTCCATCATCCCCATTATCCTCATCTTCATCTGATTCCATTGGAATTCCTATTCCATAGCCACAACCGGTCATAAATCAACCATTACCACCCCCAACCCCACCAATGGATTTCCTTGCCAACAACCCATCTCCATTGATCTTCAATAATTACAATGTCATGCGCAAGAACCCTGAGCAGTTTTTCTCTATGTTTCATACTCATGACCCCAATAGGACAACATAAGAGCATATTAGGATTTTCCAAACTTGTTTGAGAGATAGAGGAATAAGCCATGAGGATGTGGCATGCAGAATTTTCCCTTTTTCCCTTGGGGAAGAGGCCTTTTATTGGTATAATCACTTACCTGCTGCTTCCATCCATAATTGGACTGAACTAGAAACTACATTTGCAAAAGTTTAAGATTCCCATCAATGCAAATGAGCTATACCTACAATTTACTGGGGTGAAAAGGGAGATTAGTGAACCAATAGGGTCATTAAATAACCGGTTTCATTGAGCTTATACCAAACTCTAGGAACCTTATGTTGGAAATGAGGAAACTACCCTAGAAGTTTACCTTGAAGCCTTGGATAGCCTTAGGACTACTTTCCTTAAACAAAGGACCAACCCCCCAGCTTCTTTTCTCACTACATATGCAAAAGCTATGAAGGTCAACACGGATTTGAGGCAACACTTATCAGGACCTCTGCCATCCTTAGGGCCTACTACTCACCTTGGACAAGTTGAGGCTCTTAATTAGGCTTTGACCTATCATGCTCCCCTAATGAATCCAATAACCTCATTGCCTTTGGTCCCTCATTCAGGTCCTCCATTAAGTCAAGCTCAGCCTATGACCTCTTATCCTCAACAAAGGTCTAATCAACCCCTTCATCAACAACAGGCTAGTTTTCCTACATATTTGCATAATTTAGAAGTTTTGAATTAGGTTGTTGGTTTTGGAGGAATACCAGGATACCCTCCTAGTAATGTGAATTCAGAACCACCTAATGGTTTGGATAAGGAGCATTTGGATGAGTTATCTGAATAGGTGAAAAAACTGAATATGGAGGTGACTTATTTGGGGAATCAGAATAGCCAACTTTAGGTTGCTTAGAAGAACATGCAATCTAACTACGATAGGGAGTACAACCACAAAGATAACATTGAAGATTATTGGACTAAAATTGGGGATGAATTTTATGTAAGGAAGAAGAAATTCTCTAGGCTGCTAGTGGACTTGGTAAGATTGTACAACACAAAAGCCATTCCTAACCAGGTGGAAGAGGATGGAAATTTGATTCAAGGTCATATCTTCGAGGCTATGAAAGACAAACCAGATGGAGGGATTGATTGGTTTGAGGAAGAAAAAACAGAGTTGGAGAAAATTATGACTCTGGTGATAAAGTATACTAAAATGTGGCTAAATCACAAGATATTAGAGCTAGAAAGTGAAGGTATCCAATGCACCTATGATTTGATGGGAGACTTGGAGTCTCATTCTTCTTCTGAGGAATCACATGAACAAGATCCTAAGGGTAAAGCCAAGGTGGACTCTCCCTTCAAGATTAAAGTTAGGGATGTTCAAATTGAAGAGGTAGCAGATGTGGGTAAACAAAGAAAGCCTATTTCCAAAAAGAGAAGGCATGTTTCAAGGAAAGAGGCTGAGAAGGATAAAGAAAATAAGGAAGAGAAGGAAGATGTTTCTGCTCCTTTTCTCAAAAGAAGAAGACTTGTGAGAGTGTCACAAAAGGAAAAGGAAACTTCCAAATCAAAAAAAGAGGTTGAGACACCTGTGGTGGAAATAGAAAGTTCAGGAGAAAGAACATAGGTATATATGAGGAGGTCTAGGACTCCTTCACCAAAGGATGCTACAATGAAAGAAGATGCTCCTATGACTGCTCCTATCATTGAACAAGAGAAAATTTACCCTCCTTAGGATATTGGCAATGTTTAAGAAGAGCCAAGGAAGGATGAAGATCCTAAGGACTTGGGTGAAGAAGAATTCCAGGAGGGAGACCTCTACAATTCTAAAGCAGAAGTTGATAAGGTAATCTAGTCGACCTTGGTAGCCTATACGGATTCACCTACAAAAGAGAAATTGAACAAATCCCCTCAATAGGAGGAAATACCAACTAAGGTCCCTTCACTGGTACAGGTTGTAGAGGAGCAGTCTTTAAACAAGGAGGATCCAACTAAGGAAATCCCTAATGTACCTAGTATTGAGAAGGATGCACCTAGTGTCCAGTAGGAGCAAGGTAAATAGGATAAAGTGCCAACTGAATCCACTATTCTAGGTTGGATGGATAGAGATTTAAAAATTGAATTGGTAATAAAGGAAGACACTCCTCCCAATTGGGATGACGTAATGGCCAATATTGAAAAAAGAAAAACCAAGAAGAAGGCTAGGGTTGTATCCAGGATTGAGAGGGATGGATCAGGAAACCGAGTGGCTCATATTGCTACCCCTTCTCTAGGAAAAGATAGAGATGATGTGACTGCAAAGGACTCTCATGTGTAGACCATTGACTTAGGGCATGCTTCTATGGAGAAAGATATTGAGGAGTATGAAGGCTCCAGTGCTATAATTGTGGGAAAATTGAAGAAAGAGGTACAAACCAGACATGAGTTGGATAGGGAGAATGAGCAATTGAAAAAGTACTTGCAGGATTTGATACAACCCTTGCAATGTATTAGCTCTTCCTCCTCTGCTACAGGTTTCTTTCCCCAAGAAACAATCTCCGAACTTGAAATAATGAAAGGTACTACGCATGCCACAGTTGGTTGGTTGTACGAAGTCCAAACCAAAGGAGATGGTGCCATCAATGATATCTTGTCGACTATAGGGGATGCCATGAGGTCAGTGGATTGGCTGAAGACTATGCTGGCCCAAGACAAAGAGGATATTGATCTCCTATTATAGAAAACAAGAACAATCATGGATTTTACTGAGGATAAATTGGTGAAGAGTGGGATTATTCCTTTTCCAAGGGTTTTAGAGCCTTGGGAATGGTTTGAGATATTACAGATGAGGGAAAGGGCCTTGAAGAAGATTCACAAACAAGGGAGGTAGATTGAGGACACTTTGACTGGTATTCATGATAAACGCATCTCATTCTTTGAAATTATGACAGGGAGGAAGAAGTTCGCTTCAAAGCATTTCAATTTGGAACAACTTAGGAAATGGTGGAAAGATGTCTATTCTCTAGTTAGTGATGGTCCAGTCATTGAACATTAGCTAGATGATGCGGCAACCTACATTGCAGTTATTGACAAGTATTTGACAAATAGGGCTGATTGGGATGGCACAGTAAGGAAGGAAAGAGATGATATTAAGTCTCTTGAAATAAGAGTTAGGGTTTTTCCTGTGCCACCTATTGTTGAATTGGACAAAGTGTTGCTGGTAGTGCATGTTGAAGTGGACCGAGCTAAAGACAAGGATTGGAAGTAGTTATATAGGGCTACATCACAGTTTGTGCTTCCCATTATCCACATGCAGTGGGCCGACTTTTGAGACCCTGGGCCGACTTTGATGAAATTGGTGCAAATTTCACATTTCATGTTGTATTCGAATGTCTTTTGAGGATGACCTCTTGTGTGGCATTTTTATTGTAAAAATCTTATTTTGGGCCAACCCATCTAAGGGGTTCTCTATAAATTGGGCATGTTGCCTCATTTGTATATAGAGATAGGTAGATAAGTGATAGAAGAATATATAAATTTGAGCGAACTAGGGTTTATCTTCAAGAAAGCATTGTAACAGAAGGCTAAAATTGTTGCCATTTTGGGTGACCTAATATAAGAAAGGATATTGTTATTTGGTATCTCTCTTGTGTTAAGTTTTATCTGGCATGGTTTTTGTTGCTCTATCTTTAAAATTGCTTAAGTTCTTTATTAGATAGTTTGGTGATGCTTAGGGTTTGATGTTTTGAATGTTTGCAGTGATCTCTAGTCCATAATTTTTGGAGTTAGTTGATTGTTAGTTGTTTTGCAAAGTTAGCCTGGACTTAAAATTGTGCTTAGTTCAAAAATGAATGTTTGTTCATTTTAATTGCAATAGGATTGTCTTGAATTAATGTTTATGATTTGATAATATTTAAATACCTTAGAAGATTTCACTATTCCTATGAGATTGTAGATTTATCTGGGTCAAACAAAAAATGGTTTATGAGAGATCGGTCCATTTTGAGCATCTTATCTTTTGAAATTGTTAGTCTTAAGGTTAGAATTAGTCTTAGAATTATCTCTGAAACCTTTATCTTTTGTTATTTTCTTTATTATCTGAGTTCAATTGAGGATTTCGAGTATCAACTCATTGTTTAGATTTGATAAATTCAAAGTCCAGTATTTGCTTGTAGTAAGGTCCCTTTGTGATTACCGACATTTTCACATTATCTCTGGGTTGTCTTATTGCATTGTCAAGACTTGACATTAGAGACCTTGGGGTTATCTCTTTTTCATAGAGATTTACCTTTCAACAGAGATAGGATATAGTATTCCGTTTGAGTTGTTGTGCAAAAAACACCATCAACAAATCCCATGTATCTTTTTTCTTTATTTGCATTAGTTCTTCTTTCATGACTTCCATCCAATATTCATCTTTGCATGCTTCATTGATATTGCTAGGTTCAATTTTAGATACTAGACAATACTCTTCTAAAATTATTCTTCTAGTTTGCACACCTTTTCTCTTATCTCCTATGATCTGACTATCAGAATAATTTCTCCTTAAATACCTTGGAACTTTAGGACTTTCTCTAACTTCTGGTTCTTGTGTTCTTTCTTTTGTGCTTTTTCTAGTTTCCGCTTCTTGATTCTCTTGGATCACCAAAATAATTTCAAGTTGATTCTATGTCTGAACATTATTTCCATTGTTAGTACTATCATGATGATCATATAAATCATATCCACTAAATTTGAATGGTCTATCAATATCTTCATCAACTTTGACATTTGCACTTTCAACCATTTTCTTCAACCTTTTATTGAAGCACCGATAAGATTTTCTCTTAGTAGAGTAACCTAGAAAGATTCCTTCATCACTTCTAGCATCAAAATTGCCTATATCATCATCTCTCTTGATGTAGAATTTTCTTCCAGTTTTTTTGAAATACTTGATAGTAGGCTTATAACGAAACCATACCTCAAAAGGGGTCTTACTAGAATTATTGTTGACATTTACCCAGTTAATGTTATACACAATAGTGCTTACAACTTCTCTCCAGTAGAAATGAGGAACATTTTCTTCCAACATCATGGTTCTAGCTGTTTCTAGAATGGTTTTGTTATTTCTTTCAACAAATCCATTTTGTTGAGGGGTTCGAGGAGCAGATAGTTTTCTTTGGATTCCATGCTCTTCACAAAAAGAATTGAATTCCTAAGAAGTGAATTCACCACCTCTATCTGACCTTAAGCATTTGATATTTTGGCCTATCTCATTCTTTGCCATATCTTTGAAGCTTTTGAAATTTTCTAATGCTTCATGTTTTTCTCTTAAGAAAGCAACCCATATCATTCTAGATAAATCATCAATAAGCAACATAAAGTACCTTTCACCTTGAAGACTTTTGATTTTGGATGGACCACATAAGTCATTATGTATCAAGTCCAGTACTACATTAGAGTTATACTATTTGCTCCAAAAATAATTTCTAGTTTGTTTTCCCATCTGACTTTCCTTGCACATAGTGTTAGTAGGCTTCACTAACTTAGGAAGATCTATGACTACTTAAGTAGAGATTATCTTGACAATGTTATCAAAGTTCACATGACACAACCTCCTATGCCATAACCAACTCACATCAACTTGAGTAATTTGTTGGAACTGTAAAATTTTGATAACCTCATTAACCCTTCATGCTTATTAGTCTCCCAAGAAATTCATATGAAAGATACAAAATTCATCTGACATTAAATCTTTAACATTTGAAAATATTGGCATAAGTTGATGCAGGTCTCACTGATAATAATATACATCTCTTCAGTATATTGACAAGACATCAGAAGTGTCATACCATTGAGGATATTTTCTAAGAGAATGCGGGTTCACATTATTCTATCAGCAAGACAAAAGGTATCGGTGTGACGATGTGAGGTCATATCGAGCTAAATTGCTTTTTACCGATTGGAGTATAATAAGGTGTATCGACTAGACTATAGTCATCGGGGTGAGATTTCAAAGGATTGCCCGAAGCATTCACTGGTCTTGCCGATAAAGCAAAGGGAAGACTCATTCAGTAAGATAATGATGTTGGGGAGAGTTTGGGGAGTCTTACCGACCCCTCGTGTTATACTGACAGAACTGAGCGTATAGAGGTAAAAGTTGTCAAAGAGAGAATGTGCGTGTTCTCACTGAAGAAAAAGTGTATCGGTGAGATAAGTCTCAGCGGGGAGATCTAAGAGAGGCCACGATGAATATTATTCTATCGGCAAGACAATTACTTGGTCTCGATGACTTAAAGTTGACAAAGTGAATATCTCGGTGAGACAAAGAGCCTTCAGAGTGAAGTGAAGAATTGTTGGCCTGATTCATTAAGTTTGGGTGATAGCTTGCTTTGGTGAAGGTTATGGCGATATAAAAAAATAAAAAAAATATTGAGGAGACTTGTGATGTCGGGAGAACTACATGATGTCTTAGCGGATGTGTGAATGTTGAACAGACAGGTCGACCAAAGATTTGAAATGTCTTGCCAATATGACACCTGATGTGATAGCGAGAATTTTGAAAAAATTTCTTCATTCATGTCTCTGTGAAGACATTAATGGTGCCACAAAGCATAAAATATTTTGCAAATCAAGGTGAGCTCAATTGAAATCATTTTTCATAGAATTGGCAGTGAAGGAGAGCAGAGGAACGAGCGAAACAATCAGAGCGTTCGTCCAGCTTGAATTTTCAGGAAAAATACAATAAGTTCCTCATCCTCTTAAAATTGTAAATTTCAAAGAATGGAAGGCACTAGTTCAAAAAAGATAAAAGGAAGAAAACATGGGGAGAGTAGTCAACTGAAAGGGAAAAAAGCAAAAAACTGAAATGCGACCAGAAGGCTCCAAGAGAAAATTAAACCAAGATCTCATAGACCAACTACCTGGTTCAGGACATAAAGCTAGGTGTTCCGCATAGCTTAAGGTAAAAGTAGATAAATTGGATGACAAATGTAAGTTCATAGGAGATGTTTGGACACCAATTAGAGGGTACGAATTGTTCAATTTCCACTACCGTAGAAGAAATGGCTTTGAGCCAGTATGTAACCCATGGAGGCTCAATTTGGGAAAACTGGTGTGCCCTAATGTTTTTGTTGATGTCGAATTGGTGAAATTATTGGCTGGTCATTATAATCCGAAGAACAGGGCCATTTGTGGTTTATCTGGGAACCTAGGGATACATGTGTCTGAGAATGCAATAAGCGAGGTCTTCAAGTTAGAAGGAATGTGCAATGAGAAGATCATAAGTGAGGAGCTTGAGAGTGAATTCAGAAGAATGGATACCATTTACAAGGGCTAGAGGTTACTGTTGATGGTTTTTTTATGCACTTCTCAACATAGGTAATACGTAGGTACATTACCTCTCTTGAAAGAAAATCTTCCACAATCAAATTCTAGAACACTATCCCAAGGTCTCTCAGACGTCAGGTCTTGACAGTGCTTGGAATATATCAGTTGAATTATGTGATTTGCTGGAATCACAAGGCAGTCTTACATGGTTTAAAGCTATTGAAGAATTGGGTCAATGAATGAAGTTATTTAGATATGGAATTACTGCACTTGGCTGCAGGCTCAGGCAACAGTCTCGAACTCCATTGTTTCATTAGATTTGGCTTTACAATGTGAAATGGACCTTAGCATAGTTTGTTTCTTAAAAAAAAAGGAAAAAGGTCAGGGAAGAAGGATGGTTCCTGGACTTGCAACTACCAATGAATAGTGATCATGGAGGTTCTTGTTGTGGATAGTTTCCATAAATAGGATTTCACTTAATCAAAAATTCTTACAATATCATGAAATCTATGCTATCTTCTAAGGACTACAAATATTCATCATTCATTCACCATGTAAATGTGAAAAAAGACAAAGTTTAAGGAGCAACTATGAAATTAAGGTCTAGACTAACTTTACATAGTCATCTACCAGTAGCAAATGACCAAAAGTATGGACAAGGAAAGCATACACACAACAAAAAACTTCATAACCAGAGTCAACAAACTAAATCCACTAAAACTAACTAAAGGCTACTAGAACAACAAAGTAATTTGAAGTAAATTTTTAACTAAGGGGAGAAGAATCATGAAACATGTAGAGAAACCCAAGAATACACCAGGAAATGACTATATTTTCTATTATAATTTCTGTAGCATGTCTTTACAACAACTCAACTCCCTTAAAATGAGAGGAGAGCCCAATTTATAGTTTTCTAAAAGCAAAATGAGTGGCCAAGATTCGATTCTATTGTGTGGCCAAGATTCACTTTACACTAGGGTTTCACCTACCCCCTAATATATTTCATTTAAAAAAACATTTCTTGTCTTTTCCCTATTTTGTCATCTAGTGATAGAACTGTAGCAACTTCACCCTTTTGCTGTTTGCTCTTTGCAGCAGCTACTCTTTGAGGAATTCTTCATCGATGAAAGGGTTGCCTTCGTGCTTCTCTAAAGCTGCATACTCCATGAAGCTGAGGATCAATGGCTAGAATTTTTCCAACTCCATGATGTCAGACTGCAAAATATGGTAGCTCCATTCCTGGGAGTTGTTGACAAGCTTCTTCCAGTCATCATCATATTTGGCGGCGTTATCCCTAAAAATTTCTGACTGGGTGAGGGCTCAGACCGCAAAACTCATGAAGTCTGTGGTGATTTTAGCTGACATCCCATCTCCCATATTCTTTAAGAAGTATAGCTTCATGAAATCTAGATTAATTTTGACTATGGGCAACTCGTACCCTATCATTAGCTTGAGGTACTGAGTGCACTCTTCCTTGGTCTCCCTGGTCCAGTCGATATCCAGAACTAACCATTCCAGAATCTTCTCCAGCTTTCCTTTTCAATGGTCAAAATCCCACTTCCATACATCCACTAACCATTGGTCATCATCCTTGAGGGCAAGGTATTTCTCCCAAACCTCGCTTGGCAATGCAAGTATGGCCTCAATTTTTGGGTAGGCTGCTCTGTACTTCTTTGGGAACCCCTCACAGACTTGCCTCGTACCCTCAAGAGTCCTCTAGACTTCCAAGAACTTATTTTTTTGTTCGAACAACCAAGTTGATACTTGTGTTCCCTATGTCTAAGACCTACCAGAACCAGTTTTTCATAGTTTTATGCAAGTTCCTTCTCTTTTCCAATTTTCTGATCTGCTCTTGGGATAGCAACTGAGGCAGGGCTGATGACGTAGTGGGCTACTCATTTGGGGATGACCATTGTTGAATATAGGCTGTCAGATTGGCCACTTGTGCCTTGAGCTCCTCCTTCGAAACCTTATCTTGTTGGATAAGGTGTACCACTATGGTGACCAATTCCTTGAGGTGGTCGACTTTTTGTTCCCTCGTGGACATTCCTAAGTCGATGGTGGAGATGTTATAAGTTATTTCTTGTTCTCCAACCATCAGTGTCGCTATTTGTACCACCCTAGATCCAGAGGCATCCATGGTCACCTTCGATCTGATTTTTGGCTTTTTCTCTTTCTTGGTGCTTATTTGTGCTCTGGCCAGAATGGCTTCTAGCCTTGCCTTAGGATCTTGTAAGGTGGGAGTCTTTTGCTTCAGCTATTTCTCCTGCCAATTGGGCATTTGGGGATTTTCCTTAGGTGATTCACCTTGATTCTTGTTGTCCTCTATCCCAAGTTCAATGGCTCTGACGACAAGAGCCCCTTTCTCATCTCCTACATCCTCCTTCTCCTCATCGAAGTCTTGTTCGAGTGTTACACACTTAGTGGGATACTTGGTGCACAAATTCTCGTTGGATGGATCCTCCCTTTCAACACCTTTTTATTCTTCATTTTGGTCGAGTTCATGTTCCTTAGGTAGGGATGTGGAAGGTTATAGCTATCCCATGAGGGGACATGTCCGCAAGGATGTTTCCATCTCTGTCCACTATGGTTCTAGTCTGGGGCTGATATGCTGCCCGAAACGCCACTACCAACTCGGGGGCCACCAAAGCCGATGGGAAACCTACAGCCTTAGCAATTCTGCTGCTTTTGATCAGTCTTGCATTTTTTGTTTTAGGGTCCACCCTAATCCTCTGTATGAACTCATCAATATCGACATGCTCGATATTGGTATTCGTGATGTCTCTCCAAAGAGTGGTGATTCTGGAGTGCAGTGGCACTCCATGGAACTTGAAATTCATTTGATCCTTGTCCTCCTTGCCCTAAGGTGCCTTGGCTATCACATTTCCCTTTTCCTTGGTGGCACTAGAGGTTTCTACGCCGGATTCCATAAATCCTGCACAAAGGGATGTGAATCAGTAACTTTAAATATGGAAAAATGGCCTCAGACAACTCCCTGCATATCAAATTTAGCTCTACAATTGTTACTCACACTTGATAAATGCTTATTACCTGACAAAACATTATAAGGAGGTAAAACAGGCAATCCGGGTTCCCAGGGCTGGACTTCCCTTGGCAGAATGTTGTTTGGAAGGGAAAACAAGGCATGAAACTCCTAAAGGTGTTTCCCAATGTTGGATTTGCTCAATTGAGGGTTGGTGTGAAGGAAGATCTAATTTTAGCAAGTGGTTCGAAGTCCATTTTGGATTTGGAGGTCATTTGAGCCTTCATTTAGGAGTTTGAGTATCAATTGTAGGAAGGCCGCTAGAAACGACACAAGGAAGATGAAATTTTGGGAGCTGGGTTCCGGAGTTTGGATTTTCACAGTCGAAAAGTAGCTACAAGACAACCGTTTGAGATGGCAAAAGGCATACAAAAATCTGGGAGTGGAATTTCAGAGGGCAATCCCTGGAGATGAATTTTAGGAGTTTCGGAGTCATGGCGACAAACAGAGGATTAGGGCCCAAAGGTCAAAAAGACAGACAGGTTCAGCCGTTTGAAACGGCGGAAGTAGAACGAAATTCTAGAGGTGGAATTTTGGGATCCAGAGTTCAAAAGAAGCTCAGTCTTTAGTTCCCGACTTGGATTTTGTGTTCGGCGAAAAGCGAACCGGGGTTCAGGAGTGGAAAAGTCATCTCAGGACAGCCGTTTGGAATGACAAAATTAACACGAAATTCCAGAGGAGGAATTCTTGAGCTCGGGGTTCGGATTTAGCTTAGACTTCAGATTTTGGTTCCTTTTTATAAATTGCAATGGACCTTGTGAGCCCGGGGTCCGAGGTCCGAAAAGAAGTTCAAACCTAGCTGTTCACAATGGCAAAGCTCATAGGGAATTCCGGAAAGGGAATTTTGAGGGTCGGATCCTGGGGACAGTTTGTTCCTTGGTTGATTTTTTTGATTTTGCAAGTTTGAAATGGGCCTCACAAGCCCAGGATCCGAGGGTCAGAAAGATGCTCAAGGGAGGCCATTTTAAATGGTGGGGGCACAATGAACACCCGTGAAGGGAAATATGGAGGCCGGGATCTGAGGCGAGCTTGGCCACTTTCAATTTTGAAGTTTTAAGTTTAGCATTTTGTGCAGACAGCCACGGGAAGGTCCAGGCCTCGGAGACACCAATGACTGTTCTGAAGAACAACAGCAGTAGGCTTAAGCTCCGATGTTGAATTTCGATGATTTTATGTGGTTTTTTGGGATTTTAAAATGTGGGTTTCTTAGTGGGAGTACTAATTTACCAAATTTTTACCCATTTTTATGATTTTACTTTATTTTAACTTGGAATTTGATGAAAAGCAAGACAAGGCACGTAGATGGCAGATGTACCTCAAAATTTCGAAGAGGGTAGTGTTGAACACGTAGAAAATGACTGAATGAGAGATTGGGCACGGGGGTGGAGAATGCTGGATGTGGGGAGGTCTGCAAATTTCTCTATCACTTTGGTCAGGTGAAAATGATAGCCAAAAATTTGCTTTAAATAGCCAAAAATGCCATTAATACAGAAAATTAATGCTTCGTATGATGGACTGAAAGGTTGGTGAGTTCAAATCTCTCAGGCGGTGGCGAGCAACCCGGAGTTCGTTGGCCGAAAAGATGTCCAGCCATGACTACGAAGAACGACGAAGTTTAGGTGGAATCCTAGATGAGAAAATTTAAGATCCGGGGTCTAGGGTCCGGAAAGACGTTGGGCGTCGGACATCGGCAACAAAAAACTCAGAATGGGAATCCAGAGAGGTAAACTCGAGGGTTCAGACCCAAAAGGGGCCACAGACATTCGAAGGGAATTTTGACAAGGGAAACCCAAATTGAATTCAAATTTAGCATTTTTAAAGGGGTCAAGTTTGGTCAAACTTAATATGTGTCTTTTACGAATATGTTGACGCTTCAGGCTACAAAATGGGCACACAGAACAAGGCGAAGCCCAAAAGGACCTGACAATGAAAAAGAGGGAAGAGAGGGTCCCCGTTTCGATCAAGGCGTGTGTGCAATAGGCACAACAAATGGTGACTCCGCTGGGATAACGCTCCTGGCATTCTAAAGATAAATATTCATTCTGAACCCATGATCTCTAGTTTCACAGAACAGAGCTGATTTTCAAAGTTGAATTGAGAATAGGTTAAGGAGGGTGAGGTTGAATCAAATTGCGACATCATCATGGAGGTGTGTGCATGGTGAGTTCATTTCTTTTCCTTGGAGATAGCATGAGCAACTACTGGTCGGTAGAGATAAGCTACGTTGTTCACCTAACCCTAAAAGTAACCTGGACATCGCTCCACTGCCAGTTAGGCGTCCATAGCCCCGACGGAGTTGTCACTGTGACCCCACAAACATAGCTCTACTACCAGCTAGACATCATAGCTCTGGTAGAGATATTCGCACACCCATACGGTTTTTATTTTCACTTTATTTATTCTTTTTTTATTTGCTATTTATTTTCAACACTTTCCTTTTTTCTTTTTGTTCAACCGTGTAAGCAATGAAGCTCACAATGGGCTTGGGAATCGCAGTGGTCACTAGAGCATACTTTAGATTTTTTGACTTATCCCTTCTTCTGAGTGATCACCATACCATTCTTTAGAAATGTTAAAATTTATTTCGGTGTGTTCCATGATAAATGTAGGGGATTCAAGCAGATAGCCATCCTAGGTTAGTTCAGAGTTCGAAAGTGGAAAACCGATGCTTAGGGGGCTTTCAGAGGTTAGTAGTAGGGAATGAAGCCTTATCTAGAGAATGACACAAGAGTGGGCAGCGGGGCCAACCGCCTATCGAGTCAAGCATGGCCACCACAATAGAATGGGAAGACTCTTCCAAGATGAAGACAAAAATAGTTGAGACAACAAGCAAAACTGAAGTTTAAAGCATAAAACCTATTCTATCTTATGTATAGGTATTTACACAGACAACTCCGAAAAAGCTCAGACCTAGAAGTAATGGTTAAGGTGCTACCCATTGATAGGCAACGAGACATCTTCAACAGTCAAATTTTTTAAGTTGAAAGCGTTGTCTCTTAGGATTTCAGCAATCTGAAAGGGGCCAAGCCAAGGTTGTCGAATTTGTTATGTCCCCCTTTCTTTTCATGGGCCTTGTCCTAGTAGAGGTCCAAATCGGAAATGTGGAAGGCTTTAACCTTAGCTCGATGGTTGAACCATCTTTTGACTATCTTTTGATGTTTGGAAAAAATTTCTATTGCACAGTCTTGTACTTCTTCAAGGTGCAATAACTCGGCGAGGCGAGCTTCTCTGCAGTCTCCTCCTTCATAAAAATCATTGACAAACTAGAAGGTGGGGATTTTCAAGTGTATGGGAAAGACGGGCTCTAAGCCATAAACGCGATAATATGGGGAATCTCCGTGGGAAGCCTTGTGATGGGTGCGATCCGCCCATAAGGCGAAATGAAGTTGGGTATGCCAATCCTTGGGATTCCTATCTAGCAGCTTCTTGATCACCGTGATCAAGTTCTTGTTGGTGGACTCAGCAAGGCCATCTCCTTGAGGGTAATAATTAGAGGAAAATTTAAGGGCGATACCATAGTCGAAGGCCCAACTCATGAATTTCAATGAAGAAAATGCAAGGTCATTATCGCATACCAAAGCATATGGGCAACCGAAGCGATTTAAAATAAAAATTTGTAAGAAGCCAGTCACTACTTCAGTTTTACATTGCCTACAAGTTATTGATCCTATCCATCTAGTGTAGTAATCAGAAGTGGTTAGAATGTACTTGTATCCAATAGATGATGGAGGGCTTACTAGACTAATGAAGTCAAGCCCCCATTGCACAAAAGGTCTTACCTCCAGAACAGGTTGCAATGGGACAATGACATTCCTCTCTCAGGCGGTAGTAGTTTAGTACACGTGGTAGGTATGAACGTGATCATGGGTGTACTTGAATATGGTGGGCCAATAATACCCAGCTCTTAGGATCTAATGTGTGGTGGATAAACTAGAACCATGACCAGTCCCAAACTTATCATGGAATTCCTTAAGAACACGATCAACTTTCGCCTTACCTAGGCATCTCAAATAGATACCTTCATGATTCTTTTTGTACAATATGGCACCCTATAACATATAGCTGCTACCTTTCAGCTGAAGGGCTCGCCTTTGGATCCCCTGTAGATGAGGTGGACATTTATGGTTTAGTAGGTAGTACACTATGTTGTCGTACCACTCCCCTAGGGAGACATCCTCTAGTTGGTACTGTTGTACTATGAGTTCAGGACTAGCATCAATAACTACCTCTACCATTGTTCAGGCGAGTGCCTGTCTTCTTACTAGCTTCATCGGTTGGATTTCCATGTCATACTCCTATAGCAATGCGATCCATTTTTCCCTTCGATCCCCTAACTCATTTTGAATACGTAACGCTTTCACTACGGGGTTAGAGACTATAGCAAATAGCTTGTTGCATAAGATGTAATGCCTGAACTTCTTGAATCCCTTAACAAGGGCATAAGACTATTTTTCAACGTTATGATAGCATAGTTCAACATCCTTCAGGGGGGCGCTCATGAAGGCAATCGAATGTTCACTCCCCTCATTATTCTTTTATGTCAAGATGCTGGCACAAGAGTGATCCAAAGCAAAGGAGTATACGGAGAAGGGCTTCAGGTAATTGGGGTTGACCAGCATAGGGGCATCAGCAATTGCCTTCTTTATTTCCCCAAAAGCCTACTTTGCTTCTGGGGTCCACTCAACCTTGGCATTGAGTGGTTTAACTATTTCCACGAAGCCAGTGATGAACTTACGGACAAAGTTAATCTTTCCAAAAAAAGATTTTAATACCTTCTTGTTGCCTGACAGTTGGATTTTCATTATGGATTGGATATGTTCGGGGTCAATAGAAATTCCCCGTTCTGACAAGACATGTCCAAGGAGCTTCCCCTCAGTGACCCCAAAGATGCACTTCTTTGGGTTAAGGGAAACCCCAAATGTGTGGTACCTTTCAAAGACCTTGCAGAAGTCAGTGATGTGATTACCCCGCTGCTTTGAAAACACTATTAAATCATCCATGTAGATGATTATGCACTTGCCTATCAGGTCTTTGAATGCAATATCCATAGCCCTCTAGAAAGTGGCACTAGCGTTGATTAGCTCGAACGACATTCTTCTATACGTGAAAGTTCCCCACTTGGTGGTGAATGCTGTCTTGTGTCGATCTTTGTATTGCACCATAACCTGGTTATATCCCAAATATCCATCTAGGAAGGACATCATCTAGGAGTCATTTACTATGTAACACCTCATCCAATGAGGGTACAAGATAGTTATCTTTCTTTGAGGCCCGGTTCAGATTACGGAAGTCCACGGACCATCTGATTTCCTCATTTTTCTTTTTCAAAGGAACCAAATTCGCTACCCATGTGGAGTGTCTAACTGGAAAGATGATCCTAGCTGACATAAAATTTTGTACTTCCTTATATATTATTGGTTCCAATAAAGCATTGATAGGGTGCTACCGCTACTGGAACAACTTTGCATCTGGTCTGAGAGGGATAGTGTGTGTGATAATTGACATGTCATATGTCTTAAGATCGTCATAGCTCTAGGCGATGACATTGTGATAATTTTGTAGAGCTTCAATTATCCCTGCTATTTCCTCAGGAGCACACACCTTGCCGATGAACATGTTCTTGGCATTTCTAGCTGTTCCTAGGTTGTAAGTGTCACATTGGTCACTGATGGTATCCTTCTTAGCTTGCTGATCCTGATCTTTGATCTGATCAAGGTCAAAGATTCACTCTAATTGAACCATTCCCCTGGGGATGGTGTTGGTCTTCAGGTTGATAATCCCTTCTATATCTAGGTCCACCTCTTAAGGTTCGACCTCATCGATTATCTGTGTGGCAAACACATCCGAACTAGTGATAAAATACAAGATATGCTTGCCATCATTGAATACCTAGAAATTAGCTACATTATCCGACACTGACAGGATGGAGGTAAGTTCCACCATGAATCTTCTGAGGCCAGATAGGGATAATGGTTGTAACATGCTCGCTGCTTGCACCAGGGAATTGGTAGTATGATTCTGTGCACACAAGATCAATTGAATGTTGAAGGTATCTAGCCCTTCCAGTAAATCCCATACGCGGTGCCGGTAGTTAGTGAGTCTTCGATCATAGCAGGAATACAACTTCCTAACTTATTTTACAACTAACTCTGAATCTCCATATACTAGGAGCATCTTGACACTTTTTCTTAATGCCATTAAGAGGCCCAAGACTAATGCCTCATACTCTGCTAGATTATTGGTACAATAAAACTAAAGCCTATGAGCAACAAAGTATGACTTACCTTTGGGATTGATCAATTCAAAACCTACCCCAGCTCCATGCTTGGATTTAGATCCATCAAAGCGCAATGTCCAGAATCTAGGAGGATCCTTGGACATAGCATAGGAAGCTTTGACTTCCACCTTCAGTGGGGCCTTCATTTCAACAACTACTTTAGGAGGTATAGGGATGGAATAGGTTTGTTCACGTAGTGCTGATTCTGTTTTCTCCATTGCAGCAGCCTATTTTTTAACGTGTTCAATTGTTTCTTGACACAAGCAACAATCAAATTCTGAGTGAGAAACATTATGTACCTAGCACCAATTAGGGAGCAAGAGTTCTTGAAAGTTCATTCGAGTTCCCAGATTGAGTTGGTCCTAAACACATTTTTCCATAAAATCTTGGAAACCATCGAACAGTCCCCGGATGTCATTCTCTCCTAGTTCTTCATCATCGGAGTTGATGAGCACTTCATTGCTCTGAGAAACATTAGCCAAATTAGCAGGCGGGCTATATAGTACGAGGAAAACTTTTCTCATCCCTTGATCTTTAGGGTATTCCTACCTGCTCCGATATGACACTGGGGAATAATTTTCCAAACCTGTTTTGGTATACAACACCTCATTCATGTTGTTGTACTCAGTAATCATAAATGACATTCATGTTGGGAATTATGCCTCAACTTTCTGGTGACCCCCTTTGAAGACTTAGGTGAAGTCTCTTGTTTCCTTGGCAAAGTCTTCTGTTCTAGCAGAGGCGGAACCAGGATGGAACTTGGCATTGTTTCGTTTGCCTTGTTCTGGGTCTTGTTCCCATTCCGTCTCCAACTCCGCTCCCTACTTTCTTGGATCTTCAAGTTTTGTTCTGGTGGAGGCAGAACCGGATTGGAACTTGGAATTGTTCCTTTTGTCATGTTCCGGGTTTGGCTATGGATCTGGATCTGGCTCCGGCTCTGGTAGTCTGTTGCTCTCCGCTTGGTTCTGGCAGAGGCGGAACCAGTTTTGGAAGTTGGCAATGTCTGTTTGCCATGTTCTTATTCCTGTTCCTATTCCAACTCTAGGTCTGACTCTTGCTTTTGTGATCTACTTCCTCTAAATGTTTGGATTCTCCTTGGGGAGTTTTCCTTCGCTTTGTCCATATTCTGGATTATTGTTTCTTGCAATTGTCGGAGGCGGAACTGGAACCGATTTGGTTCCTGATCTTGGACTTTTAGTAAAGTCTTGTTTCTATTCCTATTCCGTCCCCAACTCTGACTCTGATCATATGTGCTCCCATCTTAGTTTGACCCTGGGTTGACTTTACCTGGTCAGTTCTATTTCTGATGTGTTCCTCTTTGCCGTAGGTGGATGCAGAACGAAATTAGTTCTTGAACCTGTAATTTCAGTGGAGTCATGTTTCGACTCCAGTTTTGTCTCTATCTCCAACTTTGACTCTAGCAGTGTGCTTTTTTGGTGGAGTCCTATTTTGACTCCTGTTCCGACTCTGGCTCCGACAGTGTTAGGTTTGGCTTGAAGTCTTGGACATGCCCGATGTCTGTTTGACCATTTTGGTCGCTCTATCAGCTGCGATTGCTGATGGGTCTTGGACGCGTGGCACCTGGTTGAATAGTGATTGGATGGTTACCTAACTTGTTGCGTTGCATGTTTAGTCAACAAAGGTTGGCGGAGCTGAATCCATTTTTGGAATGGCATTGAATGCATGGATGGCTCGTTGCAGGGAGATCTATCAGATCCGACTAGATGCGTGATTTGCGGATATTCTTCTTTGCTCTTGTTGAGTCGGTTACATATGGATGAGAGATGTATTATTTCTCATAAGTTCGACGAGTTTGCTAGAGTTGTGGGTTGCAGAGCAAGTGCGAGATGTGCGAGCTAAATGCATGACCATGAGACTGCGAGCAGGATGCACAGGCATGTGAATGTGTGAGCATGGGGCTGCAAGCATAATGCATGATGCATGATGTGAGATTGCAGCAGTTGGACTTGCAGGTTGGGGAGCCAATCTGTGAAGAGATTTGTAGAGAGATGGAGAGGGTGTTCAAGCAGTTTGCTTAGGCAATGTAACTGTGAACACTCTATCTCTCGGATCTGGGCATGGGAATCATTGGAGGCTGAATGACTGGGCTGGCCATGAGGCTGGCTATGACAGTCATCTGAGGAGCTAAAAGGAATCTTGTGGGTACCTATTACTTCTTCAGTAGAACAAGATGAAACTCTTGTATTGGCTTTGAGCCTGATATTGTATTGTAACTGGTTTTGTGTTGCTGAATAATACAATGGCTCAAAATTTTAGAGTGGGGTTTTTACCTGAAAGGGTTTTGCCCACGTATATCTTTGTGTATTCTTTTTGTCTTTGATGGTATCTGTTTATGTTGAATCTGTTTCTTGTTGCGTTCACTTCTCTTGGAGGATCAATGGGGGATCAACTATGCTTGTTTCCACTTTATAGCATAGTTGGTTGTGTCTTTGTTGTGATTTTGAATTGAAATCACTAAGGCACTACTGTCTTAGATGCCTATCTTGACGATAGACCTAATCCGTATCCCCAAAAAGTGGTATCAGAGCTGGTAGCTTGTTGCTCGTGATACCAACAAGTGGTATCAGAGCATGTTTAAGGGAGGTCGTGGCTTGATGATACTGACAAGTGGTATCAGAGCCTTCTCCTGGTTGCTGAAGTTCTGGGTTTTCTCTTATGGTGATTTCTTAGCCTGGCAACCTTAAGGAAGTCTGGAGAAATCGATTGGTGATTGGTCCCTCAGTGAGTGGAAGTGTGTGCTTCATTGATTCAACATATAGTTTGAAAGACGCTGGGAAAGTATGGAGTGGGTCATGTTGTGGCAAGATGATATGAAACTCCTAATTGGTAAAATTATTCCTGATGCAAAGGGCATGAGATGTATTCATGGTTGTGCTGCAGCAAAGTGTGGTGTTCATACTGGGTGTCTATGTGAGAGGCTCCTTGGTGGTATGGACTAGCTTGTGTGATTGTTCAGTTATGGATTATTGTGCTTGTGCTGGGTGTTTCTGACTTAGCACTGAAGGCATTTTCTCTAGTGCTCTGATTGCATGGAGGCTATGAGGTGACCTTGGTGGTCTACAACTTCTGGATAGCCTGGCTCTTCCTTGTGCTTGTGCATGACTGTGGCATTGGAACTGGTCTGAAACGGACCTGTTGTTCCTGTGTGCCTCTTTCTTGCACTTGCCTGGTTCAGATTCATGTCTTTGGCTCTGAAGGTTTTCTGTAGATTTTCCCAAAAAGTCTACGGTGCATTCTCTTGTTCTTTCATTGTTCTAGTTTACTGTGATGGTTGTGTGCAGACTCCTGAGTTGTCTAGATGAGCAGTGAATATGGAGGTGCATGGGTTTTTTGGAAACACTGTGGTTTTTTGTAGGTTTTGCACGGTAAAGGAAAACTTGTGTTTTGTGGAACTGCTATTTGTTATTTTTCTAGATCCTAGTTTCTGGGGTGTGACTGGATGAGATAGCTATAGTTCGACTGGTTTTGAGGAGTGGTGTCTTCTCTGCATGGGAGTGTTGGTATGTTTCTCTTTCAGCATTCTTGTGGTATGTTTTGATGGTTTTCTAGACTTTGGTGCTTGGGTTGTGGATGTGACTGGCAAATCAGATCTATTGCTGATCTGGTGTTTGATTCATGATTGTCTGCTTTGGCTACTCTCTTTGATTATCTCAATTTTGTAGTTTCTAGTGCAATGATAGATTTGCAGGTTTACTTTTGGTTGCATCCATGGGTTGTACAATATTGTAGGTTGTTCTTACCTACATGCTTATTGTGAGACAACTCGGAAGTGGACTGTCTATATCCAGAGGGTGTAACCATGTTGTACAGATCTATTAGTTGACCTTGTCTATGGTCACTTGTGCATTGGTGTGGTTGTTTTGAGATGAGAGGAGGAATGGCATTTGAGTACCTGAATAGTCAGTGATGGGGACTTGAAGCATGTGGATCACAATGTCATGGAGAGCTGGTTACACTGGCATAGTGTAAGCTTTTGATAGTGATGTTGTGGTCAGTCATGGTGCTTGGAAAGCTCAGTGTCACGTTTTAGTGGGAACTTTAGCAATGACTAGTGTCTTCTTTGGTGTTGTAGAATTCACATCTGAATGTTCACTCTTTGAAGATGTGTAGCACTTTGGAGCCATGAAGGACCTTGGTAGTCTTTGGCAGAGTTGTTGGTGGTGCTTGATAGGTGATGTTGATTTAGAGTTGTTTGCTTTATGTCATGGTATACTCTTGCTTGTGCATTAGAGTTTTGGCATGTTGTTTTGCTCTTGAAGACCATGGATAGTTCACTTGAAGCATGGTATCTCCCTTGGAGATGTGTAGATCACGGTGTCATGATAAGTTCCTATTCTAGGTTATGGAACTTTGACAGTGGTCTGGGGGTTCTCTTTACTTTGAGTACATTGGTCATATGCTGGAGGACTTCTAGTTATTGCAGTGCTGCAATTTGGAGTTAGCATGAGATGACATGTGTTGATACTCATGGATGCATGGAGAATAAAGGTGAGGCTTGAATTCTTAAGTGAATGTTGTTGTTACAACTGAAAGTCCGAGAAGCCTGCACTTTGGTTGAATGTCAATTCAATAGAGATCTTGAAGGAGAATGCTCTTAGGTTAGCCATGGTGGCTTGTATATCTTGGATTAGCATGTTTCTATTTTCTTCTTGATCTGCTCGGTAATGGTGTCATTGTGAAAGGTATTTACCTATCATACTTTTCAAGTGATTTATGTTTTATCTTTCATGTTATGAATCTTGAGTTGGTTTAGATTTTGGAGGATTCATAATAAAAGGTTGGAAAACATAGTTTATCTCCTTGTACTTTTGAGGACTGAAAGGAGATGGTTATATGGGTAGTTCTGATCTTCTTTGAGGAGCTTACATCCATGTTTTGTTGGATGTTGTCAAGGCTTTTCCCTTTGGGATGTAAAGAAGATCATTCTTGTCATAGCTGGCATTTAGAAGTGTTTGTAGAAGGACATGTTTCTTGTTGATTTGTAGTTTCTCTCTTATCTGGTCTTGTTCTTCCTGATTGCTCTTGTGACTTTAGATGTGAGTTGCCTTTGTGGTACTGGGTTGGTCACTGTTTGTGGTCATGTGTTCCCTGGGTGATGACACAAAGGTGCCTGTGCTTCTTTCTTTAGTCATCTTTGGAGGTGTTTGGAAGAACTGTGGAAGACAGTTGAGAGAAATTTTTTCTTGCAGCAGGTGGTTGCAGATGTTGTAGATCAATATGGATGTTCCTTGGAACTACATGGTTACATTTCTTTATGCTGGGTTGGGTGGACTTGGTATGCCTGGATCATTTGTGATGGTGCTCTGTTTGCACTCATCTGGATAGTGCCCTTGCAGTGAGAGTACTTGGATGTGTTTGGTCTATGACTGGTTGATACAGGGTGCTTGTTTGTTGCTAAGATGGGTGGGTTTCTTTTGATGGCATGAGTTCACTTTTAGGTCATACCTTTAAGGTATGGGTGGTTGGATGTTTCAGCATGAGCTATGGTTGCTAGTTTTTAGTCACGTGGGTTTGATCAGTTGGATGAGGGCAGTCTATTTATGGTTACCTTTCTAGCTGGTCAGTTTTTTCTTGTTCTAGAGTTTGGTTGGAGTGGTGCTTTGTTGTTTTTTTGCCTTTGCCATTTGGAGGATCTTTTGCTTTCATTCCTGAGACTGTTGCTGTTTCACTTTGGTGTGTTCCTATGTTTGGAGTTGTTGCTTAAGGTGGTGGACATCTTTCTGATGTTGTTGCAGTGGTCTTGATTGGAGTGTGAGAGCATGTGTTGGTCCTTGTTCGGGCTAGTTTAGAGGATGCCTGAAAGTCTTCGGCAAGTGGGAGATTATTGGGAATTATGCCTCAACTTTCTGGTGACCCCCTTTGAAGACTTAGGCGAATTCTCTTGTTTCCTTGGCAAAGTCTTCTGTTCTAGTGGAAGCAGAACCGGGATGGAATTTCGCATTGTTTTGTTTGTCTTGTTCTAGGTCTTGTTCCCATTCCGTCTCCAACTCCGCTCCCCACTTTCTTATATCTTCGAGTTTTGTTCTGGTGGAGGTGGAACCAGATTGGAACTTGGCATTGTTCCTTTTGTTATGTTCTGGGTTTGGCTTTGGATCCAGCTCTGTCTCTGGCTTTGGCAATCTGTTGCTCTCCACTTGGTTCTGGCGGAGGCGGAACCAATTTTGGAAGTTGGCAATTTCTGTTTGCCATGTTCTTGTTCCTGTTCCTATTCTGACTCTGGGTCTGACTCCTGCTTTTGTGATCTAGTTCCTCTAGATGTTTGGATTCTCCTCGGGGAGTTTTCCTTCCCTTTGTCCATGTTCTAGATTGTTGTTTCTTCCAGTTGTCGGAGGTGAAACCGGTTTGGTTCCTGATCTTGGACTTTTGGTAAAGTCCTATTTCTGTTCCCGTTCCATCCCCGACTCTGACTCTGATCTTTTGCGCTCCTGTCTTGGTTTGACCCCGGGTTGACTTTACCCAGTCAGTTCTATTTTTGATGTGTTACTCTTTGCCACGGGCGGACGCGGAACTGAATTGGTTCTTGAACCTGTAATTTCAGTGGAGTCATGTTTCGACTCCAGTTCCATCTCCGTCTCCAACTCCGACTTTGACAGTGTGCTTTTTCGATGGAGTGCTGTTTCGACTCCTGTTCCGACTCCGGCTCCGGCAGTGTTAGGTTTGACTTGAAGTCTTGGATGCACCCGATGTCTGTTTGACCATTTTGGTTGCTCTGTTAGCTATGATTGTTAATGGGTCTTGGATGCATGGCACTTGGTTGAATAGTGATTAGATGGTTACCTAACTTATTGTGCTTCATGTTTAGTCAATGAAGGTTGGTGAAGCTGAACCCGTTTTTCAAATGGCATTGAATGCATGGACGACTTGTTGTAGGGAGATCTGTCAGATCTGACCAAATGCATTATTTGCGGATGGTCTTCTTTGCTCTTGTTGAGTCAGTTACATATGGATGAGAGATGTATTATTTCTCATTAGTTCGATGAGTTTGCTAGAGTCGTGGGTTGCAGAGCAAGTGCAAGATGTGCGAGCTGAATGCACGACCATGAGACTGCGAGCAAGATGTGCGGTCATGTGAATGTGTGAGCATGGGACTGCAAGCATAATGCATGATGCATGATGCAAGATTGCAGTAGTTGGACTTTCAGGTTGGAGAGTCAAAGCTGTGAAGAGATTTGTAGAGAGATGGAGAGGGTGTTCGAGCAGTTTGCTTAGGCAATGTAACTGTGAACACTCTATCTCTCAGATCTGAGCATGGGAATCATTGGAGGCCAAATGACTGGGTTGGCCATGAGGCTGGCTGTGACAATCATCTGAGGAGCTGAAAGGAATCTTGCAGGTACCTGTTACTTCTCTAGTAGAGCAAGATGAAACTTCTGTACTGGCTTTGAGCCTGATATTGTATTGTAACTGGTTTTGTGTTGCTGAATAATACAATGGCTCAAAATTTTGGAGTGTGGGATTTTTACCTTAAAGGGTTTTCCCCATGTATATCTTTGTGTATTCTTTTTGTCTTTCATGGTATCTATTTATGTTGAATCTGTTTCTTCTTGCATTCACTTCTCTTAGAGGATCAATGGGGGATCAACTATGCTTGTTTCCACTTTATAGCATAGTTGGTTGTGTCTTTGTTGTGATTTTGAATTGAAATCACTAAGGCACTACTATCTTAGATGCCTATCTTGATGATAGACCGAATCCGTATCCCCAACAATTCATGGCTCCCAATTGATCCTGATCTGATTTAGCATCCCTTTCCATGGCAACCACATATGTGAGTAATCAGTGGCAGCATATCCATTCAATGCCCTCATGAAATCCCTTCCTAGGATTATACCATACGTATCTGGGATATCAACCACCTAAATGTCTATAGTCTATTGGATCTAGGGATCGACAACAACTTGCATAGGTATTCTATTGATTTCCCTTACTATGCTAATTTCGGTCTTGTCAAGTTGTGTCACCTTCCGCCAGGAAGGTGTTGGTGTTATTCCGAGTGCTTTGCACATGCTCAGGGGTATAACATTGGTCGAGGCTCCTGAATCAAGTAAGCAATTGTGGAGGTTCTTCCTGAACACACAGATGGTGGTCAGAAAGGGAGGATTTTTTAATTTCCCTTGAAACAATCCTCCGAAAATGTCCACCTGAGCGACTTGGCCCTTGTCCTTCTTGTTTTCCTTGCTTTTGATTGGTACCTGATTAGCTGCCCTATCGATCTACTTATTTTCTTGCTGACCTGGTGGCGGATTAGCCTTGGAATTGAAAATCTATCTAATGACCAATTCATTTTGCTGATCACCAAAAGAAACCTTCTTTACTGGAGCTTCCTGAGTTGACCCCTGTGGTGGAGTCCCATTTGTCATTCTAAAAAAAATGCTCCTTATGACAGGCACCTTTAGAAGTTCAAATGCCGACATGCTCAGCTTCACCTTTTTAAATTCCTCTATGATATAATCCCCCATTTGCTCAATTTCTTAATCACAAGACACATTTTGGGAGGAGGCGGTGGCCTGGCTTTGATTGTTGCTCTACTATTTATTTCTACTGAGATACCACATGGGTGTATGGGAAAAACCTGAGTTATTATTTGCATTCGGATCAGGAGGGGTGCTGAAATTATTTGGCAGGATGGAGGTTGTAAGAGGACCTCCAGCATGACCTCTAGCTTGTCTATTTTTGAGGTTGTACGGGATAGTCTGTTGGTGAAACATTTGGACTTCATCTTCCCTAGGCTCTTTTTTGTCATCCCTAGGACCATTATCTATTGGAATGTGCAATGAGAAGATCATAAGTGAGGAGCTTGAGAGTGAATTCAAAAGAATGGATACCATTTACAAGCACTGGAGGTTACCCCTGCACAAAATTAGGTGTCATGAAAAACCGACTTCGATGGACGACAACGAGGGACCACCATTTCATGTGGATCTCTTCGAACCCTACATAAAGTACATTTATTTTTCAGTGGGATACGTATTGGGGATGGAGGTCCCAGAGCATATGATAGTTATACCTATGGTGATTTCTATGGATGTTCAATATCATAATTCCAGGTCTTTTGATTATGCTTCACATGTGTTTAAAGAGTTGGATGCAGGGTTAATGGCAATAAAGAATGGAGCCTTTGTTCTACACCTTAGGAATTATTCATTGTTGATGCACTTAGTGTTATATTTTGGACAAGAATTAGGATTGTGGCCCCAGGAGCTGAGGATTTCATAATTTGATAAGGAAGGCAAGCCATTGCCTATTCAGTTGTGGACTGCTGTTTGGGACATCAGATTTAATAATTCTAATTACTTACATTTTTAAGAGTACTTTGTAAAGCCTTTGTATAGGTTTTATAATCATCCTTGTGACTTTTCCTTGTCTGATGAAATAAAGAGGTTTCTTAGGCCTAAGGATTATAATGGACCAATCAGCCACAACTGGGGGGATTGGTATTGTTTAGAAAATGCCACTATGATAAGGGTTTATGGTTTTGAAAGTACTCCATTTATTTTGCCTAGGACAGTTCTAGATAGGATTGCATATCTAGAGATTGTTAGGCAAATGGATTTCTCCAGTGTAATGAACTTAAGCTCTTATGACAAGCAAGATTTTATGCCAAGTACACCATGTTTTGGTGATTTTACTGTGTTAGCAAAGGAGGTATACAATTTAATTCTAGATAAATTATTGCATTATAACATGAGAAAAGTGCCATCAAGGAAAAACTTTGATCCAGAGGGATATATCCATTCTGCCAGACAGAGGATAAACTTTGGAGGGTATTAGCATGTGCCCTATCATTCTAATGAAATAATTAGAAACATGGAAGCAGAAGAAGCATAAATGGTAATTGATAAAGATGATCAAGAATTGATAGATGCTAAGATGTTGTCTTCCAATAAAGAAGTATTAGAGGCTAATAGGCCACAAGGTCCATCCAAAAAGGTATCGAGGACAAGAACTCAGGATTACACCTATTCTACCAAAGAGATGAATATTGAGGAAACTGTGGATGTGGATACAAGACATGAAGAATATATATATTTTATAGCAGATGATGAATTTGTGAAAACCTCAAAATTCAAAACATTCTTATACAAACAAAAAGGAAAATAAATAAGAGGACTGGTTGACAATGTCACACCACGAAATGAGGAGCAGTTGTTAAAAAACTTGAGGGATGAGGTGGATAAAGAGATGACAAGCATGACTCCTGAGAAAGGGAGAGAAATGTTGGAAAAGGCTAGTGTCATGATTTTCCTAGATCTAGATCTAAATTATGCATTGGTTTTTGATAGTTTCCTGAAAGACAACAATGCTACACATAAGCTCAACATAGAAAAGGTGACAAAGGTGTATATAGGGTCAAAATACAATCCTGATGAAGAAACATTGATGATCTGGGCTTTATATCCCCCCCACAAGAAGTCATTTTTCATTGATACTGAGAAGGCATTTGGACATGTCATGACTTTGAAGGTTGGAGAAGCTGATCCAACTTTAACTACAGAAATTGGGATCAATATAGCTAAATTAAATAAAGCCCAGATACAAGCATTGATCAGAGAGAGAGAGATGTACAAAACTAATAGTGAAAGAATACTGAGAGAAAATGAACGTCTAAAGGACATGGTAGGTGTTGCAATAGGGCCAACAAAGATTCTCACCCAAGGTGAAAGTTCACAAGTGAAGGACCATTGGGAAGGATTAAGTGCATACTCTCAGGGGAAAATGGACACACTTACTGCAATAATCAAAAGGTGGCAGGTTAATTTAAACACTTGGTTAAATAAACTTTGGGGAAAACATTCACAATACTTTGATGCAATAAAAGAACATAGGAGAGTGGATAGCAGAATCCAAGAAAAACTTGAGGAATTAAAGCAAAAGGATACTCCTAATAATGTAGGGATTGAAAATGCTCATCGTATCATGGATAAGCACAAAGGATTCTTTGAGTTACAAGAGTATGCACAGGAATTGATAGAAGCTGCCAAGAGAAGATTGACTAGGTTGTGTGATGATGAAGGAGAATTAAAGGAAATGGCTACATGGAAGAACAAATATGAATTAATACTCTAAGAGATGTTAAAGACAACCACTGCAAAGGATGCAATGTTGGATGAAGCATGTGAACAAAATGAAAGAATGGTGATGATGGATATCGTGATCCGTGATGCATTAGGAGATGTAGATACAAATGAGCATCGAGTTTACACAAAGCACATGTCTAAAGTTCACTTGTGGCTCAATAGATCTTAGTTATTGCTAATCTTGTTAGTGTTTTATGCTTAAAACATTTTTTGAAAGGACACATCCTTCCACCTGCTAATGTATACGTTTTTGTTGTTTACAAAGAAGGAAGAAGACGATTTAGATGGGAGATAGTTAGTAGGAGATACAATATTTTTCAGAATTTTTGAAGGAACCATGTTGCATGTATACGATTTGAAGAAGATAATGAAAGACTTATGATTTGGTAGCTCTATTCTGGTATCAGTTGTTTGTTAAATTCTCTGCAGTTATTTGATTATCTCCAATTCAATGTTTTTGGGTTATTTAAGGTGAATTATCAAGAATCTATTCAATTTATTAGTGCACAATTGTTGTAACTATGTGATTTGATTAATCAGGTTCTTTAAAGAAGAATTAAATTCCTTTCAGTCAATTACAACAATTTGGGAATTTTATTTGGATCAGTAAGAAGAATTAGATGATTAGGATTAATATTCTGCCTCAAGTAGGGTTTTCTAATCACACTTTTGCATGTTTATACCAGTTATAAACTCATATATGCCAAATAATTAGAGATTTTTCTTGATAAAAGCCACTCATCAGAGACTTTCATTTGACTCCATTTACCCAACAAGCCACTGGTCTCCCTTACTCTCATTACCTAGTTTTATCTATTTCAATTGACATCTGTTAACTGAACATACCAAATTTAGATACTATTAGATATTGCATATACAATTTATACCAAATTAGGATCACATATTTCCACTATCAAGTTGCCATTTGTGGATGGTTTGGTCAAGTAAGAAGCATAATTCAAAATCTACGTCATTCATATAGGTGCACCTGCCTAGGTTTAGTAGAGCCTTAAGAGTAGAAGGTTTGATCATATTGGTTCGCCTTGTTAGTTGGCCAATAACGTTGGGAGGGCTTGACAATCTCTCATGGTTCTTTCAAACCAGCATTTTTGAGACCGAACAAATTGGCGACTCCACTTGGGATTACTCAAGAAGATTTTCAACCTTTCCATATAGAGTCATTAAAAGAGAACCACAATTAAAATCTTAAAATCGATTCTGGTGGGTGCAATAATAACATCTTTTCTCACTTTTAGAAAAAGTGGGTGGTGACTCTGAATGAACAAAAGCATTGAGATTGATAAAATAAGATACAAATTAGAAATGAATCAACCTAGGGTTTAGACCATCACAGTTTCTCACAACATGCAAGGAAGGAGATCCTTGTACAAGGAGGGGGATGGTGCTAATGACAAATGTAAGAGAACCTACAAAAATGATCAGGGCAAGAAGGTATTCAATGACCTAGATCCAACCACAAAAAAAAGAATATCAAAATCACCGATGGAAACACACAAATCATACGAGGCATTAACAAGTGAAAATAGCCCATCTAAAGAGCTTGAAATTCCTAAGGAGAAGAGAAATCCCTTCCATCAAATAATCCATGACAAAGATGAAGACTTCATGGCTGAATTTGAAGCTAAAAAGAGGAGAGAATTTGAATGTGATCAGAGAGCTGAACTTTTTGAGAAAGGACTTGAATATGAGGCAGCATCTGAAGAAAATCATGAACTCATGACCCAAGATGAGACAGATGCACAGTGGGAACGTATGAGGCAAGAAACAAAAAGGTCAAGGATAGAATATGAGCAAAAGCTTCAAGCCATGAAGGAATTTGATAAATTGAAGTTATAAAAGGCTCAGGTTAAAACATCAATGGCTAATTCACCCAAATATACGCCCCCTCATAAGAACAATAATACGAAGCCATCACATTCCCCATAGGACCACTGAAATTAGCCAAGGAATCAATATAGAAACACAAACACTCCACCACAACACCGAAATATTCAACCACCTCCTCATCAGTAGTATGTACCCCCACAAGGTCAGCAATATGTGGTAAATACTAACCCACTATACCAACATCAACATTTCCAAAATCCCCCTCCACAATACACAACAATGATTAGACAATTTGATCTTGCTAGATTTCAGATCTATCCTTACCCTCTGGACAACAACTGGAGGAACCTAGTCTCTAAGTTCACAGGAAATAATGCAGTTACAACCGAGGAGCATCTGAGAAAATTTAAAGCAATTATTCAAGACTTGGAAATGCAATATGAGGATGTACAAATGAGATTATTCATGATGTCACTGATTGAAGATGTCAGGGACTCGTTTAACAGTCTACCAACAACATCCATTTATTCCACTCATGTATTTTATGAACAGTTTCTTCAGTAGTATGGGAATCAGTGTGCATCAAATTTTTCTTTGCACGAGTTAGTAACTATCCAAAAGCATCAAAATGAGTCAGCCTATGATTTTAACCAAATGTTTGTTAAATTACATAATAAAATACCTCAATGATCCAAGTTGGCTGATCCTGCTACGTTGAGTATTTATTTGAAATCCTTTGATCCCAAGACATGATATGAATTGAGAAACAAAGATCTTAGGAATCTGGCTAAAGCCCAAAAGATATCATTAACTATTGAAAATAATAGGAAAGCTATAGGGATGTTTTCTAAAAGGGAGAACCCTAGGGCTCCCCCATATGCTCCCCCAAACAGACAAGAGAACACATATAGGCATGAAAGACCAAGGCTGCATGACATGCCTTATAATACAAATTAGAAGGATGGGAAGCCGGTAAATGATAGACCAAGAAATAAAGAAACACCAGATCCATTGAAAAGGAAAAGAGCATATATAGTAGATAAGAGCCCTTGGTGCTCAGTTTGTTATGCACCTCATTCCCCAGAGCATTGTGTTACAACTCAGTCAATACCAGAAGAAGACACACCGAAAAATGATGGTGGTGAATACCAGAATGTCTATTTAACGTCCCACACTCTTAACTCTTTGGAGCGGGAATATTCATCTTCGGAGGAGGATTGATATGAGTATAATGTTGATCACCAAAAATAAAATATTCACATGGCAGAGCAAAATGTTTTTTTATCATGAATAAAATGATAATGAGAAAAATCCCCCTATTGCATCATGTCAGACTAATAGTTATAGTGTGAGGAGACCAAGTGAAGAAGAAATTGAAAGGTTGACTATTGCAGTAGTGGAGGAAGCTAGAAACAAATACCGGTTGAGGAACAAAACAATGAATAGAGATGAGGGTGTCCCAAGAGGAATATTTGTAAAAAATAAAAAAGTATCAAATAAGACATCAAAAGGGACAGATGATAAGCAACCAGACAAAAAGGAACATAAGGTATCTCCTAAGGAGGAAAGTAAATAAATCCCCATTGAGAAGCAAAAGCCAAATCAAACAACCAAAGGGGAAAATGAAGAGAACAAAGGAGAATTGATAGAACCTAAAAAGGTGATCAGAACTGAAGGTACATCCTTTGATTTCATACAAGCCTTATCTCAATTGAAGATGTCTGTCCCATTAATTGAAATGATGAAGATCAAGGAATATAGGGGAGGTTCCATACAATTAATGTCTAATGGAAATCAAAATATAAGCCCTAAAAATAAAGAAGTTTCTAAAATCAATAATAAAAGGAAGGAGGTAAAAATCCCAAAGGCCTACCTAATAAACACACCACAGATTGACCCATTCTTTACCACTTTACTCATAAGTGGCAAAATAGTAAGAAATTGCATGATAGACTCAGGTTCCTCCATGAATATCATGCCAGTAGTGGTATTGAAACAACTTGGCATGTGGATAGATGTGGAAGGAGGTAAATGCTACGCCATGGATAGCAGGCCTATTTCGGTTGTGGGAATAATTAAGAATGTGGAAGTAAGATTAGCAAATTACCCACAAGATACCTACAATATTGACATAACAGTAATTGACACACCTCCCCAGTTTGGAATGCTTCTATCAAGATAGTGGACTACAACAGTAGGACACAATCTACAGTTTGATTTATCATATGCCACCATACCAGTGAATGGAAAATAGGTCAAGTTATATAGGGAACCCAAAATGAATCAAATTGTTGAATGTGATCCTCAAGAGAAACTTAATTGTTTTTGTGATGTAGATTTGGGGAGTTTTAGGGTAGAATTATCTCAATCTGAATTGGTAAACAAAGATCCAATTGATAAAAATATTTTTGAAAATCAGCAAGGGGTATGGAAAATGTGCTTTGATGGGGCCTGCAACCAAGAAGGTAATGGAGCCAGGATAGTTTTCATATCGCCTGATGGTTCAACTTTCAAATATTCATTTTTGTTAGCATTTGAATGTACAAAAAATGTGGCGGAATATGAAGCTTTGTTGACTAGATTGAATCTAGCTGTTAAACAGAAGATTACACTCTTAATAGTTTTTGGAGACTCGGAGCTGGTTGTGTCTCAGATCAGATCAAAATATGTAGCAAAAAAAAAAGGCTGAAATAGTACAAGAATGCAATATGGGATACAATCAAACTATTTGATGCTTTCTCTATTGATTGGGTGGAAAGATCAAAACATATAATGGTAGACTTCCTAGCCAATGTACCACTAAAACAAGATGAAATCACCCTAGCAGGAATATCCCAAGTTGAGTTCAGAGCAAGACCTGTGGTACCTGACAATGTATGTAGTTGGCAGGTTTTTAACGATGACACTGATCTTTTAAAATTCCTTCACTATATAGATCAATATGAGGCTCAGGAAATTGATTTCGACACCTTTGTGGAAGAAATAAATGGAGAACAGACAGTATTCGGAAAGAAGATCTTACAACTTAAGACTAATAAACTTCCCAAGGGGCTAGTAGCATTGGAAAGAGTATATGATGGAAGTGACCGATCCCTTATGAAAAAAACACCAGTCAAAAAGGAAGATATTGAAGAAATAAACTTAGGGACTAAACTAGCACCAAGGAAAGTATATATTGGGAATAAAATAAGCTCGACCATTCGAAGAATGCTGATTTCATTATTAAGAAAATATAAGCATGTGTTTGCATGGTCTTATGAGGACCTCAAGGCATATAGGGAGGATTTATTTCAACATGAAATTCCGTTGAAAGCAGATGCAAAGCCATTTAGACAGAAAAAAAGGCCTATTAACCCCACATTGGAACCAAAAATGCAGGAGCAATTGGCCAAACTTAGAGATGGAGGTATCATCAAACTTTTGAGGCATTCAACATGGGTGTCAAACCTTGTTCCTGTTAGAAAGAAAAATGGAGATATCAGACTATGTGTGGATTTCAGAAATCTGAATGTAGCATCCCTCAAGGATAACAACCCTCTACCTAACATGGAAGCTATACTACATAAAGTAACTGGGTGTGAGCTGTTGTCTATGATGGATGGTTTTTTTGGTTATAATCAGGTTAAGGTCAGGAAATCTGAGCAATACAAAACAACTTTTACAACTCCATGGGGAGCATATGTCTATGTGAGAATGCCTTTTGGTCTCACAAATGAAGGAGCAACCTTTCAAAGAGCTATGGACTAAGAATTTGTAGACTTAATTAATGCTATAATGGTGGTGTATCAAGATGACCTAATTGCTTACTCAAAAAGAGCTGAAGACCATGTAGAACATCTTGAAAAAATATTCATTAATGCCTTAGAGTATGGTATTAGTTTGAACCCTAAGAAATGTCATTTTTCTGTTACAGAGGGAAAACTCTTAGGACACATTGTGTCAAAAGAGGGAGTTAGAATATATCCTGAGAGAGTTGAGGCTATAGATAAGGTCCCTATCCCTAAAACTGTAAAAGCCATCCAATCATTTTTTGGGCATATTAACTTTGTTAGGAGGTTTGTGTCCAACTTTGCTGAAATTGTAAAGCCCATATCAAAGATGCTAAGGAAAGGAAAAAAAATTGAATGGACTCCAGAAGCATTAGAAGACTTTGTATCCATTAAAAGAGCCATTAAGGAAGCCGCTGTCCTCAAATCTCCCGATTGCACAAAACCTTTTCAAATATTTTCATTCGATTCCTTGCACACTATAGATGTTGTCATGTTAATAAAAAAAGAGGATGGCCATGAGCAACCTGTGTCCTATTTTAGTAAATCATTGTAGGGATCGGAGTTGAAGTATGACATAATGGAAAAACAAGCCTTTGCATTGGTAAAAGACACAAAATCTTTTAGACCGTATCTTGTTGGAGCCCAAGTGATTTCTTATGTCCCTCACACAGCTGTCAAAGACATTTTGACACAATCAGAAGTAACAGGGAAGAGGTGCAAGTGGATTAATAAAATTCAGGAATTTGATATGGAAATATAGATTACTAAATTGATAAGAGGCCAAGGATTGGCCAAGTTAATGGCAGAAGCAAACATTGAAGCAAATCAAATTTGCAATGTAGAAGAAGGAGGAAATGCAATTGCAAGTATTCAGCATACACCTTGGTATACGAACATCATGTATTACCTTAGAAACACAAAGTGCCTTGAAGGATTCAATGATAATCAAAAAAGAACTTTGAAACTATAGGCCTCTAAATATGTATTCATAGAGGGTGATTTATTTTGGAAAAACAAAGATGGAATGTTGTTGTTATGTTTAGATGAGTCACAAGCTAATCATGTTTTAAAAGAAATGCATGAAGGGGTTTGTGGAGGCCATTATTATGCAAAGACAACTGCACATAAATTCCTTAGGGTAGGTTATTATTGGCCAATTTTTTTTAATGATTCATTTTCATATGTAAGAAAATGTGAAGCATGTCAAAAGTTTTTAGGAAAAATGAAATATCAAGGAGCTTTACCACTTAGACCTATGCAGGTTGAAGCCCCTTTTCATCAATGGGGGATTGAATTTATTGGGGAGATACAAGAGAGATCAAGTGGAGGACACAGATGGATACTGGTAGCCATTGATTACTTCACTAAATGGGTAGAAGCAATGCCAACCAAACAGGCAACAAGTAAAGCTATGATAAATTTCCTAATGGATAATATCATCACCAGGTTTGGTACACCATTAAGATTAATCACAGACAATGGGATGTGTTTTAGATCAGATGAGTTTAAAACCTTTTGCAGTATGCATGGTATTCCTATCTCTTATTCTGCCCCTTACCATCCACAAGCTAATGGTTAGGCATAATCTAGCAACAAAATCCTTCTAAAGATCATTAGGAGAATGCTAGGTGGAAGCAAAAAGATATGGGATTCAAAATTAAAATTGGCTATATGGGCTGATAGGATCACTGTCAAAAAAGCGATTGGAAAATCCCCATATGAACTAGTATATGAAACACAAGCTAGAATGCTTTTACAAAATCTGTTACCGGTTTATAAATTTATTCTTCAGGAAGACATGGAGGTTCCTAAACCAATTAAAGAGAGAATGGAACAATTAGAAAAACTTGATGAAATGAGAAGATTAGCCCAAAACCAGAACATGAAGTTGCAAACACAAATGAAGTATTTGTTTGAAAAAAAGGAAAAAAATAGAAAATTTGAAGAAGATGATCTGGTATTAATGTGGAATGCTAGGTTCTAGGAGAAAGGAAAAAATGGAAAATTTCAGGCTTTGTGGTTAGGACCTTTTGTTGTTGTTGGCAAGCGAGGAGAGGATTCATATTATTTGCAAAATATGAGTGGTGAAGAACAAGAGTTTCCTATACATGGGAAATTCCTAAAGAACTTTTTCTCTTGAAAGTTACAGAGGATCAAGAGTTGCCAGTGCATGGACAACTCTTGAGAAAAACTCACAAACTTTCCATGCACAATAGTATAGGAAATAAAGGGTACAATAAATTGCTAGTACATGGACAACCTTGGGATCCCTTATTTGATTTTTTCTCCATTTACAGTAGTTTAGGATCATGTTCATCTCCACTTGTTTTCATCCATAATGCTTGGTCTGCTCACCTTGAGATCTGGATCCCTGCAATGATCTCACAATCATTCATCCCCAGATGGAGCCACTATTGGAACTGTAAAATTTTGATAACCTCATTAACCCTTCATGCTTATTAGTCTCCCAAGAAATTCATATGACAGACATAAAATTTCCTCACATAGCATTTTCACCAAGGTCCAAGTTAAATTTTATCATTTAGCCCCATAAAATTCATCTAACATTAAATCTTTAACATTTGAAAATATCGGCAAAAGTTGATGCAAGCCTCTGCGCTAAAAATATACATCTCTTAAGTATATCGACAATACATCAAAAGTGTCATATCAATGAGGATATTTTCCAAGAGAATGTGGGGTCACATTATTCTATCGACAAGACAAAAATTATCGGCGTGACGATGTGAGGTCATATCGAGCTAAATTGCTTTTAACCGATTGGAGTATAATAAGGTGTATTGGCTAGACTATAGTCATCAGGATGAGATTTCAAAGGACTACTCGAAGCATTCACTGTTCTTTCCGATAAAGCAAAGGGAAGACTCATTCAGTAAGATAATGATGTTGGGGAGAGTTCGGGGAGTCTTACCGACCCCTCATGTTCTACCAATAGAACTGAGCATATAGAGGTAAAAGTTGTCGAAGAGACAATGTCCATGGTCTCGCCGAAGAAAAAGTGTATCGGTGAGATAAGTCTCAGTGGGGAGATCTAAGAGAGGCCACGACGAATATTATTCTTTCAACAGGATAATTACTTGGTCTCGATGACTTAAAGTTGACAAAGTGAATATCTCGGTGAGACAAAGAGCCTTCAGAGTGAAGTGAAGAATCGTTGGCCCGATTCGTTAAGTCTGGGCGATAGCTTGCTTTGGTGAAGGTTATGGCGATATAAAAAACTAAAAAGGAAAACTATCGGGGAGACTTGTGAAGTCGGGAGAACTAAATGATATCTTAGCGGATGTGCGGACGTTGAATAGACGGATCGGCCAGAGATTTAAAATGTCTTGCCGATATAACACCTGATGTGACAGCGAGAATTTCAAAAAACTTTCTTCATTCATGTCTCAGTGAAGAAATTAATGGCGCCACAAAGCATAAAATATTTTACAAATCAAGGTGAGCTCAATTGAAATCATTTTTTTGTAGAATTGGAAGTGAAGGAGAGCAGAGGAACGAATGAAACAATCAGAGCGTTCGTCCAACTTAAATTTTTAGGTGAAATATAGTAAGTTCCTCATCCTTTGAAAATTATAAATTTTGAATAATGGAAGGCACTAGTTCAGAAAAGATAAAAGGAAGAAAACATGGGGAGGGTAGTCAACCAAAGGGCAAAAATAAAAAAACTGAAATGTGACCAAAAGGCTCCAAGAGAAAATTAAACCAAGATCTCATAGACTAGCTACCTGGTTCAGGACCTAGAGCTAGGTGTTCTGCACAACTTAAGGTGAAAGTAGATAAATTGGATGACAAATGTAAGTTCATGGGAGATGTTTGGACCCCAATTAGATGGTACGAATTGTTTAGTTTCCACTACCATAGAATAAATCGCTTCGAGCCAGTATGTAACCCGTGGAGGCTCAAATTGGGAAAACTGGTATGCCCTAATATTTTTGTTGATGTCGAATTGGTAAAATTATTGGCTGGTCATTATAATCCAAAGAATAGGGTCATTTGTGATTTATCTAGGAACCTAGTGATATATGTGTTTGAGAATGCAATAAGCGAGGTCTTCAAGTTAGAAGGAATGTGCAATGAGAAGATCGTAAGTGAGGAGCTTGAGAGTGAATTCAGAAGAATGGATACCATTTACAAGGGCTGGAGGTTACCCCTGTACAAAATAGGTGTCATGGAAAACCGACTCCGATGGAAGACAGTGACGGACCACCATTTCATGTGGATCACTTTGAACCCTACATAAAGTACATTTATTTTTTAGTGGGACAGGTATTGGGGATGGAGGTCCCAGAGCATATGATAGTTATCCCTATGGTGACTGTTGCAGATGTTCAATATCATAATTCCAGGTCTTTTGATTATGCTTCACATGTGTTTAAAGATTTGGATGGAGGGTTAATGGAAAAAAATAATTGAGCCTCTATCCTGTACCTCATGAATTATTCATTGTTGATGCACTTAGTGCTATATTTTGGACATGAATTAGGATTGTGGCCCTAGGAGCTGAGGACTTCAAAATTTGATAAGGAAGGCAAGCCATTGCCTATTTAGTTGTGGACTACTGTTTGGGATTGCATATCTAGAGATTGTTAGGCAAATGGATTTCTCCAGTGTAATGAACTTAAGCTCTTATGGGAAGCAAGCTTTTATGCCAAGTACACCAGGTTTTGGTGATTTTACTATGTTAGCAAAGGAGGTATACAATTTAATTCTAGATAAATTATTGCATTATAACATGAGAAAAGTGCCATCAAGGAAAAACTTTGATCCAGAGGGATATATCCATTCTGCCAGATAGAGGATAAATTTTGGAGGGTATCAGCATGTGCCCTATCATTCTGCTAACATAATTAGAAACTTGGAAAAAGAAGAAGCATAAATGGTAATTGAGAAACATGATCAAGAATTGATAGATGTTGAGATGTTGTCTTCTAGTACAGAAGTATTAGAGGCTAATAGGACACAAGGTCCATCTGAAAAGGTATCGAGGACAAGAACTCAGGATTACACCTATTCTGCCAGAGAGATGAATATTGAGGAAACTGTGGATGTGGATACAAGACATGAAGAATATAGATCTTTTATAGCAGATGATGAATTTGTGAAAACCTCATAATTCAAAACATTCTTATACAAACAAAAAGGAAAATAAATAAGAGGAATGGTTGACAATGTCATACCAGGAAATGAGGAGCAGTTGTTAAAAAAATTGAGGGATGAGGTGGATAAAGAGATGACAAGGATGACTCTTGAGAAAGGGAGAGACATTGTTGGAAAAGGCTGGTGTCATGATTTTCCCAAGGCTAGATCTAAATTATGCATTGGTTTTTGATAGTTTCCTGAAAGAAAACAATGCTACACATAAGCTCAACATAGAAAATGTGACAGAGGTGTATACAGGGTTAAAATATAATCCTGATGAAGAAAGATTGATGATTTGGGATTTATATCCCCCGCACAAGAAGTCAATTGTCATTGATACTGAGAAGGCATTTGGACATGTCATGAATTTGAAGGCTAGAGAAGCTGATCCAGTTGCAATTGCAGAAATTGGGAACAATATAGCTAAATTAAATAAAGCCCAGATACAAGCATTGATCAGAGAGAGAGAGATGTACAAAACTAATAGTGAAAGAATAGTGAGAGAAAATGAACATCTAAAGGACATGGTAGGTGCTGCAATAGGCCCAAAAAAGATGCTCACCCAAGGTGATATTTCATAGGTGAAGGACCATTGGGAAGGATCAAGTGCATACTCTCAAGGGAAAATGGACACATTTACTGCAATAATCAAAAGGTGGCAGGTTGCTTTAACCACTTGGTTAAATAAACTTTGGGGAAAACATTCACAATACGTTGATCCAATAAAAGAACGTAGGAGAGTGGATAGCAGAATCCAAGAAAAACTTTAGGAATTAAAGAAAAAGGATACTCCTAATAATGTAGGGATTGAAAATGCTCATCGTATCATGGATAAGCACAAAGGATTCTTTGAGGAGTTACAAGAGGATGTGCAAGAATTGATAGAAGCCGCTGAGAGAAGATTGAATAGGTTGTGTGATGATGAAGGAGAATTAAAGGAAATGGCTACATGGAAGAATGAATGTGAATTAATACTCCAAGAGATGTTAAAGACAACCACTGCAAAGGATGCAATGTTGGATGAAGCATGTGAACAAAATGAACAAATGGTGATGATGGAGACCGTGATCCACGATGCGTTAGGAGATCCAAATAGAAACGAGTGTCGAGATTACACAAAGCACATGTATTAAGTTCACTTGTGGCTCAATAGATCTTAGTTATTGCTAATCTTGTTAGTGTTTTATTCTTAAAACATTTTTTGAAAGGACACATCCTTCCACCCGCTAATGTATAAGTATCTGTTGTTTACAAAGAAGGAAGAAGACAATTTTGATAGGAGATAGTTAGTAGGAGATACAATATATTTCAGAATGTTTGAAGGAACCATGTTGCATGTATAATATTTGAAGAAGATAATGAAAGACTTATGATTTGGTAGCTCTATTCTGGTATCAGTTGTTTGTTAAATTCTCTGTAGTTATTTGATTGTCTCCAATTCAATGTTTCTGGGTTATTTAAGTTGAATTGTCAAGAATATATTCAATTTATCAGTGCACAATTTTTTTAACTGTGTGATTTGATTAATTAGGTTCTTTAAAGAAGAATTAAATTCCTTTCAGTCAATTACAGTAATTTGGGAATCTTATTTGGATCAGTAAGAAGAATCAGATAATTAGGATTAATATTCTACCTCAAGTAGGGTTTATTACTCATACTCTTGCATGTTTATACTAGTTATAAACTCATATATGTCAAACAATTAGAGATTTTTTTTGATAAAATCCACTCATCAAAGACTCTCATTTGACTCCGTTTACCCAACAAGGCATTGGTCTCCCTTACTCTCATTACTTAGTTTTATCTATTTCACTTGACATCTGTTAACTGAACATACCAAATTTAGATACTATTAGATCTTACATATACAATTTATACCAAATTAGGATCACATATTTCCACTATCAAGTTGCCATTTGTGGATAGTTTCAGCAAGTAGGAAGCATAATTAAAAATTTGCATCATTCATATAGGTGCACCCGCCTAGGTTTAGCAGAGCCTTAAGAGTAGAAGGGTCAATCATATTGGTTGGCCTTGTTAGTTGGCCAATAACATTGTGAGGGCTTGGAAATCTCCCGTGGTTCTTTCAAACCAGCGTTTTTGAGACCCAACACAATTAAACAACTTTCATTGGAAGCACTCAAGTGAAAAATATTACCTCTTATTTTTGCACCTGAAGCAATCACATTTCCAAAACTTTTCCTTATTCTACACTTACCATCCTTGAATTGAATATTGTAATCCTTGTCTACCATCTATCCAACTCTCAACAAGTTATGCTTTAAACCTTCTACATAAAGAACATCATCAGTATTATTCTTACCACCAAAAGAAATAGTGCCTCTGCCACAAAGCACACCAAAAGTGTTGTCTCCAAATATTACAACACCACCATCATAGTTTTCCAAGCTTACAAAATTTATTTTTTCACCAATCATATGATGTGAACAACCGCTATCAATTAGCCATTCATCCTTTTCTTCAAATATTGCTACAAGAGATTTCTCAACATTCACATTAATAGTAGATTTAGTGGATACCTGACCATTTTATTTTATAGAAATGAATACCCATTCATCTTCATTTCCATTTTCTTTATCAGATTCATCATTAGTAACACCTTCTTCAACATAATAGCATTTCTTTTGAAATCTATTCTTATCAGGTTTATACTTGGACATTGTTTCATAACACCTTGATGCAAAATGACCTATTTTACTGCAAGAAAAACATTTAATAAGTAACTTTCGTGTGTACTTACCATGACCTCTGGCTTCTCTTTTCACAATCAATACTTCTAGTTCTTCTAGCTCTTTTTCTTCATCTTCAATCTGTTTCATCTCATCTGCATACTTGAATGTCTTTTTGGAACTCTCTCCCAAATAATATTACTGCTTGCTTTTCCCAGATATCATAGCCTTGAATGCAGATTCCATCTTAGGATTAGATTCACCAAATTCACTTAACTCAAAGGTAGAAAGGCTTTTAATCAGCATGTCTCTTGTCACATTTGTCATTGTCCCGAGTTCATCAATAGCATGAGCTTTTGTTTTGTAGAAAGGGGGCACAAATCTATGTATTTTAGCCACAATCTCTTCTTCATCCAAGACTCCACTAGCACATCTAATGCTCATCGCTAGTTCATTTATATTTTGAGAGAAAGAAAGGATGTTCTCATCTTCACTCATCTTCATGTCCTCCCACTTGCCTTTTAGACTCTGTAACTTAGCAACTTTCAATAGTGCATCTCCTTCATACAATGTTTCCAAATTTTTCTAGAACTCATTTGCAGTCTTCAGACCTATCACATTTTTCATCTTTGAATCTATCAAAGCATGAAAAAATGCTTCAATAGCCCTAGTATTTGTTTTAGCTTCTTTGATTTCATCAATAGTAGAGGGACCGTTTTGAGGAATAGTATATGCATTCTTTGTAATCTTCTAGAAAGGTTCACCAATACACTTCAAATGACATTCCATTTTGATTTTCCATAGAGAGTAGTTTTCTCCATCAAATCTAGGACTATCCTTCTTGTAAGATGCCATCTCAGATCACCTCAAGTTGTTTAGATTTCCCTTCAGAGGAACCTGGCTCTGATACCAATTGTTGGAAAAACAAGGATAAACAACTGAGAGGGGGGGTGAATCAGTTGTTGCCAAAATTAAAATTATTCAACATTAATCAACCTTTAATCTCATATTTGATAATTAATACTGCAAGCATAAATAAATAACACATCAGAGACACATGAAAACCAACATTTTTATATGTGGAAACCCTATTAGGGGAAAAACCATAGTTGATGTTAATCCACAAGATTATACCATGTTAGAAGTATAATGAAATAAATAAATAGGGAATGCACATGCATTTAGGCACAATGCTTAGAGCTCACTACTCAGAGGAAGGTTCACTACCTTACATGTAACAATCAGATTAAATCCATATGATGAGGTTGAACTAAGAAATTAGCTTCTACAAAAGCTTGATTACAGTTCCGATTAGGGACAAGAAAACTTCTACACACATTTCTCAAACTCCTTCACACTCTTCTCAATCTCTTTCACACTTTTCTCTACTCTTGAATGATTTGATCTTTATTCACACATGTACTTTGCATACACACACCAAGCATACATTTACAATGAAGAGACAATCACTCTCATATATCCACTACACTGATTTACATGAACTACTCTATCGGACACAAATAAAGAATAAATTACAACTGTCGGAATCAATACATGAAAAGATCTTAATTCACACCAACCTAAGTCAGTCACAACATAGTGAGGACCTAAATCAATATCCTAAAACACACCAAACAATAAAATATTAATCCTTGAGGATCTACAACACATTACCACCATCATGTCGGCCAAGAGCATGAAAACTCAAGCACACATCAAAAAAATCTATGATCACGATCACACAAAACATTTTAGACATACAAAAAGGATAAAGAATGATCTAGAATCATCCATGAACGTCACATGAACATGCACAACAACTAAAATTTCCATAATTTCATCCTCTTCTTCCAAGAACACCTGCTACAATAACGAGTGACTGTAGGAGCACATAACTTCATAACTTTCTCAATTCTTGATGCGTACCACTGAAACTTTCAGACAACATACTAGATAAGCTCAGAAACAAACCCTTTAAAGCATGACACATGAAACTCAATGTACAAAACTTATCACCACTTGGATCTTTACAACATCATAGACTGCCTACAATATATTTATTACAATTTTATCAATCTCCTCGACATATACAACATTCAAAATCACCAATGCTAATAGTGTTGACATCAATGACAACCACATATCAGAAATACAACCACAACATCCAACACACCTCTTGCATAAAATTATGAGCTATGAAAAAAGCTCCATCTATTAGATTCCTTGGAATGAAATGGGCTACCTTAGTGAGTTTATCCACCACTACAAGGATGGAATTATGCTTATTCCTAGACATAGGGAATCCTTGCGAAAAATCCATGCTAATAATTTTCCATTTCCTCTTTGGAATTTCATGAGGATATAATAATCCTACTTGGTGATGATACTCTGCTTTCACCCTTTGGCACTCTAAACAACTTACTACAAACCTTACATCATCCCTCTTCCTTCCCTTCAAGAAATATAATGGATTCACATAAGCCAAAAAATTTGTTAGTCTAGGATATCCATAATAGAGTGCGGTATGCACTTCCTTCCACACCATATTCCCTAATTCCTTAGAGTCCAATACATACATTCTCCCTCTATATCTAAGTAATCCATCAGTTTCAATAAGAAACCCTTCATACCTTGAATCTTGTGGATTGTCCAAGAGTTTGTGCTTAATGTTCTCATAATACTCATCACCCTTGGACTTTTCCAATACTCAATTTCTAAAATTATAATGAATTGATACCACAGAGGAGATATGCCTCCTTCGACTTAGGGAATCAACAATTCTATTTTCCTTTCACTTAATATGGTTGATCTCAAAATCATAGTCGAATATCAACTTAAGCCATCTTCTTTGTTGTGAATTCAGATTCAGTTGAGTAAACAGATACTTCAAACCATGGTGATCGGTATTTAGTTCAAAATGTTTCCCAAGAAAATAGTGCCTCCACATTTGCAACACATGGAAAACTGCCACTAACTCTAAATCATGAGGAGCATAATTATGCTCACAAGGCTTCAATTTCCTATACTTCCAGGAAATCACTCACCCATCCTACATTAATACTCCACCTAGACCTTCTTTTGAAGCATCCATGATAACAACAAAATTGTCTTATGGATTTGGTACTTTAAGTATCAGTGTTGTGGTTAACTTCTTCTTAAGTTGATCAAATACAACTTGACATTTTTCCATCCACTCAAACCTTTTCCCTTCCCTTTAAAATGATGTGATGTTAAAATCTATTTTGAAAAGTTAGCCATAAACTTCCTGTAATATCCCACCAGACCCATAAAGCTTCAAACTCCATGCACATTCTTTACTGCAGGCCATTCTAGTACTGATTTAATCTTTATTGGGTCAACTGCAATTCCCTCAATTGAAATCACATGACCCAGATACTTCAACTCTTTTTGAAAGGAGTTACAATTCTGTAGCTTCCCATAAATCTTATATTTCACTTACTCATTATAACCCATAATTCCCAAAATAATTTAATAGAACAAAATTATTATAAAAGGTGCATAATAAGAACAATAATTTAGTTACTTTCACCAATAAATTCAAACGGAATAACATAAATCAATGAATCAAAGTATATCAAACAATGTTGTATCTTCATTAGTTTTAGCCATGTAGGCATACAAAATTATTATCTCAACAATATGTTCAAATTTAATTACAGTAATGCAATCAAGGAAACAATAAGATCATCAATACATCCACAAAAGAACCATAACTAAGAGAATTTTCATGAGTGGAAAACCCTCGTAGGGATGAAAAACCACTCGTAAAACTGCTTCACTGGCTTAATGAAATGTCTCACTAGAAATGGTCACATTGTCTCATTGACATGACCTTTCATTACATATTTCTGATTAATAAGATAGTCAACTATAGAGGATCACTCTATTGCTCTACATATCATTTATCTAGAACTGGAAACTTTAGGATTTAAACATGTTGGATAATAACCGCCACTATTTTGTATATAGTTTACAAGATATTCATTTCAAAATTCTTATTCATAATTTCATAAAGATATGTCTCTGTAAGAATCGAACCAAAATCAGTAAAATATGACAGTGTATATAACCATCAATAACAAATGTAATGATGCAACTTGTCTTCAAACATAGCCATCAAATAAATTATTTCAATTGTTCATATTGACATTCTATTAAAACAAGAACTATATGAATATAGATATTCTCCTACCAAGATCAATGAAATTTCAACATTAAATGATATCTCTTACCAAGTCACATAATAATACTCACTCATATATGTCTATTTGAAAATGGGATTTTCTCATACCTTTATCAATTCAAATACTCTATTTTAAGCATTCGTTGTTCATACTTCTATCTCTCTTTTACTATGCTATATCTTTTATATCCCTTAACTTGCATCAAATAAATATCTTCGCCTCTTACTCAAAAAAAATTACATCCCCTTTCAAAATCTTAATAGTTTTTAAACCCATCATGTAAAGGTTAAGCAACTAAATATATACTTCACATAATTTGAAATTGAACTTGAAACCTTGAATATACCTTAAGAATTTAAATATAGTCATTTCAATAATATTTATTATTCTTTCCTTTGGATAAATTTAAGAAATATATATTAAATTTTATAAAAAAATAAGATTCAATTATCTTTACACCAAGTGCAACACTATCGACACTGACACCGATATTGCTAGAGACATTGCCTAAGTGATGGAAACTACATCCATAATTTAAGTGGAGATTACTGAAGGTGCTAAGTGAAAAAATCTAAGAAAGAGACTTGCACTTCAATGTTTCACGCAAGAGAGCATGCATGCAAATTGTGTAGCAGTCAAGGCATGGGATTCGTTTGATAGAACACCTCAATGCTTCTTGGGACTCATGAAAAGCCATGGTTTTTCGAGGATATTAATGCAATAATGACTCTCTTGATTATCTTAGGAGAGAAAGAGGATCCCATCAAGTGGTGTATGACTTGCGAGTACAATACAATATTTGTGTAGAACTAGACATGATGCAGGAATAAATCTTTAGTGTTGGTACTTTGCTTAAATCTCCTATTTGTAGACCTGTTCACTATGTCCAATCATGATTCCCCAATTATTTCCTCATCCAGTACTCCATGCAGAAGCTTATATAAGTTTACATCTCATCTTACTTGAATAAATAATGCTCTCCTTGATTTGAATAATGAACTCTGTGGCAGCACAAATTTTCAGTTATCTACCCTATACATTTGGTGAGTATTTGATCATCATTTGAAAATATTCTTGATTCTATATGTGAGGCTACATTCCAATGGGCTATTTCTCCTCTGCTCCATAGTTGTGTCCTACCTCTTCTGGTATAATAATTGTTAGATAACTAGCAATTGCAATCATCTACCTCGTCCTAGATTAACATGGTTCATGTCGTATTTACACTACATATGGCCTTTTTCTTGATACCCGATATGAATACCATCTTTTAGATTCCATAGGAATCTCAACTTGAATTTTGTGCTATGGAGAATGTTATTATTTATTTCCAAGCACTCAGAAACAATCCCACATTCTAACCATGAGCAATTTAAGGAGAATATTCCTCCATACTGGTAACACATGATTTAGAAGTCTCCCAGTTTCTAAGAAACTTTTTATGTGTCTTTGTTATGCTTATGACCTTGGTCACTTTGATAATTTCATGTAGTTATAATGTATGAACTACTGACATCAACCAAGTTGCTTGTAAGAGTCACTTACATATACAAGCTCTATCTCAGTCACTTATAAGCACATGATCTACCTAGATTCTATATCATAGAGTCATAGACGACTATACTAATTCTTCCATCTACTAATAAAAATAATAATAATAGTAATTCCATATGGTTTCCATTCATTTCCCTCCATTGAAAGCCCCAATGTTATGTTCCTCATAAAAAACAATATATATCTTTGAATTTATCGCAGTTGGGTAATTTACATCTAGATTCTGTTTTGAATGCCCGAGTGCCATTCCATTCCATATGCTTAGGAAGAAAACCATCATGGACACAATAATAATATGATATATATGCCAGTGATATTATGAAAAAGAAAATAATAACAACAATTTGCAATAATGGCTTCAATTTATAAATTGAATACAATGATTTCATTCAACTACAGAGTCTTAGACAATAAGGATTTGATAATAAAAACCTACACAATAAGCTCTCCCATGATTGAATCACCCTTCTTCTCGTTTCCCTAATGCTTTCCATCCCCCAAATCTGCAAACTTCTCCTTCCCACCAACATTCAAGAACAATAATAAGAAGATATTAATAAATGCATGCACAGTTACCTCCACTTTTCCCCTTTTAAAGAAATTTAACTCCTTTCCTCCAATGAAATAATTAACAATTTTAATTTTAAGAAATATTTATTTAATTACTTTTTTGTTTTCAACTCATTAAGTTTAGATGTCATTTATCTCTTGTTTGTATTTCTGTTTATTTACTTACATTAGATTTTTAAGTTTTTTATTTAAACTTTTATTTTAATAAACTAATTTATTTAATTTTAAACACAAACTTTTTTCTAAATAATGAAATATCAATTAAATTAAATAGTTTCGTCTAACACACAATTAAATTTAACTCAACTTTCAAAAATAAAATCATATAAACATTAAATATGGAAAACAATATAATTTTTAACTAATAATGCATTTATATGACACTAGGTGCTTGTGTGTGGTTTGAGAGTTCAATCTAGCTTTACCCTTCTAGGGAGCTAATCAACTTTACCTCAACCACCCTCTTGGTCTTTGACTACTTGCATCTCACACACACTCAAGCATCCAACACTGAATTAGTACCCAAATATTAATACATCCATAACATAATATATTTCATTTAATCATATACTATTTCCTAATTTACACTGTTTTAGAAATAAACCATATTCTATACATTCATCTTTCAAAATTACAAACAACACTTCCTTTTTATATTCCAAAAAATCCATATTATTCACAATTTTCACATTCACACACATTCAATCATAAAACATAATCACGAAATGAAAAATAAAACATCATCCAACCATATCAAAATTTGAGACGTGACACTAAGTATTTAAATCAAATGTCGAAATCAAACTTATCTCCTCTAAGTTAATTAATCTTAGATTAATTATCTCCTAACTCTAATCCATCAAATCGTCTAGCTTTTGCAAGTTGCACATGTAAATCAATTTATTTGATTTATTAATTCCTCTTATTTTTATTCAAATATGGCATATTCTTTGAATATTCCACTTATTTGAATTCTCCCTCCTAAAGGAATTTTGTCCTCCAACATGACATTTATGGCTCTTACATGTCCTTTTTCTTGAGCCAAGTGGAATTTAATTCATCCTTCATCTCTCTCCAATAAACCAACTTTCAAATTTCAAATTTGAATCTAATAGCATTTATCATGCACATTGACGAAAATATGCTCCACCTCCTTCCATTAGCATCTTGAAAAGTGGCACAATTTCATTGTGTCAATTTTAATCCCACATTCTCCCTATTTATCATTTATCCATCCTTCTTTCCTATAAATAGAGAGCTTCTCTATTGATTTTGGATCCACAATCTTAGGCATTTTTGAAGAGACAAATTTGTCTAGGCTCATTATCCACAATCATCCATATTTTCATCCAATTTAACATAGAAGTTCACCATCCATAGCTAGGTTATTGGAATTTTTCATCAAGGATCAATAAATCATCATCAAACTTATCATAGGATTGGGAAGGGATTCTTTCCACATCAAAGGAGCACCAATCCCCCTATGGGATGAAGGTTTTTCTGGTTTGAGTTAGATTACATGCTTCATTTGTGTTGTTTCCTTGTTTATTTCATGTTTTATTTTAAATTAGTTGAAGAATCTCATAGGGAGCATTAGATTTGTGTTACTAACATCTTTAACATCATTTTTTTGATCAATTGTTAGCTTGTGTAGGTTTTGTTTCGATCATTAGGCATTTTATCTCATAGTTTAATTGTTCTTAGTATAAGTTCTATATGAATTTCACCATTTTAAGCTAGTTTCTATCATCATTTAACATCCAATTACACATTGTGAATCAATTATCATCATCAAGCTTATCAAGGAATTGGGAAAGGGCTTCTTTCCACATTAAAGAAACACAAATTCCCCTAAGGGATGCTGGTTTGAGCATTAGAATAATATTTCATTAGCTTTCATTTGATATTTTATGTTTGTTTTCTTATTCTTGTACTTGGATGAATTTCATAGGGAATGATTTGGTTTAAATATGTTTGAGGAAAAATTATTGCTTGTTTTTCCATGCTTGAATAGGTTGAAGGCCTTAAGCATTCACATTTTGGTGGCCACCCTGGGGTTGAGCCCCATTTAAAACATTTTTTGCAAGTTTTGTCAACAGGTCTGTTCGCGAAGTCCAATATAGCGCATCCATTGTCCTTTTCAATGCATTGGAACCAAATTTTGGTGCATTCAACCTCTATTTCAATGCATTTCACCCCTGTTTCAATGTATTTGACACCTGTTTTGGTGTATCCAAGCTCTGTTCCAGCGCATCTACCTATTCTTTTGGCACATCCAAGCTATGTTCTAGTGCATCTACCTATTCTTTTGGCACATCTAGGATCTATTTTAGCACATACATGGCATCTTTTGGTGCATCCAGGCTCTATTTTAGCACATACATGGCATCTTCTGGCGCATACGTTCCAGGCTCTATTTTAACACATATGCTCTCTATTTTTGCGCTTTTATAGTCAATCTTAAAATGGCCATATCTTGGTCATATGGAGGTCTTTTTTGAACCTTTTTTTTTAAATAGGGTATAATTTCATAAGCTATGAAATGGTGTAGGTGTAACTTCTGAATTTTGACATAGTTAAAAGTTTCAAATTTACACCTAAAGTTAAATCATATTGTAACTTGGTCTAAGTTTTAGGGTTTTCATGCTTAATCATTCATCTAACCCTCATATCTTTGTGTTTCTTGATCTCATCTAACATTTTGAGCATTGATTGCAAGTTTTTGGTGACAAATAAGGAGAAGAAACAAGGAGGAATCTCTATGGCACCGTTTTTTTTTGAAAATATAAAAAGGTGTTTATTAACACTTTGGGAGCAATTATAATCCCACATTTTTAAGGACCTTGTTATATTAAGCTTTTAGGGCTCAAATAATTTTCATTTGGGTTTTAAAAAGAACAAGAAAAGGGTTAAAAATAACCTTAGGAACTTACTAGAGTTGGTTTTGGATCTAAAAAGTTAACAAGCAAATTCAAACAGTTCATTTTGGTGCTATAAAAAGAATCCATTTATTGCTTTTGATGATTAAAAATAATTCATGTTTGTTCTTGTTTTATAATCTTTTCTACAAACTAATATCATTCAAATGCATATGAACTTCTTGTTGGAAATATGTGCCTCAAACATTATAGGCTGAAACCTCCATGAGTGCCAAGTCGGTGTGACAGGTTCCATGTTTGGCCGACTAGCAGTTTGCTTTATTCATTTACGAACAGGCCGCTGTGACCTTGCCATTGTCTTGCCGAAAGGTTGCATTGTGGAGTTTATCGCTATAGCATGATGTATTTGTTATGACATCAGAGCAATTGGGAGACCTCTGGCCAATAGGCCATTCAATTGTGCATCGATGAGACTCTTGGCGACTGTGATCTTCGGTGAAGCTTAAGGTTCTTGCTAAGATGTCTCAGTGAAGTGTTAATGTCTCGCTGACAGCTCATTGTGTTGGAAGCCTTCAGTGTAACTTAAAGCTATTGGAGAAACCTCTTAGTGATGGTGAATGTCTTGCTGATAGCCGATGGCTATCGGGGTAGCTCTTGGCAATAGTTGGTCATTGGTGAAACATATGGATCTCGGTATGATGTATCGGTGAAAGTCGATTGTCTGGCTGACAGGTGTATGTTCTTGGCGTAACTCAAGTTGTTCGGTATGAACTCTTAGAAATAGGAGTGAGTCTTTCTGACTTCTATTTGGTGCTCAGTAGGCTTGGGGACTTCGGTGTAACCTCAGTGATTTGCTATGACCCTCTGGAAAAAGTGATAAGTCAGGGTGACTACATGATGTCTTGGTGTATCTCTTTGAGCTCGATGTAATATCTTGGCAACTACAGAGGCTTTCGGTGACATTGATATGAGGTCAATGTGGCATCGACAAGACACAGTTAGTGTCTCACCAAGATACCAATACAATACGAATTATGTTGAATGGTTGACTGCCCTATGTGGAGTCTCGTGGATGAATAGAAGGAGCTGAAGGGGAACAGTTGGAAGATAGTCAGTTGTGATGGTTCTGTAAGGAAGTTCTATAGATAGAATTCAACATGGATATAGTTGCAAGTTGCAGACACTTGGGTGTTGGATTGTGGTTCGATCAACAAGGAATTGTAAAGAATTCAAACTGTATCAGTGAAGGATTTAAAAAATCTGTAAAGGCTATAACTTGGATGTTTTTTGTTCGAAGAAGTTTCATGATGAATGCTATTGTATAATGACACTAGAAAGATAAGTTTGGAGTTGTATGTAATTTTGATTATTGTAATACAAAGTGATTTCTCTTGGTGTGGTGGGTTTTTCTCCCGTAAGGGTTTTCCCATGTATATCTCGTGCTCATGTGTGATTGTCAAATACTCTGTTTCTGTAATCTATTTCATAGCGCATCTTAACTTGACTATAATTGGGAAATTTAAAAGTACTTCTACATTCTTTCTGGAGGTATTGACATTAGGAGAATTGTTTTCCGCATCTAATTCTCTTTAGAAGTGGTATCAGTGCCTGTCCAGTTGTGTTATCTTTGGGGGTACATTGGGTTGTTTGTGTCAATACTATTCAGTGGGAGTCTTGTAGAGATTGTTATTTCTAATTACAGATTAAGATGGCTAGTACATCTGGAAAGTTTGAAATAGATAAATTCAATGGCAGTAACTTTGAGTTGTGTAAACTCAAGATGGAGGATCTTCTTGTTGACCGTGATCGTTGGATTGTTGTGGCTGGAGTGAAACCTACAGGCATGAAGCAAGAAGATTGGGACCTTGTAGATAGGAAGTCTAAGGGGATGATAAGGCTCTGCTTGGCAGACTCAGTGCTTCTGAATGTGCATGAGGAGAAGACTGCATCTTCCTTGTGGAAGAGACTGGCGTCTATTTATTAGGGGAAGTCCTTGGTGAATAAACTATTCTTGAGGAAGAAACTATACTCCTTGAGAATGCAGGAAGGAGGGTCTATAGCTGATCATTTGAATGCATTTAACATGATGCTCACACAATTAACATCTGTTGGTGTAAAGACTGAAGAAGAGGATCGTTGTATGCTTCTATTGTGTTCTTTTCCAGACTCATGGGATCATCTGGTGATGGCAATTGGGAGTACAACATCCACTCTCAAGATGGAAGATGTTGTTGCATCTTTGCTGTCAGAAGAAATGAGAAGGAAATCTTCTGAGATGGTGAAGGAGGCTCTTGCTGTCAAAGGAAGGTCAAAGGAGAAAGGCAAGAAGAAGGACAAGAAGTCCAAATCGAAATAAGAGGGGAGATCAAAGTCTCCTGGCAAAAAGTCCAAGGTGAAGTGCTGGAACTATGGGAAACCTAGTCATGTCCAAAGGGATTATAAAGAGAGAAAAAGAAGAAGAAGGGCTCTTCTGATAATGGTTCTTCTCATAGTGATGGTGACGCCTTCATTGCAGCCTTGGAAACTCAAGCATCCGATGATGTCTGGCTGATTGATTCTAGAGCATCATTCCACATGACATCTCATAGAGAATGGTTCACAAAGTATGAAGAATACGATGGTGGAAAGGTGTATCTAGCAAGTGATTCAACTTTGGAGATTGTTGGCCATGGAAGAGTCAGGATACAATTCCCTAATGGTAGAGTAAAGGGAATTAATAATGTTATGCACATACCGGGTCTGGATCAAAATCTATTGTCTATAAGTATGCTAAATGATATTGGTGTACAAGTTATGTTCTCTGGAAGTGGCTGGAAGATGACTAGAGGTTCAATGGTGCTAGCTAGAGGTGCTTGAATTGGAACCCTGTACAAGCTAGATGCACAGGCTGTTCAATGTAACAGTGTCTTTGGAAAGTCACTGAAAGCTGCTCATGAAGGTAAAGAGGGAAATATCCCTAATTATGTAAACTCTACGAAAGTGAAACTTCCTATAGAGAAGACTATGCTTTGGCATCATAGGTTAGGCCACATAGGAGAAAGAGGTTTAAAAACCTTAAAGAACAAAAATCTTGTTGAGGGGATCAAAGATTGTAATTTTGAATTTAAATTCTATGAACACTGTATATATGGAAAGTAGCACCATGTTTCATTTTATGACAGTCCTAATAAATCTTTTGGTTTGTTAGATTATATCCATTCAGATGTGTTTGGTCCAATAGATGTTCCTTCTTTGTCTAAATCAAGATACTATGTGTCGTTCATTGATGATTTTTCAAGAAGAGCATTTATATATTTTTTGAAAAGTAAATAAAAAATGTTCAATCGATTTAAGGAGTTTAAAAATCTTGTTGAAAATCAGACTGGTAAAACAATAAAATGCTTAAGGAATGATAATGGTTGTGAATTATGTTCTGATGAATTTGAAACATACTATAAAGACCATGGAATCAAAAGACACAAGACTACACCTTATAATCCACAGTAGAATGGAGTTGCAGAAAGGTTCAATAGGACAGTGATGGAGAGAGCACGAAGTATGCTTAGTAGTGCTGGTTTGGAGGAGAAGTTCTGGGCTGAAGCTACTGCTACTGTATGTTACTTGGTTAATAGGTCTCCAAACTCTACTCTTGTTGATAAGACACCTTTGGAAGCGTGGTCTGGTAAGAAGCCCTCTCTTAGACATATTCGAGTCTTTGGCTATGAGGCATATGCACATGTGCCAGATGTAAGAAGATCTAAGTTGGAGAACAAGGCTGTTAGGTGTATTTTTATTGGCTATAGTGCTAACATTAAAGGATACAAGCTTTGGAATCCTGTTATAGAGAAGGTTGTATACAACAAATTTGTAATCTTTTGTGAGTTTGAAACCTTCCACCTTGGATCTACAGTCAGAGAAAAAGTCAGAAAATAGTAAGGATGTAGCAGCAATTCCTCCTACACCAGAGAAAGAGGAATTGAAGATTCAAAACGTACCTAAAACTGAGGAGAGCTCAAACAGTTCTAAAAGTTCTAAAGAAGATGATCCTCAGCCTCAGCCTGTGAGGAGGTCAACCCAAGAAAGGAAACAACCAGATAGGTATGGGTTCTCATTAATTGATTCTACTTGTGCCTATGCTTTAATTTCTAGCACTGATGAGCCTAGGACTGTAAAGAAGGCAATTAAAATGTCTGATTTAGATTCTTGGTTGGAAGCCATGGAGGAAGAAATGGCGTCATTAGATAAAAATGAAACCTGGAGTCTAGTGCCCTTTCCTAAAGGTAGAAAGGTTGTGGGCTGCAAATGAGTATTTAAGAAAAAGATTGGTCTAGATGGTAGTGTAGAAAAATACAAGGCAAGACTGGTTGCAAAGGGTTATTCCTAGGTAGGGGGAATTGATTATGGGGAAATTTTTCTCCTGTAGAAAAGCTAATGTCTATTAGATTTCTATTGTCACTTGCAGCAGCGTATGACTTAGAGGTTGAACAGATGGATGTGAAGACAACATTTCTTCAAGGTGATCTTGAAGAAGAAATTTATATGTCCCATCCTGAGCACTTTATTGAGAAAGGTAAAGAAAAAATGGTATGCAAATTAAAGAAGTCTCTCTATGGGTTAAAACAATCACCTAGAATGTGGTACCAGCAATTTGATACATTTGTATTATCTTTGGGATTTGTGAGATCAAAATCTGATCACTGTGTATATTATAAAGTTGAAAGTGATCAAGTGCTTGTTATTGCTCTTTATGTTGATGATATGTTGTTCATAGGAAATAGCAAGCTAATGATTTATGATCTTAAGTCTCAGTTGTCTACTAAGTTTGAAATGAAGGACCTTGGTGCAGCAAGGTATATTCTGGGGATGGAGATAACTAGGGATAGGAAGAATAGAAAGCTCTGGCTCAGTCAGAGTAAGTATATAAGGACTCTTCTTGAGAGATTTTGTATGAATGATTGCAAGTAGTTAGTTGTTCCAATCATGCAAGGAACAAAGCTATCTATTGAGGACTATCCAAAATCTCCTACTGAGATGGAGGACATGACTAGTGTGCCCTATGCTAGCGTTGTAGGTAGTCTCATGTATGCAATGGTTTGTACAAGACTAGACATTGCCCAAGTAGTGGGAGTACATAGTTGATTTATGGCTAATCCAGGAAGAATACATTGGGATGCTGTGAAGAGAGTTTTTAGGTATTTGAAGGGAACTTTAGATTTTGCATTGTGTTACCATGGGAATTCGGTTGAATCACAAATAACTCTTAGCATTTGGGGATATGTAGATTCTGATTGGGCAGGGGACATTGACAGCAAAAGATCCACCAGTGGATACGTTTTCATGTTGAATGGTGGTGCAGTGAGTTGGATGAGCAAGTGGCAGGCTGTAGTTGCTTTGTCCACTATAGAGGCTGAATTCATGGTAGCTACTCATGCTTGCAAAGAAGTTGTATGGTTGAAATGTTTGTGTTCTAACATTGGTTCTGATGCAGGAGAAATAACAATCTTATGTGACAGTCAGAGTGCTATTTGTTTGGAAAAGAATCCAACTTTCCATGCCAAGATGAAACATATTGATGTACAGTACCACTTTGTACAAGATATAGTTGAGGATGGAAAGGTCAGTTTGGAAAAAGTTGATACTTTGGAGAATGTTGCAGATGCATTGACGAAGCCAGTGAGCACAGACAAGTTCAGGTGGTGTGCCAATTCAATGGGCCTTAGTGCCCATGTTTTTCAGTAAGTATTATTTATGCTCTGGAGGTTCTTGTATGATCTTCATCAAGTGGGAGATTGTTGGAAATATGTGCCTCAAACATTACAGGCTGAAACCTCCATGAGTGCCAAGTCGGTGTGACAGGTTCCATGTCTGGCCGACTAGCAGTTTGCTTTATTCATTTCTGAACAGGTTGCTGTGACCTTGCCATTGTCTTTCCAAAAGGTTGCACTATGGAGTTTATCACTATAGCATGATGTATTCATTATGACATTAGAGCGATCGGGAGACCTCTGGCCGATAGGCCATTCAATCGTGCATCGGTGAGACTCTTGGCGACTGTGATCTTCGGTGAAGCTTAAGGTTCTCGCTAAGATGTCTCAGTGAAGTGTTAATGTCTCGCCGATAACTCATTGTGTTGGAAGCCTTCAATGTAACTTAAAGCTATCGGAGAAACCTCTTAGTGATGGTGAATGTCTTCCCGATAGCTGATGGCTATCAGGGTAGCTCTTGGCGACAGTTGGTCATCGGTGAAACATATGGATCTCGGTATGATGTCTCGGCAAAAGCGGATTGTCTGGCCGACAGGTGTATGTTCTCGGTGTAACTCAAGTTGTTCGGTATGAACTCTTGGAAATAGGAATGAGTCTTGTCGACTTCTATTTGATGCTCGATAGGCTTGGGGACTTCGGTGTAACCTTAGTGATTTGCTATGACCCTCTAGCGAAAGCGATAAGTTAGGGCGACTACATGATGTCTTAGTGTATCTCTTGGAGCTCGATGTAATATCTTGGTGACTATAGAGGCTTTTGGTGACATCAATATGAGGTCAATGTGGCATTGGCGAGACACAGTTAGTGTCTCATTGAGATGCCAATACAATACGAATTCTGTTGAATGGTTGACCATCCGATGTGGAGTCTTGTGGACAAATAGAAGGAGTTGAAGGGGAACAATTGGAAGACAGTCAATTGTGACAGTTCTGTAAGGAAGTTCTACAAAAAGAATTCGACATGGATATAGTTGCAAAGTTGCAGATGCTTGGGTGTTGGATTGTGGTTCAATCAACAGGGAAGTGTAAAGAATTCAAACTGTATCAATGAAGGATTTAAAAAATCTGTAAAGGCTATAACTTGGATTTTTTTTGTTCGAAGAAGTTTCATGATGAATGCTGCTATATAATGACACTAGAAAGATAAGTCTAGAGTTGTATGTAATTTTGATTACTGTAATACAAAGTGATTTCTCTTGGTGTGGTGGGTTTTTCTCCCGTAAGGGTTTTCCCACGTATATCTGGTGTTCATGTGTGATTGTCAAATTCTCTATTTTTGTAATCTGTTTCATAGTGCATCTTAACTTGACTATAATTGGGAAATTTAAAAGTACTTCTGCATTCTTTCCTGAGGTATTGACGTTAGGAGAATTGTTTTCCGCATCTAATTTTCTTTACACTTCTCTCGTGCTTCACGAGGATCTTGAGAATCAAAAGCATTTTAGTGATATTAGGTTGTCTAAAATATTGCCTCCACATTTCAAATTTGGGCTCTTAAAATTGAACAAAGCTTGCTAGTGTGAGAAAGGACATTGTGTGTGTTCTCTCTTTTTTTTCATGCAAACAAATATTGATCAAACTATGGATGCACCTACTCGCTTTTTTTTACCTTTAAAGGGCCTACTTGGTGGGAAAAAGTAATCACCCCAAGGAATGACCCAATCGGGAACATGCTAAATCCAAGCGAATTCCACCCGGTATATAAGTGTGGGTACTTGAGGAAAGTTAAGGTATCATGAGGATTGTTTTTACAAGAAGGGAAACAATGGTCTCTTTCTGTATGGATGATCCCCCATGAATGAAATTCCTATACTAGAACCTTTTGTCATAGTAAGCCAAATCTCTATCTATTTGTTGGTGCAAGAATGGTCATTCTGAAGTTGTCCTATGTACTTGTGGTTTAAAGTAGAGATAAAAATTTCTTCATGGGAGATTCATGATAATTGAAGCTTAGTTGACCCAAGAAGTTTGTGTTGTGGAGGGGAGCCAGTGTGGTCAAGCTTCTAATAATTTTATTTGAATAAGCACAACTAGATTTATCGAAGTGGGAATTCAACAAATATTTTCTTTTCCATCCTAGGGTTGTGCAATCTTTGAGTTAGCCAAACACATTTCTTGGATCCAAAATATTGAAAAAAAAAATTCAACAAGGACATCAAATTTCAAACCCTTTAGTAGGAGAAAATACCTTTAAAAAATCCAAGTGCTACTGTTTTTCCCTAGAGATTTCATCCTTAGAGGCTTCTAAGTACTTGGATTTATATCTCAATTTTCCCTCTAAAGTCAACATTTGGAAATTATGCTCTTGAAACCTTGATTTTCACATAATGGACCTTGTGGAATGAAAAGAAATTGAGGCATAGACATTTAGTTTGAAAATTAAGAAAAATATTGGATGTGGTAAAAATAAATTTATTAATCAAGATGAAATCAATTGAACCCCACACGTGCTTGTTTATATTTTTTCTTATGGTCTTTTGAGAAAACATTGATTTTTTGTTTTGAAGTACTCTTAGGGAAAAGCATGTTCTTCAAAACCTTGGTCTTTTAAACAAGTCCCTCTTAGGTTCATTTAGGATCAAAACAACCAATCATTTCATCCATCTCAAACATCAATCAAATCCCATCTCACAAAACAACTCTTAGAATCTTGGAAAAATCCTTCATGCTAGATTTTTGGAAAATCCTTTAAATCAAATAAAAAATCATATTGTTTGAATAAGTATGTGTAGATGAATCCTTCTTCATATAGTTAGTTAAATTATCATCTTGTAGAAAAATTTATTCCAAGATAACATACAACATCTTGGGGTTTATGAGTTCATTATCCAAAATCCAAATCAAATCCAAAACCAAATCCAAATCAAATCCAAAATCCAAAATCCTAAAGTCTGGTATTCCTCCAAGGGTCTTAAAATATCAACACCCATATCATTCACCCCTTTCATCCTTCATCTCATTATTGGTCCTAAATTCATTAGAGGGAAACAAAGTCAAAACACAATAAAAACATGGAATATAAACTTGATTCATACATCATGAGTGATCTAAATCAACCAAACTATCAAATCCTTACACTGCGGATTGATTATAAAAAATCACATTTATACAATCCACACATGGGATCGTTATCTCCTACAAACCTCAATGGTAAAAAAAATGTGAGTATTCCCAATCTAAACTTTGGAACTCCTTTCCCTATGATATATTTAAATCAAAGTCAAAACCTACAAATTTATCAACCAGGCAATCAATGCACGAGTCTTCAACAACAACAAAATTATCCCACCAAATCCATACATGTCGAATGTGACTATACCAAGTACAAGTTTACCAAACATGAAAATTTAAAATCCACACTTGGTAAACTTTGGGATAGATATGATTGTGAATCATAAAAATGTTGTTCAAAGTCCAAATAAAATGCTAACGACTCCATGTATTGATCCAAGTCAAGGTAACACCATGCAAAATCAAAGTTACCTAAATCAAGGCACTGTGATTCCCAACAACAACAATGTTCAATTTTAACCTATAATTCAAAATATAAACATCATCCCAAATCATAACATTGTCCAAAATCAATTTTTCCATGATCCCATACAAGCACCACAAGTATACATTCCAAATCTACTTGAACAAAAACCAAATCAGCTAAATCAAGGGTGTCAAGATCAAATTTTTCGAGATCAAATTGATATACTTAGAAAATTCATTGATTCATATCACCAAGAGACATCTCCACCCCAAAATCAATACACTCTTCCATTTGTTGAACCATGTCATCAAAGCATTGTGTTTTGTCCACAACCACATCAAGAACAATATCTCCAATGTCAAGAGGTTCAATATCAAGGTCGACAACATAAAAAACAAGCCCAATCACCCCATCTCGAAGATCAGTCATCACATCTCCAAGATCAATGATAACTATCCATCAATGAGAACCTTGAAGATGTTTCTACCTCATCCAACAATCAAATCAACATATATCAAGAGTCACTTTTCAATCATGATTAAAATCCACCAACAATACTTGACAATGATCCAATTCAAGAAACGTTAACATCATTTGATGCTATGGTTGAAAATATTGACAATCTCTCCACCACAATTGTTGAAGATAATGATCAATATCTATCCATTAATGAGCACCTTGAAGATGTTTCCACGTCATCCAATGATCAAATCAACAAACATCAAGAGTCACTTTTTAGTCATGATCAAAACCCCTCAAATAATGGTCTATTTGAAAGAGTGTTAGAATTGTTTGATCTTATTGACATAATCCATGATCTATCAACCAATGATCATGTTTAAAATGTCTCTACATCACCTAATGAGTTAGAGGAAATATCTCAAGAATTTATTTCAAAGTATGATCAACATCTTTCACCAAATTCTAGCAATGGTCCTTTCCAAGACATATTGACATCGTTTGACCTCATGGTTAAAAATACTAAATGGACCCTCAAATCAACATCTGATCCAAGTACACTCAAAGCTCAATAGGATATTGAGCCACTTCCCATTCGTAATGAAGATATCCAAGAACCATTTACAAGCAATCCATCCTTGGAAACTAACCCATGTCAAGAACTTGATCCAAAGCATGCCAAAATAAATTCCTAGCTTAATCAAGATCAAGAATTCATATCTCCAAGATACTACAATGATCTAATGGACAATCTCCTATCTATACAAGATGTCACAAATAATGATCATATCCATATATCACATATTCCTCCATCTACCCATGATATGCTTACTCCTCATGGACATGTAGATGATCTTCATTCAAAAAAATATTGTCATACTCTTGATATCATTACCAAGGAACAAAAGTCTCCTACTCTTAACATTTGTACACATGATCAAGATATATAAAAATATAGAGACATATAAGAAATGGGTCATAAAGAAGGATTATACAGAAGTTGTGAATTAGAAAAATCCTATGAAGGCATATCAGAAATGAAAAATGAGGAATAATTTTATGCGGACAGTGAATCATCAACACCTCTTAAAGAAGGATTAAATATGATATTTCACAAAATCAAGCCAAAGATATCAATCAGGAAGTCATCCTACATATGGAGGATCCTATCACTTACCTTTTTCAGGGCAACCTATCTTATCAATGAAGAAGCTATCACCTTTGAAGATCCACAATAGAGCAGAGAAGGAGTAGCACCTTTTTTCCAAAGAAAATCATATCTTATTGCAAATAGAATTATTGAACAAATGAATTATCAAGGCAAATGATTAGGTCTACATGAACATGGTATCCTAGAACTAGTGCAGATTATTGGAAATCCTAAGCATCAAGGTCTACATCAAGGTATTGGTTATTCAAAAATTAAGGGATCTAAACATATTGGTGATACCTCTATAATAATGGGGAAAACTTCATCTCAAGCAAACGTCAACATAGGGAGCATGAAGAATCCTTATGATGAAACCAATGCCAATACAACAACCGAATCCTCATCCACCCATCACCCCATCTATGAATTGGGACCAACATCAAAATGAATCTTTGAATCAAAGCATGAAGAAATTCATCAAAGGAAAAGAAGTAGCGAAGCATGAAGGAAAAATCAAATACTAGTGGATACCAAAGAATACAAAGAAATAAAATCCCTATAAAACTCCATTAGTCAAAGAAACTATGGTGAAAAATAAATAAGGGGAAAGTATCCATCAAAGATATCCACAAAGGAAAAATTAAGCTTCTCAAGCAACATAAAAAGTATATCGAGTTGTTGGTCATAATTACATGCACACTTCTGTATCCACCCATCATTGCTCATCTTCCAAAGTTGGGAGAGTAAAAGGTTCCAAATTGTCAACCAATCTATATTTTATTCCTAAACATAATCCACCATCCAAAAATCCATGTATGATACCTAGTTCTCACATTGACCATGTATTGGTGGAAACCCTTCACCATAAGGATTCAAAAGGCACTATATATCGAGCATCTGTGTGAGCTAGTTCAACTAGAAGCATATCATCCCATCCATAATAAATCCAACATTCCATCCATCTCATCTATAATAAATCCATTCATCCACAAACCATTTATCCAATCCATTTTCATCCATCTCCAGCCATCTTCCAAACTATCTTGATCTTGATAAAAATTTGGTGTTGTTGAATGTTGTGGTTGAGTTGTTGATATGTGGTTGTCACTAATGTCAAAAATATTATCATAAATGTCTTTAAGGTTGTATATGTTGAGGATATTGAGAAAATTGAAATAAATATGTTACAGGTTGTCTATCAAGTAGTGAAGATCAGTATGGAGGAAAATTTAGTATGTTGTAAACTAAATGTTGTGGATTAAAGGGTTTGTTTTCAAGCCTATCTAGTTTCTACTCTATAAGTTTCAGAGGTGTGCATGAAGATTTGAGGAAGTTATAAGTTTATGTGTTCTGATAGCTATTCTATTACTGCAAATGGTGTTCATAAAAGAAGACAATGTGATTCTGGTAATTTGAGTTGTTGTGTATGTTCCTATGACATTCATGGATGTTTCTAGATCATTTTATATCTGTGTTGCACATCCACATTGATCATTGTGCTCGTGATCTAAGATTTTCTCTTGCATGTTCATGTTTTTCATGTTCATGTCTGACAAGGTGTTTGAATCATGTTGTGGATCTTTGAGGAAGAATCTTTGAAGGTGTTTTGTGTTTGAGGATATTGTTTTAGGTCCCTACTATGTTGTGGCCAACTTTGGTTGATGGATATTGATAATGTTTATTGATTTGGGTTGAGAGTTTTCATTCATTCTATTATTTTGTTGAAGCCGACATAAAGCAATGTAATTTATTGTTGCGGATCTATAAGTGATTGTTTATCTCATTGGATAGGTGTGCAATAAAAATTATGTGAGTTCTATGTGTGACTAAGGTTTAGATCATTCAAAGGAACAACAGAGTGTGAAGAAGAGTGAAAGATAATGAAGAAGTGTTCATGTGCTTAACTAGAAATATACTCAAGAATTTGCAGATGCTACTCTCTCAGTTCAATTTCTTTAGATGGTTTTAATCTGAATATTTTTTGTAAGATAGTGATTCTTCCTTTGAGCAGTGAGCTCTAGGTAGTGCACCTGAATGCATGCACATTCCTTTTATATTATTCTTATACTTTTAATAGGGTATAACTTGTGGATTAACCTCCACTGTGGTTTTTCCCCTAACATGGTTTCCACACAAAAAATCTTGGTGTTATGTGTGTTTTAGATGTGTTGTTGATTCATGCTTTCACTATTAATAATCAGATCTAAGAATTAAGGTTAATAAGATTAATAATTTTCAAATTTTGGGATAACTGATTCACCCCCCTCTCTCAGTTGTCTGCCCTTGTGTTGCCAACAATTGGTATCAAAGTAGGTTCCTTAGAAGAAGCTTAACAACTTGGGGTGATCTACGATGGTGACATAAAAGAAGGATAGTCTGAGATTTGATGGAAAAAAATATTAATGGAAGACTCAAATGGAGTATCATCTGAGATGCACTGGTGAATCCTACTGACACATTACATGTAATACATATGTTATCCCTCCAAATGGTCCTAATAATACTATTGAGATTAAGGATGTTGAATATTACATCAGAGCTAAGAAGCATTGTTGAGTTTTTTGACTAATTCTGAGATGACAAATTCTATGGATCTAGAAACTTCTTATGAGATCTAGAAAAGTTGGAAACTCTATATGAAGGTGATGCTAATGTGAATATGGCTAAGCTACAGTGTGTGAAAGGAAAATATGAGCCGTTGAAGATGGGAAATGATAAAAATATTGTTACTTACATGCAAAGAGTGGATGAAATTGTGTGAAGTCTTAGATGTGCTGGTGGATAGGTAGATGAACAAGAGATTGTTGCTAAAGTTCTTAGAACTTTTCCCAATGCATACAAAACTAAAGTTGCAACCATTAATGATCTCCAAACTATGAAAAATATAACCAGAGATATGTTGGTTGGTAAAATTACTACTTTTGAGTTGAGTGAATTCGGTGATGCCCTTCCTAAGACCAAATATACATTTAAATATACTATTTCCAAGAGAGACAAGAAGAGATATGATCCGGGTGAAAGTTCTTCTAGATAGGTATTCAAATATGAGGAAGAAATAAGACAGATTGAAGAAGAAGAAAGAGAACTAAATGAGCTTGAAACACTTATTGTCAAAATGGAAGCCAAAGGAGAAGGTAAGTATAAAGGAAATATGCATGTTAAATGTTTTTCTTGCAACAAGATAGGTCATTTTGCATCAAGGTGTCCAGGAAGAGTTCCTAAGCCAAGGCCTTACAAACCTAAATTTCAAAAGAAGTGTTACTATGTTGCTGATGAAGGTGTGATAGATGATGAATCTAAAAAAGGGAATGCAACTGAGGATGAGTTTGTGTTTATTTATATCAAAGAAAATAATTATGTGTCTTCTAAATCTTCTAGTTGTACAAATGTGGAGAAATCGCTAGCTGCTCAAGTTGAAGAAAAAGATGAATGGGTAATTGACAGTGGATGTTCACATCACATGACAGGTGATAAGAGTAAATTTTTAAGCCTAGAGAAGTATGATGGTGGTGTTGTAATATTTGGTGATAACAATGGTGGTATAATCCATGGTAGAGGATGCATTTATTTTTATGGTAAGCATAATACTGATGATGCTCTTTATGTTGAAGGTTTGAAGCATAATCTTCTGAGTGTTGGAAAAATGGTTGATAACGGTTACAATCTTTAGTTCAAAGATGGAAAGTGTAGCATACTAGGAAGTTCTAGAAATGTGATTGCTTCAGGTACAAAAATAAAAGGTAACATCTTTCATCTCAATGCTGGTAGTAAAATTTATCTGATTGCTCAATTTGATGAAAGTTGGTTATGGCATAGAAGAATGTGTCATGTAAACTTTGACAATATTTGTTGGAAGTGGATTCACTCTGAGAGGGGGGGGGGGGTGAATCAGAGTGGAATAATTTTAACTTGTAATTTTGAATGCATAATGAAACTTTTACTAATTTTAGCCCAATGTGACATATTTATTTAAGCACTTGGACATTAACACTTTAGATTAGATTGACATGAAACTTGACTAGCAGTTACAACCCATATTAAAAGCATCATATGATATTGTTCAATCAACACTTTATGAACAATATTTCTATGCTTTATGAACATAACTATAATACTTCATAAAATTCAACTTTTACTTGCTTATGAGAAACTTTTGAGCATTTATATAATGAACACAAAATGCAGATTTAAATTCACTTTATGAAAGACTTTTTGCATTAGATTTTTCCCAAACTAAATTTGCATGACAGACTTGAACAAATTGAAATTAAACATTTAAACAACCTTAAAGTATCAGAGCATTGACCAATTGAATGATCACAATAACATAAATGACTAAAAAAAATATTATGCAAGATAGACACAAATCACACAAATGAGAGACACTGAAATTGCCAAGTGGAAAACCCTCCTGGGGTAGAAAAACCACTCCTAAATTGCCTTATTGGATTAATTTCAAAACCACTGCTTAGAATGCCTTAAAGGCTAATTTTTGAGCACCAAATCAAGGAGCACCAACCCCTCATTTAGAGACACCAATTTGAAGGAGCACCAACCCCTTTTTTGTTTTCAGTTAGATATACAATGATACAAATGATATCTTTGTTTCTCTCTTATCTATCAATTTCCTATTGACAGACAATACCTAAAATCCTCAAAGTTCAAAAATGAACCTTCAGAATTCCAACCATTGTCAAGCCTCAAGACAACTTGATATTGAACTCATATTTCAGATTTTCAATCTCAAAGATTCAACATTGTTTTAATTACAATAGCTGTGATGTTCTCACTATATTTCACAGTCATTTTTCATTATCCTTCACACTTATTTCTCATTGTTCTTCACTTTCATATTTTTATTCTCACACAAAAATAGTTAACTCATTCTGTCAATTTTTCAGAAGACTAAAAGCCCTAATCTCTCTGTTTTTCTTCTTACACAAAATTCATCATTACATCTCGAGGATATTACAACAGTAGCTTCTTTTTATATTTCAAAAACAAAATAGAGGTTACTATCAGAATACTCATTTTCTGTCAAACAACCTTTCCAGTTGTTCCTTTGTTCTTGAAATAAAGATCAACATGTAGGTTTTCTTCTGACAAGAATACCCAAGCAACATGCAAATTTAGAAAGCAGACTAAACCCTTGTCCTTGCAAGCAGCCTGCACAGGTAGTGCTTATCCAAACAACATTAAAGAATGTATGAAATTCATGAACAATACCCTTGAAAACCAAACACAACAACAATGTAACTAGAACCACAATGCAATGTAACTAAAATCATATAATGATGCATCCAAGAACAGTTATCAGTGAATGTAGGTAAGAAATTGAAAATATTTGAAGACATCATGATTACCCACAAACCAAAAACACCAACCCATAAAATTGATATGGTAAGATTTTGTAAAATGCACTTTAGATTATGTGTAATCATTTTAGTTTTGACCATGAAAAGAATGAACCCATTTTTCAAATTCCATACAGAAGAAAACACATATCTCTTATTAACCTTGCCAGTAGAAGTAAGGGTTCTGCAAATCAATCAAAGATATGAATACCCGAGAAGACCGAAATAGATGATGTCATGTAGCAATTTACCAAACCATTAGAGCAGTAAAGCAACATGAGATTCTTTCTATTTTGAGCTCTTACCCAATGACAAGAGACTAATAGAAGAATCATCCATTGTAATGGTCTTACATATTTCCCCATACGTTGTCCAAGAAAGTTAGAAAGACAACAAATATAGTGAAACAAGTGTGAGGATATTTCCATGGTGGTAGCCAGAGTAGGGTTTGAAAGCCACAAAAAATGAAATAAAATGTTTTCCCTATTCTTTCCAAACCAAAACAACTGATATCCTTTACCAAATTTGATATATTTTGAAGTTCGAAAGGACTGAATTAATAATACAAAAACTCATGATGCATTTTGAAATCTATAGACTGTTCAAAGACTTGCATGCTGACCAACATCATTACCATTGTTCTATTATTGACCAAGAGAAAATTCTGACCAAATAATGCCTTGCATTATATGACATGACCACATTACACACCAAATTCCAATTACCAAGACATGTTTGTTTCCTAGTAATCAAGGCCAAGTCACTTACATGGTGACATTTTAGAAAATCATAACTTTATACTTGCTATCAATTTTAAGGCATAGTAATGTGTTAAAATGAATCACATGTATAAGAATGATCAAATGTTTGCCAATGTTAAAAATCAATTTACACCATAATGCCATATATACCCAATGCCTTATGAAATATAATAAAGGCTAATATTCATGCTAAGTTCAATATTCCATTCTGACATCTCAAGATGTTGCTCAGCTATGATGTTGGAAGGAAATATCCCTCATATCCATTAGAGAGAAGTTGCGAGTACCGTTGTATATATTCTTAATCGGGTACAAATCAAAGGTAATATTGGTAAGACTCCTTTTTGAGCTATGGTTTTGGTCATAAGCCTACAATTAGATATTTCAAAATCTTTGGGAGAAAATTCTATATCAAGAGAGATGAAGATCTAGGAAAGTTTGATGCTAGAAGTGATGAAAAAATATTTCTTGGTTATTCTACTAAGAGAAAGGCCTACCAATGCTACAAAAAGATATTGAAGAAAATGGTTGAAAGTGCAAATTTTAAGGTTGATGAAGACATTTCCAGACCCTCTAGAACCCGTGAATATGATTTTGATGATCAAAATGATAGTACAAACAAGTGTTAGACTTCAAATCAAGTTAAGATCATTCCAGTGAATCAGGAAGAACAAGAAGAAGCAGAGACCGGTGAAAGTACATAAGCGAGACCTCAAGAGCCTAAAATTAAAGAAAACTCTAAGACTCCAAGGTATGTGAGATTGAGTAATTCAAAAAATCAGATTATAGGAGATAATAACAAAGGTGCTCAGACTAGGAGAAGAATTGCAGAAGAATATTGTTTAATTTCAAAATTTGAGCCAATTAATGTCAATGAAGCATGCAAAGATGAACATTGGATTGAAGTGCTATGAAAGAAGAAATATAGAAAATTGAGAAGAATAATACATGGATTCTTGTTCCTAGACCTAAAGACAAAAATGTAATTGGAACTAAATGGGTCTTTAGAAACAAGCTGAATGAACAAGGTGAAGTTATCAGAAACAAAGCAAGACTGGTATGTAAAGGATACTCTCAGATGGAAGGTATTGAATTTGAAGAAACCTTTGCTCCTATTGCTAGAATTGAAGCTGTTAGATTGTTTCTTGCTTATGCTGCTTATAAAAACTACAAAGTTTATTAGATGGATGTCAAGTCAACATTTTTAAATGGTGAATTAGAGGAAGAGGTGCATATTGAGAAACCTGATGGATTTCAATTGACTAATAAGGGAGATATGGTTTGTTGGTTGAAGAAAGCATTGTATGGACTCAAACAATCCCCTAGAGCTTGGTATGCTAGATTAGAAAAGTACTTGATGAAGCTTGGATTTAACAAAGGTACTGCTGATAGTAATTTGTATTTCAAGATTGATGATGATAAAGATTTATTTGTGGAATTCTTTGTTGATGATATAATTTTTGGAGGAGATGATGATTTGTGCATTAAGTTTTCTAATGAGATACAAAATGAGTTTGAGATGTCAATGGCTTGAGAGTTGAAATTCTTATTGGGATTGCAAATTACTCATGTAGATAAAGAGATATTTATATCTCTGTCCAAGTACATGAGAAAATTGCAAAAGAAGTTTGGTATGAAAGATTCAAAACCATTCGGTACACCCATGGTGATCGGATGCAAGTTGACACAAGATGATGATTCTTCGAAAGAAAATTAGACTAGATACAAATCAATGATTGGTAGATTGTTGTATTTGAATCAAACTAGACCTGATATCATCAATGTTGTGTACATTGTTGCTAGATTTCAAGCCGATCCTAAGGAATATCATGTGAATGTTGTGAAGAGAATTTTTAGATACTTGAAGGCAACAGTTGATTTTGGCCTATGGTATCCTAAATATGACGATCTTAATTTAAGTGCCTTTATTGATGCTGATTGGGAAGGAGATGTGAATGACATGAAAAGTACTAGTGATGGCACATTTTTCTTGGGAAAGAAATTGATTTCATGGTTAAGCAAAAAGTAGAATGTTGTTTCCTTGTCTACTACAGAGGAAAAATATATTACTACTGCTAACAATTGTACTCAAGTATTTTGGATGAAGTAGATGCTGAAAGATATTAGAGTTGTGTATGATGAACCTACTACCATATTCTATGATAACTCAAGTGCTATAAAAATTTCTAAGAATCCAGTGCTGCATTCAAAGACAAAGCATATATATATTAAGTACCACTTTTTAAGAGATAAAGTGAGTGATAAGGAAGTCAGACTGGAATATGTTCCTACTAAGGAACAAATTGCATAAAAATTTACTAAGCCTTTGCCTAAGGATAATTTTGAGTATATCAGAGAGAAGTTAGGGGTGATTACCCCTCCTAATCAGAACTAAGATGAATAATCTTTGCATCAGTCCATGCAGTCATAGTCATATCTTGATCCGGATTGATGTTGTGGTGGCTCTTACTTAGGGGGAGTAGTCAGATGATTCAGATATGTGGTTCAAAGCTTGTGTAAATTTTCCATTGATTTCAAAGGGGGAGAAGAGTAATGTGAAAAAATATAGAAGAGATAAAGTAAGAGGGAGAAGAATAGTATGAGAAGAGCAATGTGTAAAGGGGAGATTGTTGGAAGAAGAGTCAGTTGCGTTGATGGTGTATGTATTTTTCACATCATGTATTGCCATCAATGCCAAAGGGGGAGATTGTTGGATGTTGTGGTTGTGTTGCTGATATGTGGTTGTCATTGATGTAAAAACTATTAGCATAAATCTATTTAAGGTTGTATATGTTGAGGATATTGAGAAAATTAAAAAAAATATGTTACAGGTTGTCTATGAAGCAGTGAAGATCAATATGGAGGAAAATTCAGTATGTTGTAAACTAGATGTTGCAGATTAAAGGGTTTTTTTTTTCATGCCTATCTAGTTTCTATTCCATAAGATTCAAAGGTGCGCATGAATATCTAAGGAATTTATAAGTTTCTATGTTCTGATAGCTATTTTGTTACTGAAAATGGTGTTCATGGAGGAATAAAATGTGATTATGGTAATCTAGGTTGTTGCGTATGTTTTTTTGATGTTCGTGGATGTTTCTAGATCATGTTCTACCTATGCTACATGTCTACATTGATCATTGTGCTCACGATCCGAGATTTTCTCTTGCGTGTTCATGGCCAACAAGGTGTTTGAAGTGTGTTATGGATCTTTGAGGAAGAATCTTTGAAGGTGTTTTGTGTTCGAGGATATTGTTTTAGGTCCCTACTATGTTGTGGCTAGCTTTGGTTGACACACATTGATAATATTTATTATTTTGGGCCAATAGTTTGCATTCATTCTATTATTTTGTTGAAGCTGACATAAAGCAATGTAATTTCTTGTTACAGATATATATAAGTGATTTTTTATCTCTTTCGATAGGTGTGCAATGTGAAGTATGTGAGTGCTATGTTCAAATAAGTTTCAGATCATTTGAAGGAAGAACAAAGTGTGAATAAGGGTGAATTATAATGAATAAGTGTTCATGTGCTTCATTGGAACTATACTTAGGCATTTGCAGATGCTACTCTCTCAGTTCAATTTCTCTAGATGGTTTTAATTTGAATATTTTTTGTAAGAAAGTGAGACTTCCTTTGAGAAGTGAGCTCTATATATTGTGCTTGAATGCATGTGCATTCCTCTTATATTCTTCTTATACTTTTAATAGGGTATAACTTGTGGATTAACCTCCACCGTGGTTTTTCCCCTAATAGGGTTTCCACACAAAAAATATTGGTGTTATGTGTGTTTCTGATGTGTTGTTGATTCATTCTTTCACTGTTAATAATCAGATATGAGAATTAAAGTTAATAAGATTAACAAGCATTACATTTTGGGACAACTGATTCACCCCCCCTCTCAATTGTCTACCCTTGTGTTACCAGCAGGTGTACACTTTACACTTGCTTATGGTAAACATCTTAACATGGTTCATTTTCATTAATCCTATCCTATATAATATTATCTAAGCCATGAAGCATTATCCAAATGAGCATCCTCTATTTGAACACCTTATATTATCACAAGATAATCCTTATAATCCTTTGCATTCTCACCATATCAATCCATCCATACATCTATCGAAGCATCCACCCATGACCTTTCAAACATTGCTAGACACTGGGGTAGATATTTACATCTTGCTTTAGGAATAAATCTTGATCTATATCCTCCAACTTATGTGGTGATCAAAACATTGGAAAACATGAAATCACATTTTTCAAAGCATTTATGAGAAAAAAATCCAAATCACTAGCCCATGACATATTTTGATAAGAATATATTCCTTATCAAGCTTTATCCTTCATCGAACATCAAACCAAACAATTAATATCAATCACATGTAACTTTCACTTCAACATCACATCAAATCATCAAAATAATTTTGTTCCAAATCAAGCTTCAAAATCTTGATCAATCAAATCCAACCAATCCATCATCATCACGGGATATCCTTCCCAATCCTCATGTTGGTTAACACTATCCTTGCATTGTTGTGTATCCTCAACAATGTTATCATCATCAATCCATCAATCTGATCAATCAACCCTAGCTTAGTTTTCAAAAAAATCCAAAATAGAGCACTAATATCATATCCATATCCAAACTGTCAAAATTATGCGAAAATCCAAAAACATCCAAAATATATCAAAATAAAAAAACCGGTCAAAAAGTCAAAAAAACATAAAAAAAGATGGATCTGAACTGTGTCGTCTCTAAGCTTAAATATAGGCAAGGCTAATCCCTAATCAACCCCTGAGACACACAATCCAAAAACATTCATAAAATCTCATAAAACACAAAAACATTAGAAAATTTGAAAATCAAAACATTTGTAAAAAATCTTGAAAAGACCCAAAAAATAGTGTCATAACATTTAACAAATATAAAAAACATCCAAATATTTGAAAAAATCCATCCTTCCCATTTTGCTTTCACTTGCAATAATCTCATCCATAATAAATCAATCGTCACCTTCATCCTTTGGCAAAACAAACATAAACAACCACAACAATCAACAAAAGCAAACTTCAAATGCAATATCAAAATCAAAACAACAAAATTTTAAATGAAAAATCAAACTCTTGATCATTCATAAACATGTGAATCGACCTTATATCAACAACCTTTCAAGAAACCTATCAACTTTCCACCATCCACAAACATGTCCTAGGATGCATCCTTCCTATAATGAGCATTATCTTTGGAAAATCACCTTGGATACTTATCCTAAACAAAAAAAATCCCCTTGGCTAGAGGTATGAGGGACATTGGCTTGTTTGTTCACTTGATCTTTTCTTTGATTTATCTTATTGTTCTCATTCCAATGATCTCTCTCGATGTCTAATCAAAACAATTTAGATAGAAAGGAATGGCGAATTGATCATCATATTTCATTTGTTTTGCTTGTTGGATGTTCATGTAATATAAAATTGGTGAATACTTGCTTTGTTAGGTATGTATGGAGGGTGTTTTTAATAGGTTTTTGACTATTACATTGGAAGGTTATGCCTTTCTGTATTTTGGTTCGAGATGTTTGAAAAATCTGAAGTACATCCTAGTGAGGTTTTTGTATGTCAGGTGTGAACAAGAATAATCCTATTTGTTTGTCGAGTCAAAGTCCATAAAACTAGATACCATGCCATCTTGGTTATCTACACCTTGATGCATCATATCTATGTGTGTTATCAAACATAAGGTAAGTAAGCCCTTTTAAAATCCCAATTCCTGATAAGCAAAGCATCATCATCTTCTCTAATAAAGTCTCATAGATCATGGACTTGTTGGATCCTCTTGTCATAATTCTTTTCTTCTTATTCTTCTATCTTTAATAAAATTTCTATCTAAAATTTGTGTGATATCTCCAAATATACATGAGGCTACCCATGGCCGATGACTGTCTATACATCATCAAAATTGTATACGTCAAATATCTGATCTTTCTAAAGATTATCTTTCATCCTCTGATAAGTAAAACCACTCCTCTCACATTTTATCACGATCTTGATTGGAAAATTAACATTTCTGCTCAATCTCTCAAGGGGGCAGTATACCAACGTAATCCTTCTCGCTAGGGCAACAATGGGGCATCTGATAAAATCAAATTTTTTAAAAATTTTGTTCTCGGCAAGATTATTGTTTGAACCAACGCAGTAGGCTCATTTCTTCAAAGAGGGGAAAAATGTAGACACTAAAAATATCCTGATTGATATCGTGCACCTGATCCTAATTTAATAGCATCATTTCTTCTTGAATCACTTCTTACTAACAAGTTAATTAAATAATCCTTATTTAATTAATTCGTCATAATTCCTCTTTTAATTAAATAAATCATCTTATTTGTTTAAATCATTATCCTCTTTTAATTAAATAAATCATTTTATTTGATTAACTCTAATATGTCCTCTTTGATTAAAAAAATAAATTTTATTTAATCCTAGTGTTCCTCTTTTAAATTGAATAGTTCATGTTATTTAATTAAATCATATTTCTTCTTTTGATTACATAAATCACCCTTATTTGATTAAATCTATCATCCCTTTTAATTAAATAAATCAAACTTTATTTAATTAAATCTAATATCTCAAATTCCTCTCATTTTGATTTAAACAAATCTAAGTATTTAAATCAAATTTCACAATCAAACTAATCTCCTCTAAGTTAATCAATCTTAGATTAATTAGCTCCTAACTCTAATCCATCAAATCCTCTAGCTTTTGCAAGTTTCACATGTAAATCAATTTATTTGATTTATTAATTCCTCCTATTTTCATTCCAATATGACATATTCTTGGAATATTCCACTTATTTGAATTATCCCTCCTAAAGGACTTTTTTCCTCCAACATGACATTTATGGCTCTTACATGTCCTTTTTATTGAGCCAATTGGCATTTAATTCATCCTTCATCTCCCTCCAATAAGCCAACTTTCGAATTTCAAATTTGAATCTAATAGCATTTATCATGAACATTGACCAAAATGCATGCCACCTCCTTCCATTAGCATCTTGACAAGTGGCAAAATGTTATTTGATCAATTTTAATCACACATTCTCCCTATTTCTCATTTATCCATCCTTCTTTCCTAAAAATAGAGAGCTTCTCTATTGATTTTGGATGTAGAAGTTTAGGCATTTTGATCATTAGGAATTGTATCTCATAGTTTAATTGTTCTTAGTATAAGTTCTATATAAATTTCATCATTTTAAGCTAGTGTATATCATCATTTAACATCCAATTACACATGTTGAATCAATTATAATTATCAAGCTTATCAAGAAATTGGGAAAGGGCTTCTTTCCAAATCAAAGAAGCACCAATTCCCCTATGGGATTCCGGTTTGAGCATTAGAATAAGATTTAATTAGCTTTCATTTAATATTTAATGTTTGTTTTCTTATTCTTGTGCTTGGATGTATTTCATAGGGATTGCTTTGGTTTAAATCTATTTGAGGACTAAATTCTTGCTTGTTTGTTTGTGTTTGAATAGGTTGAAGGCTCTGAGCGTTCACAATAACAATTACAGTTCAATAGAAATTTTGTTTATGAATTTTGTTTTCTACTAAATGACCAAGAAGATGTATCATGAATAGAAAACTCAGATCAGTGCCTTAACCTAGGAAATGAAGTCAATCTCAACATAGATACAATTGGATAATAGATTAATACATAGCATCACAAAGCTTTGACAAAACTACATTAAAGTATCACATCATTGTATCCAAAACCATAACTTCTTATAAAGATCATGATACTCAAATTACATGAACCTATAGCTTCATCCAGGCAATTTCATTAATTCTTTAAATTAAAAACAAGGACATAACCACACATCCATTGCAAATCAATGAAGATTAACAAAAAAACCCTTAATCATTTTATTAATAGTTCATGAAATAAATACAATAGGAGAGAAATGGCTTTGAATTTACACCATTTTCTATTCAATTTCTAGTACTGTTATTGAAAATTACATATGCATATCAACTAGACTCAAAACCTAAGAAAAAAGCCTAAACTATTCTCTATATTCTCTTTACATAAATTTTATTTGTGATCAATCAACAACGTATACATATGTCTATGAATTCCTTCTTATAGAAATCAAGGAGCAAGCAAGCTTCAGGCTAGAATGTACAGATGTCCTATTCCTATTTGTCTAATATAATAGATATTCCCCAATGTAGTTATATTTGTAATTCAAATGGAGGGAAATATCACATGGGACAAACAACATTACATTTTTCGATGAAGATCCTGTCCCACCTTCGAAAATGAACCTTTTAGTTGTTGTACAAATATATCCATGTGCTTTCAAAATTATGTCTAGGTACACCAATCTTGAAGGAAGAAAATCATAAAATGAAGAGAGAGAAAAAGGGAAAATTACCTCCACATTTGCATCCTTGTCATCACTTTTAAAATTGGAGAGAATGCAATATTTAAGCATTACTTTATCAAAGGCCTAATCTATATTAGTTTTAGGCCATGTATTGTATTTCTCCAAGCCGTTACTCTCCATTGTTTCAAACTTGAGACCAAGATTACATTGACCACCCCTCACAAGAACTACCTAATCTTCCAAGAGATCAAGATATTTGACCTTCCATGATTGAAATTCCTCGTATGAAGGCCAATTGAGTGCAATAACACTATCAGCCTTTGCTTTGTATGGAGCATACTTAGTTACAACCTATTTGGCTTCCTTATCAAACTCCTAAGGGGAAATCCCTGCTTGAGTAAGCATATCCATATTATTCTTTAGCATTCTCCTATAAGACCCTTCACAAATTAGGGCTGCTTTCTTTGCAATTACATCATTTTCTTGCTCTTTCCAATCTTGTAAGGATTTGATATCACCATTTTCCTTCAAGATTTTAGGGAGGAGACCAAAATTTAACTCATGAAACCTTCTAACCAACTCCCTTATTTTTGCCTCTGAAGGCTCAATATTTCCTTGGAATTTCTGAATTCCACTCACAAGTTTAAGGGTAGGTTGGATGTTATCTAGCTTGTTTACATCGTGCTTAAATTAGACGACCATTATCCTTAAGTCTTGAAGTCTAGAATTCCATTTCTCCACAAGTGGAATAACTACTTCCTTTTCTCTATCAAATTTTCTCACAACATCAAACATCGAATAATAATTAGCATGGATTATAATCAATCTCTTATCAATTCCCTTGTTTAGATGCTCCAAAACTAATGTCACAATCTTTAGATTGTTGACAAGGATCATTTTGTCATGCTGATTGCACCTTTCTCCATATTTATTCAGCTTCTCAGGCAATTCTTCCTTACTAACTTCCTTTGTCTACTTGGGCAAGAAATGATGTCTCCCCAATTGTGCTCAATATTCAATTCAGGCCTCCTATGTTTAGGCCTCAAGAAATCATGCAAAGATGGAGGGATTCTTAGCATATTCAAGATCAACACCCTTCTCAATTTAGAAGAAAATACAATTTAAAACAACACAAAGTTGGATTTTCTGTCATTCTTATCAAGAAATGTGGTCAAATATTGGATAGGTAGATCCATATCACCTTCTTTTCTGTCCAATATCATATCTTTTACAAAGTAAGTAGCTCCTTTTTATAGAAAAATATGCATGAATAGAGAATACCAGTAGAACCTTACTTGATATTCACCATTTTTTAGTGCAACTAGGCCCTCATGTATCTTTTTTAGCCAAGTATGATCCAAAATCATAGAGGGTGTTGCAAGTGGGGTGTTGGATATGAGAAACCATGTACATTTTGGCCATTGACATGCCTATAGTTAGGTCAAAACCTAAGATTTGACATAAAGAATAGAATATCCTCTAGAAATATGTAATAAAGTAGTTGATGGGGAATGCTTCTTTATCTGATGGGCCCAAAATTATCCTCCTCTATCTCTTAATAGATGCTAAGAATTTTTTCAATATCGAGATCTTAAAATTATGTCTTACTTTCTCATACTCGACTATGATCACCTTCTGATCAATCTTTACCATATCTTCACTCCACTCAGTCAGATTGAAGACCTCAACAATCTCTTGTCTGGTAACCTTAACCATTTCTATGCCATCATATGTTCTCACAGTTCTAGAAACTTGGTCTTCGTTTGTTGCTATTTCCTTGGTAACCTTAACAATCTCTAGGGGTTGCCAATAAGGATTTCATAGTTTCGATTGCCAAAACAATAATTGAATTGTGCCCATCTAGTATATAATAATGAGGCATCTTTAATAGTGCATTGTTTATCAATAAGTTCAACCATAATTTGTGTACCTTGAAATAACAACTGACCCTTAGGTTTCTCATATGTTGAGGGTTTTAACTGGTTAGTTAAATCCTGAACTAGAGGTCTAACTATAGTTTTTGACCTAGAGGCTTGGTCCTTTGATATGGATTCTTTAACTTTAGGTGCCATAGTTATAGGGTTTGTTGCAAGCTAGGGGATTCTTTAGAGAAAAAGTAAGCTTATATCTAGGGTGAGGGTTTGATGCATAGTAAAAAAAGACTTAATATAACTACGATTCAAAAGGAACACCAAAACTTAAAAGAATTGCAAAAAACTAGAAACCCTACTGATAGAATGATAGAGCAAGGTCACTTTAGAAAATTTTACAATAAGTGGATGGCAAATTATCAATTTCACTTACGGTTTTATAGATGCCTTGAGAACCTTGATTGCAGATTCCAAATGAGCTTAAAAATTATTGTGAGAAATCCTTAGACATGTTGAATGCTTTAAGAATTTGCAATTATGCATTAAAACAAATTTTCATGGCTTTAAAGCATATCAATTTAGTAGTTCAATGCCATATCTGCCATTATTGCTTGCTCGTGCTAACCAAAATGGGTCACTTGACCTTAATCTCAACTTTGCATTTTAGCCATTGATACTAGAATGAGATGGATTGACAAACGACCTAGATCAGGTCAAACAAGTTTGAAAATCTAACCGTAGGCAACTGTCACCATCAACCAATCAAAATACACCATGTGGATTTGTTGCCAATTCATCCCATAGGCTCGACCATCTCCATAAACCTTTGCAAGTGGCTACATGTAATCTCCCTGCTTCCCCTCTAGGTTTAAGCTGTGTGCATCTTTCATCAATGGGGAGGTAGGGAATGACCCAAATTAAATTTGGCACCTTCAACCTATGTGTGTTTTACCTTTCAAATCATCTTTCTAAGTGCATAAACTTTGGATTTGATGGACATACAAAATTAAAACATCTAGCTTTTCCATTTACCACATGCTTAAAATAACCTTTTAGTAACTCGAGTGTTAATGCTTCCCAACCTTATGCTAAAATATTTCATACTTCATTATAGTTCCACTAATGGTTTAGATCGTGCTAGGTGGAACCTTCCCACTTCCCCTCTCAGAGATAGGAGATGAAGGTGGGTACCCCACGGGCTAGCAGGGGATGGTTAGAATTAACCCATATCACCTCATCTCAATCGTTGATTACTTAAAGATTGATATTCACCAATTTCACATGAAAATGGGTCCTTCTTGCTATTGAGACACGTGGCACCCACCTGCTAGCCCAATGAAATATTTTTATGAATATTAAAATCAAACAGGGGAGTGGAAATGGTTAGGATCAAATCAAATCATTATATCACCACCGCCAATCGCTTAAATAAGCATGTGTAGAATTGTTAACACTTGAGAAGGGGAATCAAAAAAGTTGATGGGTGATGTGGGACATAAAATTAAGACCAAGACTCTAGAACAATGATGAAATATTAAAACTCAGACTTAGGAGGAAGGGAAAACATTAAAAGATTTTAAACTTGCATAATATGAATCAATATTTAAAATGATTCGACGGGTGGCAATCGAGATCACTAGGCTCAAGGGGCCGGTGAGTAGATAGATTTAATGGCATAAGTCATGACTTAAGAGACAGGAAACATGGAAACACTGGTCAACAATAAATTAGAATGTAGGCAAAAGGATTGATACTTAGGGGTTTTTAGAGGGTTTAAGGCATACACATAAATATTAGTATATGAGGATTACTGAAACCCTAAGCCTATTTTACCCTTAGGAAAATTCCCCTTTTACCCATCCTCACTTTAAAAAATCAAATCTGAAGGCTAAATTCCACATAAGCCCACTGCCTTCATTCCACTTGGCACCTATTTTGAGTGTCGACAGAGGAATAATTGTTAGGGACACCCACACAATGTGGAGACATCCATGAAACATGCTTACATCCGTGGCAGATTCATATGGCTGGAGTCTACCGAGGTGTTACACAAACCATTGGAAGTCCACTTGTAACGCCCTCTTCAATCGACCAACTCAAATATGGTCACTTTCTTCACTCTTTCCTTCAAATCCACCATTCCTTCATTCATTTCAAGGCTAGATGATCTCTCTTGGAAACTCACAAGATCTAAGCATTCACTTCAAGCATTCAAGTAGCACTCTTGCACTCCATAGTAGGAACTCCATCACTCCATCAACTCAATAGAGAAAGTGTAGAACAACACCATTGTAGCAGAGGCTTTAGTCCTCTCATTTTCTCCCCCATTAGCCTTGAATGCTCTTGGTGGAGGTGGCAAGATTTCTACTTCTCTCCTCTATTATTTGGATGATTAAGCACATTACTGTTTTGTAGTGTTTTAGTGTTCTTTTCTTCATTCCTTTCTTTATCATACTATTTCTCTATCATTGCAAACTTGGATGTCCGTGGAGGTGGAAACACCAAGATGGGGGTTTGACTAAGGTAGACCCCTATACATCCCCCCAACAATTTACTCTTTATTGTGTAGGTGGACGTGCTTCATGGAGCTAGTTGGTGAACAAGGTTATCAGTGAGATCATTCTTGTCATCCTAGCGTTGATCTACTTACTTTATCATATTCATTTATATATTTCCTATTTCCTAGTGTTGTTTTATCCCCTTAAAAACCATTAGCTAGGTCATTAATCCATTTGCTAGTGATTCAATGTTGTCTTTTTGGTCCTCTGGTTGTATGGATGCCAACACACCTGAGAGACACCAACACACTACACTATCATCCCATAACCATGCTTTTGTCCTCTGACAAAGAGCTATCTGAGACATACTATTGAATTTGAAAACTGACTCGCCTATCCCCCCTTCAAATCTTGAGTCTATAGAGTTATTGAAGGATCATATAGTCCTCATCATTCTCATCCTACATCTCCTAACACTCCTTTAAGCTAACGTAAGTTAGGGCAGCCTGCTGCTCTCGACCCTCTGTGACTTGGGGCCTTGATGTGGTTGGTCCCCCTCTTACATTTTTGGTGAACCCGACGTGAACCATTTTTGGTTCCACTTTATGATACTAAAATTTCCTTTCCTCGTATCCTAGCAGTATTGTAGGTGTGAGTGTGGTGAGGATTTTTCCTTGAAACCCAACCTATGACCTCTAGTAGGCATAGTTCGAAGGTTCCAAAAGTTTTACATAATGAAACCTGAATTGGTTCACTACCTTATCTTGTAACCTTTTGGAGACTCTGTGAAAGCATCATTTAGTGTGTGTGATGGCCTCTTTCCTACATCAACCTATTCCCTCTAAGTAGCCTGTGAGTATTGGTACTGGTATAACCTTCACTTCACATGACCTTCTAATGGGATTTAATAGAGAACCATCTCCTCTCTACATTCTTGTGAGGATAATTGGAAATACCGTAGTAGGTGTTCTCACTGATCCGACATCTCAAGTAAATATCATAAATGAGAAGATCATGTTAATCAACTTCCTACATCAGTATGGATATGATGCACCTATGAGTATCATCCACATGCATGAGAGGCTCTTCGTACCTCCTATAGGTAGTATTGTCCTATCAATTCTCATTAGATCTAAGTCCATAAACCTTATGTTTGACATTATCTAAGGGTTTTAACTCTTTAGAGTGAAGCTAGGTATACCCTAGCTGATAGCTATAAATGTAATTCGTTCGGTTGTGCATAAATGTTTGAAATTCACTCATGAGGGTTTTGTGCATGTGATCCACGACACCAGCTATAGACCGTTGGTTGCACATGGTAGTTACTCTTTAGATTAATTATGGAATGCACCTATTGGTCCTCTCTTTTCCAAGAAGGACCTTATGTATCATACATATCAAAATTACAAGAAAGGGTGTTCAAGGCCAAAAGTGAGATAACCTCCTTTTCCTTATTCTATCTCACATAGGGCTTATCTGAAAGCTGACAGTGATGCTGCCAAAGCACGTAGGAGATAATAAGATAAGCGGTCCTAAGATCCTCCTTATTCATCTTCCACTATTCAACTTGATTCTTCCTCTTGCTCTATTGTGGTGCCATCTACTTCTGCCTCACATTTTTGAGAGAGTCCCATGGTGCCCACTTTGTGAATGTTCAAGCATCTTGCATTCGAGCTTCCTATCCTACCCACAGAGCCTAGGACCATTTGGTATAGTAGGCAGGCATCCCCCCATGGGGAATCCTCTATGTACCAACCTTTGTGGCCTCCTACCACCCTTGCTCCTAAAGCACTGAATGAAAACAGGCCCACTGCCAAGGCATTGGAGCTGATTCCCCTTGTTGGTTCTGAACGTGTCCCTCTTGTTCCCATTCAAGAGTCCATCCCTCTGTTGGAAATAGCTTTGGAGGAAACTCCCATGGTTGAGGAGGAGCCTTCTGCTCCTTCACAACCTTCAACCTCCCGTTCAAAGAGTCGCAGAAACTGCCTTGCATGTGAATGCAAGTGCTAGCAAAAGGCTCTCTTGGGTGAGTAGGCCACCTCATAGAGGAAGGAAGAGGAGACGATCACCCCTGTATTAGGACCTTTTTCCATGTTCTCTTCTCTCCTCCCCTCTATTTCCATTCAAACCAACTCTATATTGCTTTCGGCTTCCACCGCGAGTGCAAATGTGTCTTACCCTAGAAAGGTGTAGGTGTTCATCACTCCTTCAATGGAGCTAACTTTGTTGAAATCCATTCTATATGTCCTGCCTTTCCAAAAGCCCATAGATATGATTAAAACCTTAGTCATATCTACTACAGTTCTTTCCTCCTCCTCTTCTTCTATCCTTCTTACCTTGTCTATGGGGATTTTGCCTCCCTTGATGAAGAAGAAGGTGGAAATTAGTCCTTCCAACAATGGAGGACATAAGAGGAGCCCACCTTCTCCGAAAGGTGGCCCCATGTTGACTTGTTCTATTCTAGTAATGGAACCAATCCTAGTTTCCACTGAGTTCATCACTGCTCCTGAATTTATCGATGAGCTTAGCAATGAACCTCAAGCACAACCTTCTCCATCTACCGAAGTGAAACAAGGCACTCCGATTAAGTGTATGTTTAACTTAGTGGATGAATTTCTGACCTTGTCAATGATATTTGTGAATTCGTTGACCTTAGACCCACAGGAGTTGAGTGACAGAGACCTTACACTTCCTTCTTTCTTATCCCTTGTTGTGGGAGGGTTGGAAGCTCCTCCCCTTAGAATTCCACCACTATAGGTTCATCCTCCTTCCCCCTACAATGATCTAGAGTGGGAAGTTGATGACCTATTGGTTTATCAGTGTTAGGATGAGACCTCTTCTTTATCTCTAGATTAGATGTGTGTGTGTTGTGATGTGTTTCCCTCATAATCATGCTATGTGTTCCTGGATAACCCTCATCACCCCTGTTGGTGCGTGGATACATGCATGGTTTTTGTGTTGTAATCCTTCTTCTATTTATATAATCATTCTTCAATGTTTGTGATTGACTCTCAAAAAATTGGGGATGATGCAAAGCATCAAGGGCATTTAGGCTTCCTTCCATGTTGGCCCAATTTTTAATTTTTACTTTGTCTTCTCATGCATTCCTCACATGGCCTGATATAGTAAGGGGTTGATGATAGTTCATTTATATAATATTATTATACTTATATATTTATGAGCAACTCTGACCTCGAAATATCAGGCTATCCTTGTGCCCTTTATTTGTGTTCTCTTCCATTTTTTATTTTTATTTTTCTTTCTCTCTTCTTTGCTTGAGTTTTCCCTCTCATGTGTGACAACACCATTTTTATGCTACTTTGATCTTCTGAAAATGCATTCTTTGCCAACAACTATTTTCTCAATAATCTTCACACAATTCTTTGTTAGAATTGTATTCTCAACTTGAAACCCTAATGAATTGTGTTTCCTTCATCATGGGTTCGTAAATAAAGGACTTGGAAACCTTCCTCCAAAGTGGGAACAAATTTGATCTTCCCCTCACATGGGGGAATATTATTCCTTTCAAATCCCTTGATGAAGTGAGCAACCTTCAGAAGGATTCCTTGATGATGAATGGATTCGAGAAAGAGGACACTGACTTTTGAATAGCATGTCCCTTGAGTGGAACCTTTCTTTTCACATTGGGTTCCTGAGGGATCCCTTCTATTTTTTTTATCACAAGTAAGTTATATGGAATCTAGCTCGGGGACAACCCAACTAAACCTATTTCCTATCTTTATGTCTATCTCAGGGGCAGCCCTACTAGACCTATTTCACATCTTTGCATCTAGCTCGAGGGAAGCCCAACTAGACCTACTTCCTATCTTTGCATCTAGCTCGGGGGAATCCTGACTAGACCTACTTCACATCTTTACATCTAGCTTGGGGGTAACTTGAATAGACCTCACTTTTCAAACAACGTGTCCCTTGAGTGGACCCCTCTTCCTTTTGAAGGGTTATCATGGGACCCCTTTGAAATCCTTCCAACTTAACGATGATCTGCGTGATTGACTGCTTACTTGGTTGTGTGGCTACTTCTTGACATGTTCTATCTGTAGGTAAACATGTTGCTTCATGGGTGCACTCATGAAGCCACTTTTTGACTCTGTAGATTTTATTTTCTTGGTTTCCTTCATGCGAGATTTCTTGGAGGATACCTTCCTTGTAGGTTAGTGGGTCTGTAAGGTGATTTTCTCATTTTCCTTCATGTGATAGTTCTTGGGGGATACCTTCCTTGTAGGTCTATGGGTTTGTAAGGAACTTTTCTCAGTTTCCTTCATGTGAGATTTCCTGGAGGATACCTTCCTTGCAAATCTGGGGGCCTGTAAGGCCCTTTATTTCTTCAACTTCATTGTTTTGCAAAGCTATGAAGTCCTTTTCCTATCCTACACTCTTAGGTTCGCTAGATCACAATCTGCATCCTTGACATTTTAGTATACATCTCTAATCCTACTGTTTATTTGATCCACTTTACCAAAGAACTCATCAGTATTCATGCTCACTAAAGTGGGGGAAAAATTTATAGGAGTGAATTTGCACCCCTTAGGAAAATTCCCCTTTTACCCTTCCTCACTTTAGAAAACCAAATTCAAAGGCTGAATTCCACATAAGTCCACTGTCTTCATTCCACTTGGTGCTTGTTTTGAGCGTCGACAGAGGAATAACTATTGGGGATGCCCACATGGTGCATAAAAATTTATGCGGTGCACTTATGTCCTTGGCAGATTCCTATAGTTTGAGCCTACAGAGGTATTACACTTCCCATTGGAAGCTGACTTGTATCACCCTCTTCGATAGAATGACCTAAATATGGCTGTTTTCTTCACTCCTTCCTTCAAATCCACCATTCCTTCATTCATTTCAAAGCTAGATGATCTCTCTTGGAAAAACACAAGTTCTAAGCATTCACTTCAAGTATTCAAGTAGCACTCTTGCACTCTATAGCAACAAATCCATCATGCCATCAACTCAGTAGAGCAAGTGTAGAACAACACCATTACAACAAAGGCTTGAGTCCTCTCATTTTATCCCCCATTAGCCTTGAGCACTCTTGGTGGAGGTGGTAAGATTTCTACTCCTCTCCTCTATTATCTGGTTGAGTAAGAACATTAATTTTTTGTAGTGTTTTAGTGTTCTTTTCTCACTGATACATTTTGACTCAATCGTCATAATTATTTCGTCAATTTTTTGATGAACTTTGAAATGCCAAAATTATGACCCAGCATCGTCGGCTGGGTCAAAATTTTGACATTTCAAAGTTCATCAAAAAATTGATGAAATAATTCTGACAAAAGATTGTCAAAATTTCAATGAACTTTCATCGGAATTTGAGTCAAAATGTATCAGTGGCTTCATTCCTTTCTTTATCATACTATTTCTCTATCATTGCAAAATTGGTTGTTCGTGGAGGTGGAAACACCAAAATGGGGGTTTGACTGAGGAAGACCCCTATAAAACCCCCAACAATTTCCTCTTTATTGTGTGTAGGTGGACGTGCTTTGTGGAGGTAGTTGGCAACCAAGATTTTCAGTGAGATCATTCTTGTCACCCTAGCATTGATCTACTTACTTTATCATGTACATTTATATTTTTCCTATTTCCTAGTGTTGTTTTATCCCCTTAATAACCATTAGCTAGGTCGTTAGTCTATTTCTAGTGATTCAACCTTGTCTTTATAGTGCTTTGGTTGTACAGACGCTAGCACACCTAAGATATTCTAGTGCATTGCACTGCCATCCTAGAACCACACTTTTTCCCTCTAACATAAAGCTATTTGAGACACAATTTTGAATCCAAAAGCTAACTCGCCTAGCCCCCCTTAAAATCTAAAGTCTACAAAGTGATCAAAGGATCTTATAGTTCTCACCATTCTCATCCCACATCTCCTAACACTCCTTTAAGTTGAGGTAAGTTAGGGCAGCCTGCTACTCTCAACCCTTTGTGACCTAGAGCCTTGACATGGTTGGTCCACCTCTCTTACAAGGACAACAACCAGATATTGCACCAATTATCAATGGAACACAACATTTTTGAGGGGTTCCACCAGTGGCTCTTGTTGGGGACATCTATTATTCTAAAATAGAGAAATATCACAGAATATCAAGGTTGAAGTAGACCAATACAAAAACCAAAACCATGAAACTACTTGGACAAGGTAGTCAAATGAGAATAGACCCAATAAAAGAAAACCAAACCTATAAATAATATTCAAAGTTTAGAATGTACATGGAAAGAAAAATATTTCAAGAGAAATATGGCTTCGATAATTATCCATGTACTAGTAGTTCAAGAAGTTACGAATTAAATCTTTTAAAAAGTAGGAGTCCTCACCATGGGTATTGTTGATCAGATAAGAGCCTAGCCATAATGCATCAAACTTACCGTTTTTTTCCTTATCTTCAGACCTAGCATTCCAATTTAACACCATGTCTCCTACTTGAAACTTTCTTTGAGATTCTTTCTTGTCATACATGTTTTTGACCTGCAATTACAACTTAACATTTTTCTTTTGAGTATCTTTTCTCACTTCATCCACCTTCATCAAGGCATCAATCCTATGTTGCATTTCATCACACACATCCTCATTATACTCTTGGAAAACTTTATACATCTCCATAAAATTATTCTAAGGTAACCTTGCTGCAACTCCATAGACTAAATCAAATGGGGTATAACCAATGGTTTTCTTGACTGTCACCCTATCCGCCCAAAGAGCTAACCCGAACTTGGAGTACCAATCTCTCTTGTTCTTATCAATAACCCTTTTAATGGTCTTCATCAAAATTTTGTTGCTAGATTCTTCCTAGACATTAACCTATGGGTGTTATGGTGAAGAATAGGAGACCTAAATCCCATTCTTAGAACAAAAATTGGTGAACTCTTGAGACCTAAAGCACATAACATTGTTTGAAATAGTCTTCTCAGGTACTCCAAATCTTCTCAATATGTTATCCATAAAGAAATCAGTGACCACCTTAATTGTTTCTCTTTTTGTTGGGATTGATTCTACCCACTTTGTAAAGTAGTCTATAGAAAAAATAATCCAAAAGTGACCTCCACTAGACTTATTAGATATCTCTACAATGAAATAAATTCCCCACTATTGAAACGGTGCTTGGACTATAACTAGCGTAAGTAGCAGATTACCCAAGAACTTGAATTTCCAAGAGAACCTATGACATGCATCACATGTTCTTACAAGTTCATGAGAATCCTTGAAAATTGTAGGCCACCAAAATATATCTCTTAAGACCTTATGAGTGGTGGTCTTAGCCATATAATTTCCACCACACACTCCACTATGCATTTCAATTATTAGCTCAGAGGATTTTTCCTTGTCAACACACTTCAACATGACACATTCCATATTTTTCCACCTTAGCTCACCATTTATGATAACATATTTGATAGCCTATAATTTGAGGGTCCTTTTTTCATTATCTATCAATCCTTCAAGGCACTACATCTTTTGGAAATAATAGATAACATTTTTGTACCATTCACAGTCTTTCATATCACAAATATGCAATCTTTCAAAGCAATCTTATTGATTTATTTGATTGGCATCCAAATTTGCTTCAACTATTAGCTTGGATAACCCTTGACCTCTCACCAACTTGGTGATCTGGATGTCAATGCTAAATTGTTGTATTATTTTTATCCACCTACATATTCTACCTATGACTTCCTACTAGGTGAAGATGTCTTTAACAACACTTGGAACATATGCTATAACTATAGCTCTAACAAGATAAGTTCTAAAAATTTTCATAGCTTTAACCAGTGCATATGTTTTTTTCAATCAAATCATATTTTATTTTTGTAGCTTGAATGGAATTGCTAAAAAATGCAATGGGTTGTTCAAAACCCTCTTGATTCTTTTGTAACAGAACTGCAACAATAATATAGAATGATGCAAATGAGAAGATTTTTAGTGGCTTTGAAAATTAGGGGTCCTTAGAACTGGGACATCCTTGATTGCCTACATAATTTCTTAGAAAGAATTATTTGGCTCTTTAGTCCACTCCACTTTCTCACCCTTTTTCAACATCTTGGATATAGGGTAAGTGATCTCTCCAAAATTTGTAACAAATCTTCTTAAGAAGTTAATCTGACCAAAGAATGATTAAATTCCTTTCACATTATTTGGCTATGGAATATTATTAATGGTAGCTACCATCTTAGGGTCAATTCACACTACTTTTGACATAATGCGTCCCAAAAACTTGCCTTCAGTGACCCTAAAGGGACACTTTTTTGGGTTGAGTGAAATTCCATATTGAAGGGCCTTGATGAAAAATTTCTCCAAATGCATACAATGATCTTTTTCTTTTCTGGAGTATGCAATCAAATCATCTTGGTAGATTTCCAAAAATAATTCAATAAAATCGAAGAATGCTACATCCATAGCCCTCTAAAAAGTAGCACCTACATTAGTCAAGACAAATGGAATTTTGACATAGACATAGGTGCCCCATGGAGTAGTAAATGTAGTCTTATACTGCTTAGAATCCTTTACTTTAACTTGGTTGTAACAAAAAAAACCATCCATCATTGACAATAACTCACATCCAATCACCTTCTACAAAATAGCCTCCATATTAGGCAATAGATAGTTATCCTTCAATTAGGACACATTGAGGTTCTTGAAATCAACACATAACCTTATATCCCCATTCTTTTTTCTAACTAGAACTAGATTAGACACCTAGGATGAATGCCTAATAGGCCTGATTATGCCAACATCCCTTAGCTTCACTAACTCTTACATTTTCAGTTCTAAGGTGGGATTGACTGGTTCCTTCTTTTGTCTGAAAGGATTTGCATCAGCCTTTTGAGTAATTTCACCCTAAAAAATTTCCTCTCTATACACCTTTAGGTCATGATAAGACCAAGAAAATAAATGTTCGTATTTTCTTAACAAAGAAATCAATATTGATCTAATCTTGGGCTTCATCTTCTTTCCCACATAAACATTTTTAGGGGAAATTTTAGTCCCTAAGTTTACTTCTTCCAAATCTTCTGGATGGGTGGAAATTTTCTTGGCATTGCTTTTGTCTTGGTTGTCAAAGACACTTTCTATGGCTACAAGGCCTTTAGGAATTTTATTGGTCTTCAACTGAATGAATTCATTACCAGAAATTGTGTCCTTACCATCCACTGTCTCAAAGAAATGTCCAAAATCAATCTCTCGACCTTCATATTCATCTACACATTTCAAAAATCTTAAAATTTCTTCATCATCATTGAAGACTTGCCAATTTTGTATATTTTCAAGGATTGAAGGCCTTGTTTGTACCTCCACCTTGGAGATACCATTTTTTTAAATATAATTAGACCTAAGTTCAATGTTTTCCAGAAAATATTCCACTCTATTATGGTCTCTTTCCATCTACTCAATTCTAAATGCATCAAATTGTTCAATAGAATCCCAAACGAAACTCATATACTGCTTCAATCTCTTATTTTTTGATGCATATTTGGATCTAAGTTGAGATATTACCAATTCTGAATCACTAATTAGTTTTAGTTTCTTTATCCCATATTTTTTTACTAGCCTCAACCCTAGTAGCAAGGTCTCATACTCTACCACATTGTTTGTGCAAATAAAAGAGAAAGAGAAAGAGAATTTGAATGTGTTGCCACTGGTTGAAACCAATAATATTCTTGCACCCAATGCTTCCTTGGAGCTTGCACCATAAAAATGAATAGTCAAAAGTTTTGAAGTGTTGGCATATGGCTTGTAAGTGTTTTCATTGATGGAAACCTAAATCATACATCCGGTCTACAATATAGTTTTGGTTTACATCGACTGAACAAAGTGAAGAACAAAGCATTCAGTTAAAAGAAAAGATGTTGATCCAATTACTTCACCAAACTATTATTTTGGGTTATGGATCTTAGAGATTTTTTTTTTTTTGGTTTTTTTAATACCTTATTCGAGAAGTATATTGATTTACATTCACTGGTATTCGGTCTAGGAGATCCAGTGCACTAATCTGCTGGTTATTTGTGCTAGAAGGCCAACCTAGAAAATATAGTAATTGTGGATGTATAAGGAGTAATTAATTACATGTTTTCATGCTCGATTATGTTTGTTTGGGTCCTCTCTATGTATTAACTAACTTTAGAGGATACACATAAAGAACTAGTGGTGGATCTAGCTGACAACTGAAAAGAACTTAATATTTTATGAAGTCGACATATGAATTTTTAAGTCCTTGATAATGGATATATATATGAGATTAGTTCTATAATTTTGATATAGCTGGGATAGAGAACATAAAGAATGTATGTAATGTGAAGTATACTAGTGTGTGGTGCTAAATTCAATAGCGTAATAGTGAAAATTTATCTATGTGTGATGCAAAGAGAAGAAAAGAGCAAAGTAGAGCAAAGTGTAGAATCAAAAAGAAGATCCCTATGAGATTCACTGGAACTATAACCTGGCATGAATAGATGCTACTATCTTAGTTCATCCTTTAGATGGTTTTAATCTGAACTTTTTTAAGGAAGTGAGCCTTCCCTTTTGAGCAACGAGCTTTAGGCAATGTGCCTAAATGAAAGTGCATTCTCTTTTGTAAACCTTTTATTTGAGTACTCAAATTATGGATTATCCTCCACCATGATTTTCCCTCTAATAGGGTTTCCATGCAAAAATACTTTTGTTATGGTGTTATGAATGTTTCCTTTGAATGCTTGCATCTTTCCTTTAAATGTAATTTCAGAATGGTTTAAGTTTCAGATTAATAAAGTTAAGATTTGATGAACATTGATTCACCCCCCCTCTCAGTGTTCCCTTGAGTCCAACAATTTGTATTAGAGCTTCTGGTTCCTTGGAAGAAGTTTAGCAGCTTGAGGTGGAACTTGGAATGTGATTGAATCTGGTAGTCTTCAATGACAATTTTTGGTGGCACTTGATGACCTCTTCAGTCTAAAGTAGAAGTCTAGGAATTGAAAGCAAGTCTTAAGGATTTTGAGAAATTCATTCAAACATTGAAGGGTCAGATTATTAAATCCAAGGAGAATAGAAAAGATCTTTGTGACCAGATACAACAACAAGAGAGCAAAAACATGGATGATGCTCACATGAATCAGACCTTGAAGGAAATAACTCAAGAATGTGAAAATCTTGCCAGAGACAATGCTATCATAAAACATGAAATGGAATCTATGGTGATGAAGCTGACTAAAGAGATTGAAGAAAGGAAGAAGAATGAGGATAATCTTGCTCAATCCTCAAAAGTGAAATTTGATGAATGTAGAAGAGTAAATGGAGAATTCATTCAGATGGAAAGAGAATTGCAACAATCCAGAAACAATGAAGAAGTTGGTGAATAGATTTTTATTCTCAAAAATGAACTTGGTAAATAGCTTACTCAAGGACATAAGAGTGGAAATGATAAGAGAGGTCTTGGATATGAAAATGGAGAAAGTTCCAGATTCAGACAAAAGAATTTTAGACAAGGAAACTAGATGAACAAAGGTGGAAGGTATCCAGTAAGACAACCTAATGCTCAAAAATTTGATGGATATTATTTTTCTTGCAATAAATTTGGCCATATGGCTACTCTATGTAGAAGTAATATGAAATCAGGAGATTCATCATTTTATGGTAAGTGTTTGAGTTGCAAAAAGTTTGGTCGTAAATCAATCAAATGCAAAAATGTGTCAAACTACTCTATCAATAGAAAGAATGTTGAATGTTACACATGTGGAAGATTTGGACATGTTGCTAGTAAATGAAGATCAAGAAGAAATAAATGGAATGATTGGTCTGGACAAGGAAATATTGTGTGCTACAATTGCAATAAATATGGTCACATTGCAAGATTCTACAGAAACAAAAATGTTGATAGAAGAGGTCCGGTATACAGAGGCAGAAATATATAAGAAGATGACAAAGGAAAAGAAAAAGTGAGTGCAGATGAGATAAGAGATGAGATGAAGAAGACATGGGTAAGGAAGGATGATTCTGATGCTGGAAATTATTCTACACTAGAATCTGGTTCCGGTAATCCTTCCAGAAATTGATTTCAAGCCACTAGCCTAGGGGGATTTTTTAAGAAAATATTTCCTCCCTTGTTTGTAGATGGTACTCGTATGCGAAGAATGGTAAAAAAGGTGTATCAATGATATGTAGAGGTTTTGGATAACTTTCACAAGAAAATTTAGAGAATTCAAAGATACACAATAATTTTTCTGTCACTTTCTTAGAAAATAGAGCACCCAAAAAACTTAGAGAAAATGAATTTATTACAAGTGTATGGGATATAAAATTCAAATTGGAACCATGATTTGTCACTTTTCATTGAAGAAGAGAAGAAGGAGAGCACTTGGTAGCACAATTTTGAAGCAAAGAAGTTGATTCACCGATGAAACTTGAAATCTATCAAGTATTTCAGTTGTTTTTAGAATTTTCATAAAATTTGGTGTGTGGTTGTTAAACCTAAGTATGAAAAGGAAAATGGAACAAATCAAAGGGTCAATCAATTTGGACAAAAATAGAATAGTGGAAATATTAGGTCCATGAGCAATTTGTTGTTACCCAAAGAATTGAAGCAATTGAGAGAAGCCAAATATATAGGAATTTGGATATTTGGGATGGGTTTCTATACTTTGAGAATGTAGAATTCGTTAAATTCATCTTGAGAAGATTGCATGATGAAAATTTAACTTTGCACAAACCCTACATAATTTCGAAGGAAGTAATTGAGAATTTGACTGGATTATGTAGAGTCAGAGATATACCGAGGAAGAAATCCATTCTGGAACAAAGAAGTTGGAAACCTAACTAGAATAATTGGAGATCAGAGGGCATTGATAATTGTGACAATCAAGAATTCTATTACAAAGTACATTGCACACAAAATTTCATATAAAGTCTTTTTCAAAAATTGAGAATGAGCAGCCTCAACTGGCATAGTCTACATTTTTCACAAGATGATAATTGAAGGTCAGGACTTTGAACTGTGCGGATTGATAAAGGAGATAGGCTACACTTTTAGGTTCGGTACTCTGATTATATGTTTAGTAATTGTGAACCCTAATTTGATACCTACACAAACATAGCAAACAAGCACAATGTTAGATCAATATGCAAGGTAAAACAAGGATTCCCCATGAAATCCATTTACAATGCTCAAATAGAAATGAAAACGAAGAACAATGCAAAAAATAAATAAAATCTATCTAAGCAAAGAAAACTCTTGATCCCATGGGGGAGTTGGTGCCAATTTTTATGTTGAAATCAGCCCTTTCCCAACTCCTTTGTAAGCTTTGTTGATGGTTTGATGAGTGATCCACCTTGATGAAGATTCAATCAAGCTTCATGATAAAAATCTGCATAACCTAGCTAAGAATGTGAAGAAATGGATGAAACTAGATATGCTTGAGGAAGAAGTTGAGTATAGTAAGTTTACTCAAATTGTGGATGATCAAATGAGAGGAAGAGTCTCTCATTTATAGATTTTCAAAATGGAAGAGAGTAAAAATAAGCAATGTGGGATCATTCAACATCCAATGGCCAAGTGTCATTTGTCAAGATGTGAATGGTTGAGGAATGAGCAAATTTTGGTTAATGTGCCAAAGAGGGGGAGATTTGAAATTTGAATTTGAAATTTGGGGGGAGAGAAGAGTGGAGTTAATTCCACTCGGCTCAATGCACAAGGACATGCAATAGGAGTGAATTCCTTGTTGGAAGTACCTTTCCCACTCAAATTTGAATTCAAATTTGAGGGAATATTCCCTTTTGATGCCATGTGAGGGAAAATAGAGAATTAAATAAATCAAAGGAATTGATTTATTGTACAAGTTGCATTCTCTAGAGGATGTGACATAGATTAAGATTAAATTAATCAAAGCTTAATTAATTTAATGAAGAATTAGAAGATGTGACAATTTAGACTTAAATTTATGAATTGATTTAAATCAAATTGAGAGGAAGGGTTTAATTAAATAAATGATTTGATTTATTTAAACAAGAAGGAATATGTTAGATTAAATCAAATAAGGTTTAATTTAATTAATTTAATAAGAGGAATTTAGGGATTTTAATCAAATAAAATGAGTTATTTAATTAAACATAAATGTAAGGTTAATTAAATTAAATTGATTAATTTAATCAAAGGAGGTGATAGACCCGATCAAATGAATAATGATTCATTAGATTAAGAGAATGAATTATGATGAAGTGTTGAAAGTATGATTTAGGAAGAAATGTTGTTAGTAATCAGGATCAAGTGTGCCAGATCGAAAATGTACATTTTCCATGTCTACATTTTGCCCCTCTTTGAAGCAATGTACTTGTTGCATTGATTCAAGGAATAAAACTGTTGTGATCAAAAGTTCAAAATTTCTCAATTTTTCAGATGCCCCATTGTTGCCCAAGCAAGAAGGATTATGCTGGTATACTACCCCCTCGAGAGATCGAGTGGAAATGTACGATTTTGCGATCGAGATCACGATAAAATGCAAGAGGAGTGGTTTTTTTTATCAGAGTACTCAAGATAATTCTTTGATGTAGACAAATCTAATGATGTATAGAAAATCATCGGCCATGGGTAGCCTTGTTTATATTTTGATACAACACACCGATTTCAGATAGAAATGTTAGTAAAGGTAAAAGAATAAGAAGAATAAGATGGATGGAAGGAGGATCCACACAAGCTCACATTATTACCTATGATGATGATAATTTTCTTACCAGGAGTTGGGATTTTTAAAGGGCCAATTACTTTATGTTTGATAGCACACATAGGTATGATGCATCAAGGTATAAAGGACTAGGATGGCGTTGTATCTAGTGTGATGGACTTTGACTCGTTGATCAGATAGGAATATTCTTGTTCACACTTGACATACAAAAAACTTGCTAGGACGAACCTAACAAAGCAAGTATTCACCAAGTTATTTTACAAGAACATCCAACAAGCACAATAGATAAAAAAGATAATGATCACTGCCCCATTCCTTTCTCTCTAAACCTATTTTGTTTAGGCATCATTGAGAGGTCCTTGAAATGAGCACAAAATAAGATAAGTCTAAAAAGACCAAATAAATTAAACCAAACAAGATAATGTTCTTCATACTGCTAGCCAAGACTATACTATTGTGGGGTACCTGATGCTTATGTCCATCGCAGGAAAGTTTCATCCTAGGACATGTAGTGATTAGGGTTTTGGTGGGACTGATTGGGTGATAAGCTATTGATATTCCGAGTTGACCAACTTGCTTGCTTACTGACTTAGACTTTTGAGACTCTGACGATTAGGTGTTCACTTTTGAACCTGCTAGACTTTCTTCTGACTGACTTACCAAAGGGGGAAGGTGACGATTGATTTTATTAGGAATGATGACTATCACAGGTGAAAGCGAGATGAAATGGATGCACGATTTTGGGTTTTTCAGATATTTTGAAGTGTTCTACAAATGTTTTTGGTATTTTCAAGATTTATGACGAAGAGACTAACTTAAAGACCTATCCTAGGGGTTTCAGGAGCTAATCCATAGATTAGCCTTGCCTACGTTATACAGAAAGAGACCACGTAGTTTGACTGATGACATACTTGACTCAATGAAAAGATAGATGGGAAAATGGATTGCCAATGCGACAGACGCCTAAAAGATTGACCTAAATATGGAAAAGATGGGCAAATGGATTGCCAATGTGACAGACGCCTAAAGGACTGACCTAAATGTCTTGGGGGATGATCAAAGATCAACCTTGCCTATGTTCAAGCTCAGAGATGACATAGTTTGACAAGATAACTCTATTTTTTTTTATGTTTTCTAACTTTTTGAGATGTTTTTGATTTTTGATATGATTTGGACTTTTTATGATTTTTCTGAATGTTTTGGACTTTCACATGATTTCGACGATTCGGATGTGGATATGTGATGATATCACTGCTCTATTTTGAGATTTTCTTGAAAACCAAGCTTTATTTGATTGATCAGATCAATGGATTAATAGTTTGACTAAGTGTGTTAAGTCAAATAGAAGTGATAATGCACTTGTAAAATCTAGGAAGTTGTGTTATCCTAGAGTAAACTTTTACAAAAGAGGATGGTTTGACTAAGTGTGTTAATTCAAACAAGTTGATGATGGATTGGATAATTTGACTAAGTGTGTTAAGTCAAATAAGATGATAATGCACTTGTAAACTCTAGGAAGTTGTGTTATCCTAGAGTAAACTCATGCACAAGATGATAGTTTGACTAAGTGTGTTAAGTCAAACAACGTGATAATTGATTGGATTCGATTGATCAAGCTTGATTTGGAACAAAGTTGTTTTGATGATTTGTTGTGACGCTGAGGCACACATTAGATGCAACTGATGTTGATCGTTCAGATTGATGTTCGATGAAAGATATAGCTTGATAAGGAACATCATCTTGTCAAAATATGTCATGGGATAGTGATTTGGATTTTTTGGCTCACAAATGCTTTGACCAATCTGATTTCACATTTTCCAATGTTCGAATTACCAGATAAGTTAGAGGATATATATCAAGATTTATTCTCAAAGCAAGATGTAAATATCTGCCCCCCCAGTGTCTAGCAATGTTTGAAAGCCCATGCGTGGATGCTTGGATCGGTATATGAATGGATAGATGGATATGGAAAGCATGCAAAGGATGCAAAGGTTTATCTTGTAACAAGATAATGTTTCAAATAGAGGAATTCTCATTTGGATAGTGCTTCATGGCTCAGATAATGTTGGATTGGATAGGATCAATGAAAATGACCCATGTCAAGATGTCTACCATAAGCAAGTGTAAAGTGTGCACCAAAATTTTCCAAGATCAAGATAACTTGGAGTATAGATGCATATGGATAAAAATGGATTGGATAAATGGTTCATGGATGAACGAATAATATGGCTCAAATGATGGCTTTATTATGAATGCGATAAGATGCTTTCTCCTGAACTGGCGCATGTAGATGCTCAATTCTACACATGATGCCCATTTACCAAGTTTTCATCATGGTACTTGTCCAAAGTGCCGCTAAAGCAGTTTTCACTAGAGGATGATTTTTTTTATTTTTTTTTTTTATTTTTTTTTTTAATGTTTTCAGTCCTTTTTCTATTTTTTTTGGATTTTTGATTTTTTTTTGTTTTTTGTATTTTTTGAGAGATTTTAAGCTCATGCTGAACCACCTGGTGGTGCTAATGTAGATTCTTCTTTCATAATGTGCCACTGATATCCTGTTTGAAGAAGTTTCCTTGCCAAGATACATGCACTTGTATTCAAATTTTGAGATTTTTGATCTGCTTTGCTGATACCAGAGTTAACTATGTCTTTGTGTGCACATCGTGATAGAGTGCCTTGTAAATCCTTATGATGAAGGTTCGCTACCAATACATGGTCAATGTGAGAATTGGATATCATGCGTGGAGGTGTGGATGGAGTGTGTTTGGGAATAAACTATGGATTGGTTGACAGTTTGGAGCCTTTAACTCTCCAAACTTGGGAAGATGAGAAATGGTGGGTGGATATGGAAGTGTGCATAGAATTAGGACCAACTGCTTGATACACTTTGTATGTTGCTTGAGAAGATTGCTTTTTCCTTTGTGAACATCTTTGATGGATACTTTTCCCTTTTTTATTTTTCCCCATAGTTTCTTTGACTAATGGAGTTTGATAGGGATAGTCTTTCTTTGTATTCTTTGGTATCCACTTGTATTTGATTTTTCCTCTGTGCTTTGCTACTTATTTTTCTTTGATAAGGTTCTGCATGCTTTGATTCAAATCGTTCTTTTGATATTGGTCCCAGTTTGTGGATGGGGTGATAAGTGGATGAAGATTCATGACATGACAAGTCATAGTACTGACATTGGTTTCATCATAAGGATTCTTCGTGCTCCCTACATTGACGTTTGCTTGGGAAAATTTTGCCCCCAATTTTGTGGAAGTATCACTGATATGTTTATATCCCTTGCTTGTTGAATAACCAAGGCCTTGATGTTTAGGATTTCCAAAAATCTGCACTGGTTCCAGGATACCCTATTCGTGTAGGTCTAATTGTCTACCTTGATAATTCATCTTCTCAATAAATTTATCTACAATAGGATATGATTTAACTTGGAAACAAGGTGCTAATCCTTTTGTGCTTTGTCATGGACCTTCAAAAGTGTCATCTTCTTTATTGATGAGATAGCTTTCCCTAAGAAAGGTAAGTGATCCAAGTTTATAACTGATGGGATCCTCCATATGTGGGATTAATGCCTTATTGATATCTTTGGCTTGATCTTGTGAAATATTAGATATAGTTGCTTCTTCAAGTGATGTTAAAGATTCACTGTGAAATTCTTCCTCCTGATTCATTTCACTGGATCTTTCTGATTCACGACTTCTGTAGAAGCCTTCTTTATGACCCACTTCTGACATGTCTCTAGATCTCTCTATATTTTGATCATGTGTACAAATGTTAAGAGTAAGGGACTCTTGTTCCTTGGTAATGATGTCAAGAGTATGAGACTCTTGTTTTGAATGAAGATCATCTACGTGTCCATCCAAAGAAAGAATATTGTGGGTATATGGAGGAGTATGTGCTATATGGATATGATCATCATGTATAGATAGGAGAGTGCCCATTATATCATTGTAGTAGCATGGAGATACAAATTATTGATCTTGAATGATTTCAGAATTGCTTTTGACATGCTTTGGATCAAGTTCTTGACATGGGCCGATTTCAAAGAATGGATTGCCTATAAAGGGATCTTGGATATCTTCATTAGGCATGGGAAGTGGCTCAAATTTCATAAGGTCAAAGGATGTCCATATGTTTTGGAAAGGATCATTTCTAGACCTTGGTGAAAGATGTTGATCATGCTTTGGAATACGTTCTTGAGATATATCCTCTAATTCATTAGGTGATTTAGAGACATTTTAAACATGGTCATTGGTGGATGGATCTTGGATTATGTCAATATGATCAAATAACATCAACACTCCTTGAAATAGATCTTTGTAGGAAGGGTCTTGATCATGACTAAAAAATGGCTCTTGATGTATGTTGATTTGATCATCGGATGAGGTGGAAACATCTTCAAGGTGTTCCTCGATGGATAGATCTTGATTATTGTTTTCAATAATTATGGTGGGAGTTTGTTGCAAGATTTTCTAAGGGATTAATTCATGTGATTGTTGTTGAGCCAACAATGCTTGTTGTTGTTGTTCCAACAAAGCTTGTTGTTGGTCTTGTTGTTGTTGCGCTAACAAAGCTTTTTGTTTAGCTTGTTGTTGTGCCAACCAAGCTTGTTGTTTAGCTTTCTGATGTGCCTAGAAATCTTGCAGGGTTTGTTGGTATCCTCGTAGATTAATTTCTTGTAATTGTGCATGAGTTTGAGCCTGTGCTTTTTGGGCTACTTGCATGGGTTGTGCAACTTGTTGGTTTTGGAGTGCCTTTTGGTGGGCAGATTTTTGAGTGGATTGCAACATGATGGAGAATGAATTGGTCATGTTGTGTTTTGGCCGTGGTGATGGTGGATGGGGAATGGTGTTGATTGTTGGGGTTGCTTGGATGGTTGTCATCTATTGTATCGATGGAAAAATGAGAGGATTTTATATGATGCTTTGACTTATGAATGGGGTGTTGCTCGGATTTGGTTGATTGATGGTTGGTAAAGGGGGAAGGCTCATGCCTTGATTTTTTGGTTGATAGATTTGTAAGTTTTGACTTTGATTTAAATCTACCATAGGAAAAGATGTTCCAAAATTTAGATTGGGCATGCTCACATTTGTACCATTGATTTTTGGAGGAGATAATGATCCCATGTATGGATTGTACAAATGCTAGTTTTTAAAATCAATTGGAATTGTAAGGCTTAGCTAGTTTGGTTGAATTGAATTACTCATGATGTATGAGTCAGTTTTATATTCCATGTTCCTCTTGTGTTTTGACCTTGTTGACCTTTGAGGGGTTTAGGACCAATGATGAGATGAAGGATGAAAGTGGTGAATGATATGGGTATTGAAAATTTTAGAAACTTTGGATCAATTCTAGACTTTAGGACTTGGTTTGGTTTGATTTTGAGAATAATTTGATGAAGTGCGTTAAGTCAAACAAGATGATAATGCACTTGTAAACCCTAGGAATTTGTGTTATCCTAGGGAAAACTCACACAAGAGAATGAATTGGCTAAGTGTATTAAGCCAATCAAAGTGATCATGAACTAGAAGACCTTAGGAAGTTTTGTTATCCTAAAGGTAAATTTGTTCAAGAGGATTGATAACTTGACTAGGTGTATTAAGTCAAATGTAATGAAAAATTCTAGCATGAATGATATTTTCAAAGTTCCAAAAGTTGTTGGTGAAATGGAATTTTGATAAATGTGTGGATGGGTGAAGTGATGATTTTGATCCTAAATGACCTTATGAGGACTTGTTTACAAGACCAAGGTAATGAAGAACATGCTTTTCCCTAGGATTAATTCAAACCAAAAGACCAATGTTTTCATAAAAAATATAAGATTCAAAATAAAACAAGCACATGTGTGGTTTAGTTGTTTGTTTATCTTACTTAGGTTTGATTATTTTTACCACAAACACTTTCTTGATTATGCTTTTCAAACTAAATGTCCAATATCCTAATTTTCTTTCATCCCACAAAGTGCATTATGTGGAAATCAAGGAAATCAAGGTAAAGGTTTCCTAGTGTTTAACCTTGGTGAAAAAAAATGATGATAAAATCCAAGCACTTAGAAACCTCTAGGGATATGATCCCTAGGGAAAGCAAGAGTACTTAGATTCGTTAAAGGATATTTGTTTCCTGCAAGGGGTTTGCAATTTGGATCTCTTTGTGGATGTTTTTTTTTTAATTGTTTTAGAACCAAGCAAGGTGTATGAATAACATGCACAACCCTAGGCTGAAAAGACAATATTTGTTGGGTTCCCACTTGGATAAATCTAGCTATGCATATTCTGTGTGGATGGCTAGATGCTTGACCACAATGGCTCCCCTCCATGACACACACTTCTCAGGTCAACCAAGCATCAACACCCATGAATCTCCCATGGCATACTTTCCATCTCTACAACAAAATCGCATGTATAACGTGGGGCGGATCCAAAGGACATGACCTTTTGCACCAACAAATAGATAGGATTTGGACTTTTCTAAACAAGAGGTTTTAATTTGGGCATTCCGCTTATGGGGGACTATCCATGTGGTGAGAGACCATTGTTTTCCTTCTCGTCGAAATAATCCTCATGATTTTTGAACTTTCCTCAAGAATCCACACTTATATACCGGTTGGAAGTCGCTTGGCTTTAGTGTGTTCTCGGTTGGGTCATTCCCTTAGGTGAGTAATTTTTCCCAAAAGGCAGGCCCTCTAAGATAAACAATAGCAAACTAACATATCCCGTATTTCAATCAACCTTCATTGAAAAATAAAGGGAGAACACTCGCAATATACCATGCTCACACTCACATGTTTGGTTCAATTTTAATTCCAAAAGTGAAATGTTGAGGCAATTATTTTATTCACCTTAAGATCACCAAAATAAGCTTTTGATTCTCAAGATCGCCGTGAGGCGCAAGAGAAGCACATACACCCTTTTGATGATATTAACTTGAATAAATAATTACAAGACAAAATAGCACTTGTTCATTTTAATCCCACAAAGCAAAATGAATTCTTTTTAGAGCACCAAATTTAAGTGTGGAAGTTGCCTTGTTCAATTTTTAAACCTCAACCAAATCTAGTAAGATTGTTTCTAAGGTTCATTTTAAGCATTTTGTAAACTTTTGGAAAAGAAATTTTGCTTGTTCTTTTTTAAACCCAAAAGGAAAATTAGTATTTCCTAAAGCATAAAGTAAACAAATCCTTAGAAAGGGATTATAAGTTCTCCCAAAAGTGTTTAAAAACACTTAATACAATGACATGATAAAATCATCAAGAACCCTTGGCCTTCATTTTCCTTCACTTTTGATCAAAAAATCTCCTTTTTAGGCAAATTTCAATAATTGTTAGATTTTTCCATTTTTTGTAATTTTTCATGTACGACTTTGAGAGTCCTATTTTTTTACCAAAAAATTTCTAAAACTAAGATAGGATGAATTTCCAACTAACATTTGAAATTGGAAACATGGGTTTTGAGTTATTAACAAAAACAACTTTCAAAAAACTAGGAAAAAACACTAAAATGTCATTTTGAGGGCCAAGATGAAAGTTTCAAGCCCCGAAAATGTGTTAAAATCGCCTTCAACCTATCTTTGATAGTTGGCAATACATATGCCACCTCATAAAGAAACCACTTGTAAAATTTCAGCCAAAACCCACATCTGAGTCAAAAGTTATGACCTCGGGAAGTTCCTACATCCAAAAAAAAAAAAAGTTAAAAAAAACCAAAAATTTGCAGGTGTGACACAGTTAGCAAAAGTGACACAGTTTGGATAAAAGCAACACTATATAGCGCTGCGCGTTCTACTACGAGTGGCGCTCTGCAAGCATAGAGACCGTAAAAGCGGTGCAATATGGTCAATCGACCAGGTTAAAAATTTTAAAATTTTCTGAGGGGGGAACAAAGCGACACAATTTGGGAAATGAGCGGTGCAATATTGAGCCGCTTTTATAAAAGCAATGCGATATAGCGCTATAGACCTATGTGCGACGTAGTTAGAAATTTTAAAATTTTACAAGCGAGAAAGAAAAAGTGGCACTGTTAAGAAATTTTGCGTGGTTCGGTATAGCACCGCACCTCTAAAAGCGGTGTAGTATGGAGCCACGGCTCTAGAAGCGACACAATATGGTGCCACAACATTGTTAAGTGGTGCATTTTCCTGTGTCCTACAAAAAAATGTTAAAAAAATGCAGAAATTTTGAAAAATGTGATTAAATTCTTGAGACAACCCTCCTTCTAGTGCCAAAATGTGAACCCTAATTTGATACCTGCACAAAAATAGCAAACAAGCACAATGTTAGATCAATATTCAAGGTAAAACAAGGATTTCCCATGAAATCCATTTACAATGCTCAAATAGAAATGAAAATAAGGAACAATGCAAAAACTAAATAAAATCTATCTAAGCAAAGCAAAATCTTGATCCCATGGGGGATTTGGTGCCAATTGGTATGTCAAAATCAGCCCTTTCCCAACTCCTTTGTAAGCTGTGTTGATGGATTGATGAGTGATCCACCTTGATGAAGATTCAATCAAGCTTCATGATAAAAATCTGCATAACCTAGCTAAGAATGTGAAGAAATGGATGAAACTAGATATGCTTGAGGAAGAAGTTGAGTATAGTAAGTTTACTCAAATTGTGGATGACCGAATGAGAGGAAGAGTCTCTCATTTATAGATTTACAAAATGGAAGAGAGAGTGAAAATAAGCAATGTGGGATCATTCAACATCCAATGGGCAAGTGCCATTTGTCAAGATGTGAATGGTTGAGGAATGAACACATTTTGGTCAATGTGCCAAAGAGGGGGAGATTTGAAATTTGAATTTGAAAGTTGGGGGAAGAGAAGAGTGGAGTTAATGTCACTTGGCTCAATGCACAAGGACATGTAAGAGGAGTGAATGCCTTGTTGGAAGTACCCTTCCCACTCAAATTTGAATTCAAATTTGAGGGAATATTTCCTTTTGATGCCATGTGAGGGAAAATAAAAAATTAAATAAATCAACGTAATTGATTTATTGTGCAAGTTGCATTCTCTAGAGGATGTGACATAGATTAAGATTAAATTAATCAAAGCTTAATCAATTTAATGAAGAATTAGGAGATGCGACAATTTAGACTTAAATTTATGAATTGATTTAAATCAAATTGAGAGGAAGGGTTTAATTAAATAAATGATTTGATTTATTTAACCAAGAAGGAATATGTTAGATTAAATCAAATAAGGTTTAATTTATTTAATTTAATAAGAGGAATTTAAGGATTTTAATCAAATAAAATGATTTATTTAAATAAATAGAAATGTAAGGTTAATTAAATTAAACTGATTAATTTAATCAAAGGAGGTGATAGACCTGATCAGATGAATAATGATTCATTAGATTAAGAGACAGAATTATGATGAAGTTTTGAAAGTATGATTCAGGAAGAAATGTTGTTAGTAATCAAGATCAAGTGTGCCAGATCAAAAATGTACATTTTCCATGTCTACAGTACTGTATTTCTTGAATTGTTTTCCAAAGATCGACAGTGTGGTGTGGAAAGAAAATGAACCGATATGCAAACAAATATACTCATATTCTAGGAGCTTGGTTAATTGGGATCAATAATTTGAAATTTTCTATAGGAATGTGCTTGGAAAGTGTGGCTCAGTCAATATTTCCCTTCCAGTAAGAACAATTGAAGTTGGTTCCTCTTCTGATGGCATGGAGAAAAAGTAGAAAAGAGAAAAAGAAACTATTGAATATAGCCCTTCAGAATGCAAGATTCCCCGAATTGAAGGAAAAGAAAACGAAAAGGAACTTGTGTATATTCTAGATGAAGAATTTGATGAAGAAACTGAGGATCCACAGGGAAATGAATCAAAACCAGAAAAAGTTAGTGAGGAAGAAGATGACCTGACAAAGGAGAAGCTACAACAACTTATTCAGGAAGAAGGTGGAATGCATAAAATCACTAAGTTATGGTATGTTAGACCATCATATGATCAAGATATGATTTCGAGTCTACTAAATTCTCATGTTGAGCACTATAAGATCAAATTGGAAATTTTTTAGAACATTCTACTTGAGGAAATGATAGAATACAGTTAAAAAACAATGAACTCTAAGGATAAAGACAAAGAAGAAGGTGAAGTTATCTTTCATTTGAATGAGCGGTTTAGACTATCACTTACCAAATTGAAGAACAAAATGAATGAGTTAAGGAAATGTATCAATGTAGCTAATAAAATCTACAACTATTGCATATGTTGGCCTCATGCTATTGGTAAATACAATGAGAAATTGGAGCATATTGAAACAAAGTTGAATGGGATTGGAAAAATCCTTGACATGTTTTAGGATTAGGATGGCACCATCAGGAAAAAGATTGGGGAGCTACAGTATGAACACACCAAAGATAAATTCACCAAGAACACACTTGTGGACACCTTTTGGAAGGTGAATGATCTAACCAAATGCATACTGGAGCAGATGGTGGAGATACTAAGGAAATGTGAGAAACTAGAGGAAGCAATTACAATTCCAGAATCTCTAACTAAGATTGTCAACAAAACATCCAAGTACAACAGATTGATTATAATAATTGGGATCACAATAGATGCTTGGAAGAAGTTCCTTCTAGAAATGAAGGAAAATCATAAGATAATTTTCTAAAGTAACAGTTGCCTATTTTCAACACTGATTAAAATTTTGAAGTTTTGGTCAAAGGGGGAGAATTTTCGGCATACATATTTTGAAGGTTTGGAGATTTTGAACACATGTTTTGTATTTTTGGCATATGATTTATATATTTTTCATTGATGTCAAAGGGGGAGAGAGTGCAGTGAAAAATATCTCATCAATCTTAGGGGGAGCTATGTTTTTGAAGCATAAGGGAGAGAGAGCAGTAAAGTTTGACAACATACTTATAAATGATTCTGACACTTGGTAATTTTTCACTAAGTGTTCCCATCAATGCTAAAGGGGGATATTGTTGGAATATGTCTTGTAAGTGTTTTCATTGATGGAAACCTAAGTCATACACCCGGTCTATAGTATAGTTTTGATTTACACCGATAGAACAGAGTGAAGATCAAAACATTTGTATATTGATGCACATTCACTGGTATGTGATCTAAGAGATCCAATGCACTAATCTGTTGGTTATTTGTGCTAGAAGGCCGACCTGGTGAGTATAGTATTTGTGGATGTATAAGGAGTAATTAATTAAATTTTTTTTTGCTCGATTATGTTTATTTGGGTCCTCTCTATGTCTTCACCGACTTTGGAGGATACGCATAAAGAACTAGTGGTGGATCTAGCCGACCATTGAAAAGAATTTAATGTTTTATGAAGCCAACATATGAATGTTCAAATCCTTGATAGCGGATATATATATGAGATTGGTTCAATCATTTTGAAATAGCAGGGATAGAAAACATAGAAAATGAATGGAATGTGAAGTATACTAGTGTGTTGTGTGAAATTCAATAGAGTAATAGTGTGAATTTATCTATGTGTGATGCGAAGAGCAGAAACAAGCAGAGTAGAGTAGAGCAGAGAAGAGCGAAGTGCAGAATAAAAAAGAAGATCCCTATGAGCTTCACCATAATTGTAACCTAGCATGAATAGATTTTACTATCTTAGTTCATCCTTCAGATGGTTTTAATTTGAACTTTTGTACGATAGTGAGCCTTCCCTTTTGAGTAGTGAGCTCTAGGCAGTGCTCTTGAATGCAAGTGCATTCTCTTTTGTAAAATTTTTATTTGAGTACTCAAATTGTGCATTGACCTCCACCATGGTTTTTCCCCTAATAGGGTTTCCATGCAAAAATCCTTGTGTTATGGTGTTATGAATGTTTCCTTTGAATTCTTGCATATTTCCTTTAAATGTAATGTCAAAATGGTTTAAGTTTCAGATTTAAAAAGTTAAGATTTGTTGAACATTGATTCACCCCCCCTCTCAATGTTCCCTTGAGTCCAACACAAAGATCATCATCACCGAATAATTTTATAATTTATTTCTCAATAGGTGTAGGCTACCTATCACTTTCCCTCGATAACTCTTCTATCATGAAATCATTAATATCAGTATCCACAAAGTGGACTATATTATCTTCGAGAAAATTCTCAATCATGTGAGGCACCTTAGACTCCCTAACCAATTTTCCATCTCTTCCATCAATTGGGAAGGTGGAAAAAGACATATCACATTACATACTACCCCCCATGGAGGCACTCTGTTTTCTTGATAGAAATATTCTATAATTTGGTGGGATGTTTACTGCTACCACACTCATTCTAAATTCCTTTTCTGGAAATGCAGTAAGTCTATATGGGTGCTCATTGATCACACCAATTATAGGGACTTCTTTAGAATCCATGACATAAAATTTTCCATGGGAAATATCAATTTTAAATCCAATTGCCTCCATGATCTTAGCTAGCATAATATTATTAGATACTCTTGAATCAATCATACAATTATTCAAGAATTTTCCTTCAACAATTAGAGTCACAAAAAAAGGATCTATATTACTAGGACAAATAGTTACTAGATTTCCTACATAAATGTGAGGGATCTCAGTGATTTTTCCCTCAACCTCCTTTTCTTTCATTTCTTTCCCACTCACTTTAGGTGGAGTAGACACCACTAATTGATTATAGGTTGTAGTAGCACCATTGATAAGGGTTACTATCTTTTGTTTATGCTCATAAATTCTCATCATTTCAAGCAAGGGAACATAAAAATTTACTTGATAAAGTAATTGAAACATATCAACAGGATTATATTTAGGTGGATTGATTGGTATCATACCTTGTTCAATGTTGTTCTCCTTCTTTTGTTCACCTTTTTTAACTTTAGGCTTGGCATCCTTCTTCTCAGGCTTAGATTTTTTCTTTTTTGTTTTCACCTTCACAACAAGAGAATTACCTTCTCCTTCAATCTTTATTTTCTCAACCTTCTTTGCCAAAATTTTGTCTCCTTTTATCTCCTTGGTTCTAGCCTTATCCCCCTTATTATTAGCTTTAGGTTATTTATCCTTTACATTATGCTCTCTGATGAATAATCTAGTAGCTTTACCCTAATCTCCACTCGCCATTCTATTTCTTAGGTGATAGGAGCTTCTTGCCTAGGAAACTAAAGCTACTATAAACATTGTAATTTCTTCATCTAAGGGTTTCCTTAGAGACACATCATCCTCAACTATTTCCAATGTGCATAGTTCATGATCATCATCAAAGTATTCATCAAGAAGGACTTGCTGGTGATATGCATTTTCTCTTTACCTTTGGCCATCTACATCAATTTCATGGGACTCCTCATTAGATGAAAAATAATCATTAGTAAAATCAGACCCACTCATGATCACATTAACTTCAACACCATCATCATGAGACTGATCATAATATTCCAGTGTACCTTGTTTAGCTTCCACCAATTGGGCAACTGTACATTGGTGAGGAGAGTGGGGCAACTGACAAACCATGCACTAAGGATTTTCATCAGTGAAATTTGTAGAATACTTTTCTAGAGTATTAGGTGTGTCCTGATCTTGTTTATTTTTCTGATTATTTGGGACCAACTTTCCATTCCACCAATTGGTTTTGTATGGATAATCCTGGAGCCTTGGGGGCTTTTATTCTTATGGAATTGTTGTTTGTAATTTCCAAGCCCCTTTTCATTGTTTACAATAGGATACTTGATATCCTTGAGGGTTCTCATTACCTTATCTCATTTCTAATTATAATTAGGATTTGAGCTAGATGAATTTTTTTGTCTATCCTTGGGATTCTTCAAGATTTTGACATCATCCCTCCTTCCCACCTTGATTGAAGCTCTTATATTAATTTCAATGGGTAGGGAAGTTTTAAATGTATCCCTCAAAGTTTGAGGGTCTTTATCTCTTAGGTGATAATTCATCTTAGCACCAAATGCATTACAATAAGTAACATGACACGGTGGATCATTCAACCTCAAGTTTGGAGGCAATCTATTCATAGCCTTTTGAAATTAGATGTTAAAATCAAAAACCATATATCATTCTTTCCTTTAGTGATATTATTGAATTCATTGAGCATAAAACTAGGGTTAATTTTATCTCTATATTATTCTCTAAAAACTCTCTTAAATTCATCACATGAGCCAATGCTACCATCTGGGAAAAAACTATACCAATCCCTTGCATCCTCTATCAATGAATGCATGAACAAATTCATAATAAAATCCTAATGCTCAACTTCATAGTCATCAAGCAGATAAACAAAATACCTCAAATGATCCTCATCGGATATTGCACTATTTCTAGTAAACTTGTTCAACACAGCCTTGATATCATTGTCAATGGGATTTCGGCATCCAAGAATCCCATCAATGTATAAATTTTTGTACCTTTCCAATAGTATAGGACACCTATGAAACTGATTCTCTTTATCCACATTACTTCTACTAGTTTCTCCACCTCCTCTCTTATGATCCATGTTTTTATTAGTAAATTGATTGTGGGTACAATCATTACTGCTTGTGTTCAGAGATTTGGAATTGGGGGTGGTGGAGCTTTTAAATTCTTCCCCTTTTGAGTTTATTTATCCTTGGCTCTAATTGGTTGGGTTTTGGGTTTTACAAACAAGTCTGGTTCATAGGTGTTCTTTTAAAACGTTGAATTATTATTAACAGTGGTCGGTCGTTTAAGTGAGGTCTTAATCCCTTTTGGTCGCGACTTTACCGGCCCCTCTTTACCTGTCCTTTTGATCTTTTGCACCCTTACCGTATTGTATTTTTCCATAGTGTTGGGCTGATAAATTATTTTAGATTAACCTCTAAAAAATCTTGTTCGACTTCAAGGGTTGTTTCCCCATCCACCTATTCAGTCTCCTTTTTTATAAATAACTTTTTCGCATGTGCAGATTACATAGCAATCGGATGAAGTAATATTCATCTGGACTGTTCCTCGTAGACGTCGCAAGATTTCTTGCTGACGTCATAAAAGTGGCGCGAGGCATGCAAGATGCTGCCACCTGTCGCATTTGATGGTGGGGACCAATTTTCTTCATTGACTGATGATGTATGCTGGTGCTGATAGCTATTTCTTTACCAATGCATAGTGGTCATCCCTTATTGACCTTGCGCAATTAAAATTTCAGTTTTAATAATGCTGTGAGGTGTGAAAATTGTTGATGCATGGACACCGATGTTGTACGATGGATGACCAAGGTGGGGCTCATTCTATGATGATGTGGTACCCGGTTGGTGTTGTACTATAGCCATTTTATCTCTTGCGAGTGAATAGTAATGGTCAAGTTCGACTCTTCTCTCATAATTAAATGCTAAAAGATTAGTGAATTTCTATTTTCGTGTATATCTCCATGCTGACGAAGAATTGCTTGGTGTCGAGTGAGGAAAGCCATCTTTGTGATTTTCAAGCCTCACTATCATTAACGTTTTGCAAGTGAAACCGTAAGTAACACGTGTACCATTTCTTGTGTTTTTAGAAAGTTTTATGGTTGCTTGAAGAACCATTATCAATTGTTTCTTCTTTCATCCTTGAAAGATTGTTTGAGTAGATTTTCTTTAAAGGATTTTGGAGCTTGTCTTGATAATTGCTGAGGTTTATAGAATTTTGAAGCATTTCCTATTTAAAGCTATAGAGTGTGAGTAATAACTATTAGATATATATGAAAACCCTAGCTCAAGTTTTTATGTCTTGTATAAATGGTGCCCAAGGCACGAAGCTTTGGCTCTGAGGCCACTACCAGACCCTTTTCCCAAAACATCATAGATTTATTAAAGCCTTCTACTAGCAAAAGGCCTGAGGGAAAAGCTTTGTTGTATGGGCAGTAGCAAATGGAAGGATTAACTATCAAACAATGTGCAGCTCGGGATGTTGAATTACCATATATTGGATGGTAGTTGCTCTCAAACTAGTTTGGGAATAGAATTTTATGTGTTCCTTTATGTAACCCGTGGAGGTTGGATTTAGGAGAGCTAGTGGTTCCTAATATATACTTGGATGTAGATTTATTGAAATATGTTGCTGTGAGGTATGACCCTATAACCAGAGTTGTTAGAACTCATTTTGGCATAGAAATGATAAAGATAACCAGGGAAGAAATTGCAGAAATATTTGGTCTACATGAATGGAATCAGGACATGGTTACCATAAATCTCAAGGCCTTTACAGAAAAATACAGAAACACCAAGGGTTTGTTCAGAACATCTCTTTTGGTACCTCATTTGGCAACCTCAGGAAAAGGAAAGAGTAAGAAGCAGGTGGTAATTGGAAAGAATGAGCCAGAGCCTTTTCCTATCAACTATTTCTCTAGCTATTTCAGGAAGATAGTTTGTTCCTTGTACCATATTCTGGGAATTAGTTTGAAGAATACTCTGCCTACCGATGTCATGTACATGGCTGTGAACATTCAACATCTAGGTTTTAATGTGGTATATGATTTTGCCACTTATTTGGAAAAGAAGATGCATGGATGTCTAATAGCTCTAAAGGAAGGAAAGATGTGGGCTGGTTTCAAGTGGTATTCCCTGTTGATTCACATGTTTCTATATAGGGGCTAGGCAGTGTTTGAAAAGGATATGGAATTGAAGAAAAAGGTGGGAAGTATTGAAATACATGTCCAATATTGGACTAGGATCCTTGATATGCAAGATCACAATTTGATTATGTAACATTCCAAAATGTCTTTAGATCAAAATTGAAGAAGGCTCTTGTTCTTAACCCTCCTAGAATTCCTAAAGAGATTCATGATTTCTTGAGGCCAATTGAGAGAAGGCCTGAATTGAAATTGACACATAATTGGGGAGATAGCATCCCTTACCATAATACAACAATTTTCAGAGTGTATGGCAGAAATTTCAACCCTTATGCTTTGTTGAGGGATGTACCTCTGAGAATTGGTCTTTTGGAAATCATGAGATAGTTGGGATTTGCTCAAGAAGTACATCTGCAAGTAGAATAGAAGAAAGGGTCTTTCTTCCCTAAGTATATAGATTTTGTATATTTTGTTATGATAAAGGGAGGATGGAAGGACTTGTACACATTTCTTAGACTTATGGATTCAAGAATGTACACCCTAGGAATCATGATCCTGAGGGTTTTATCTCTCAAATGAAGGCTAAGCACCGAACTGGAATTTTTGTCCATAATTTCTACTTTCCTGAAGATATTATTAGGAACATTTTTGATATAGAGGAACAAGATGAGAAAAAGGAAAAAGACCTCGCCTTCACCAAGATGGTGAAGAGAAAGAACGAAAAGATACCAAATTTTAATCCTATACCCAATATTAAAGGTGAATACAATAGGGCTATGTATGCCATCAATAATTTTGAGGGTTTGGTGGGAATTCAAAAAGATGAACCAATTGTGGAAGAGAGGGGAAATTCACAAAATATCGAGGATTACCTTGAAGTAAGGTTGGAGGAGAGGCCTACTTCTCAGCATCCAAAGAAGATAAAGGTTTTCTCTCAGAAAAGGGGAAGCAAGGATGGTGAAGTTGCTAAAAGTGTTGCACCATCTTCTTCGGGCCAGTCAACGCCAAATATTGTTGATTTGGATTCCCCTCCTAGAATTGTTGACCATACATGTCCTCCATCACCAAAGAGACAAAAATTTGAAAGAACAAAGTCGGTTGACTGTGATGGTGATGAGGATGTAGAGAACATTTTTAGCCCTGATGAAATGCATCAAGGAAATCTATCTTTCCCACTGGATACTCAATCAAGTTCTAGGGCTGTTTCTCTTAGGTTGGGAAAAGATGAAATAAGGGGAATACAAAATAATGATGATCTAAGAATGGAGGCCTACAAAGAGTTGATGATGGATGACTATTTTATCCAAATCAGTGCTTTTAAAGATTTTATGTGGAGAGAACATGTCTCATTATATACTGAGAAAGTGGCACAAGAAAGAAGTTTGCACCCTGAGCTTCTAGAAAAGGTAATTCAACCTAAGGTCAGAGAACAAATGAAGGAAAAATTCAAAGAAATAACACCAGAGTAGGGCTGAGCATTAGTATAGGAGAGTGGAGTATTGTTACTCTCTGAATGGGATATCACCAATGCTGTGGTGTTAGATACAATATGAAGGGCCAGTAGGCCACTTATTGCAACTGATGAAGAAGCTATGCTAGCGTTCAAGGGGTCAGATTTTAGTGAAGAATGGGATGCTTTGGCAATCTCATCTCTATCCATTGGATCCAAGAAACTAATTGTTGCAGAACCATCTGATTTTAGTGGTCTCTTAGTTATAAGAAGAGTTGTTGATACCTGAACATTTGAGGTTTCTAATATGGTTGTAAATATTGCAAAAATTCACTAGAGCAACTGTTGAGGATCTGACCAAGGGTCGGAATACTCTTAGAGGCCAGTACAATGATGTTATTATTGAATATAATAAGAGTCAACAAAAGATGGAAAAGCTAGAAACTGTGTTGGGTTTTTTAAAACAACAAATGGAAACATTGAGGTCTCAAGGGTACGCTAGTTCTAGCCGCACTATCTCTGACCCACCTGTGGAACAATCTCAACCCTCTTCACTAGGACAATCCTTAGCTATTATTCTATATAGCATGGGACAAGTTTCTATTGTAGTTGAAAGGGCTAATAGCCCAGGAAAAGGACTCTCGAGGGATAAATTAACTCAACAAGTTGAGGAATATAAGGAGATGGTCCAACAAATTCAGGAATCTGTAGGAAGGAGAAATTCAGTGATTGTTGACACTGTGCTGAAAAACTTAAGTAGGAAGGTTCAGGGAAAAATGAATAGTGTTCATTCAAATTTTTCTTTAATGTTGCAGGCACTTAGGATGTTCCCAAGAGATAGAGAGGTGGAAACTCCATTGCTAGATAGATGGAGCTCTAGAATTTAGAAGTTGAAATTCATGGAAGTGGGAGAAAAACAACATGGCGATAAATATCCTATGGTCATTTCAACCTACCAATTTGTCAAGGGAATTATGGAGAAGAAGTTTTATGGGTATGTTACCCCTATGGAGTTAAAGATCAAATGGTTAAAGACTATATATGATGGAGAATACTTAACTCCTTTGCCACATATTCTACATAGTGAAGATGAGATACAACCTTTGCAGACTTGAAAAGATCAAATGACTAATATAATGATTGCTCAGACCCATGAGATATGAAAAAATGCTAACATTGGTATGCTGGAGAATACATTGGAGAAACTATCATTTTTCATCAGTTTCGTAGAGATCTTTGATAAAAAGGCCATGTCAGTAATGGTGAAGTATGCACCCTATCGAGATAAGATTGATGAGGTTATGGATTTTAATTGGCCATCCAAGGATGATTTTGAATTATGGAAAATGGTGTTTATAGATGAATTTGAAATATGAATATTATGTGGGAAATGCAACTCGGTCATGTATAATATAGGTCTAGCGTCAGAGGTTATATTGGAAAATATGCATTATCCTTTCAAATTCAAGTACAAGGTGTTGAGGTGGAGTGAAGTGTTACAATGGTTAAAGATTCCTTCTATGACGTTAACATGTGGCCTTTTGGATGACGGTTTCTTTTCTTCCATAAAAAATAATGATGATTCTTGTATTATGCTTTCCACTCACTTAATGAATTAGGAATAAGAGGTCCATTAACAAATGGACATGTGTACTCTCCGACCTAAAGCTTGTTGGCTCCCTTATTTTATAACACGAAATTTTGGGCCATGAGAGAGGTTTGTTGGAGTATCCGAGGTATGAGAAATAGGACTTGAGTGAAAAAAGAGTATGAATGTAAGTCTAGGTTCTAGAAGATTTTGAGTCAGATAAGAGAACTTGGTCAATTATGTGGTTCTGAAGAATGTTTGTGTAAACATGCGACTTTTTTGAGTTTTGTTTCTCTCCTGTTGTGATAATTCGCATGGATTATTAATGAAATATTGATCGAAGATGATTTTCATTGATCTTCATTTGTTCTTTACTGTGAATTATGTTTAAAGATAGCTCCGGTTCAATGGATTGGTTAAATTCTTTATTTAATCAGTAAGTTCATGCAAGCTAACAATAGGATTCATAAAGAAGTAATAGATTCAGGTATATATATGTGGATTATAATGCGATTCCTATATATCATAGGTGCTTAAGATGAAATTTTTGCTATAGTTCAGTTTTCTCTTTTGACTCCGCGCTTTGGGATATGGCACTGGAGTTTTGATCACGTTTTATTCTCTCATGTTTTGTGTTATGGCTTCAGGATATTTTATTAAAAAATTTCCTATCAATCTACTTTAGTTGTGTTTGTGATTCTCTGTTAATTGGACCTAAGCCTTTTTAACGAATAGCCAATTTCTTGAAGTATTTCATCCTTTTAACAAAAATTGGGAATCTATCTGTTACTTATCCATGTGCAAATAAATTGTTTAATTTTGTATGTTAAGAGCACATTTTAGGGAATACCGTCCTGGATCTTACAGAGTCCGAAGTATAGGAGAATTAGCCTTATCACTATTCTTGTCAAGCTGGCCATACATTTCCTAGACTTTTATTATTGAACATTTCAAGTTCATAGAATATTTTCAAGAAATACATTTGTGTTGTAGTAAAAAATGCCAATAGAATGGCGACTCTGCTAGGGAACTATGAAATGAAAAGTCTCTAGTGCAGAATTGGTTTAGTCAGAGTCATTTGTTATAATATACTAGGTTTAAATTATGTGCCTAATTTTTCATATTCACTGCATGTGACTAGTTTTCCTGGGATCTTTGTGAGTGTGTCGGGTAATGTTCAAACTCTTGTTTAAAGTCACGAGTGCAAAAGCAAAGTACAATTGCTTCATAATTCCCAACATTTTGGGTTCCGAATCAGATATCTCAAACATAACTATTCATACAAATTACAAATAGCAACGTGCAAAGGAGAGTCCTCGTACACCAAAGACCATGAAGAAGACTAGAAACTATGTAGAATAGAACTCGAAGCCAATGCTAGAGCTCAAACTGGGACATGACAAGAAATGGGTAAAAGTAAATGATACCCCAAGTAAGTTTGTTTCATCTCCTATTGTTTCTTCTCCTACTTTAAATTCTGAAATGAATAGTGCTTTTATCAGTGGAGATTCCTCAGAAGTTATCATGTCTAAAATGGATCATGGTAGTTTTCCTTTTGAAATGGCTCGAGAAGTTGAAGCTGATATGTCTAAAGAGGAGGAGTGATGGGGTTTCTAGGAACATGATAAATAGTTCCTAGAGGCCACAACACTTGGTACCATGTCCATTTTTACTAGACAAAATTTCAAACCATGAGGGACCTCTTTGAATGAGGAAGTGCCTTTTCTTCAAGATGAAGATCAAGCAAAACAACCTTACTATACTCCTGCTCCAAGTGAGGTAGGATATATCCTTGATAATGAAATGGATCTAGACAAGGATATGCAAACATTAATTAAAGAAGAAAAGAGGTTGCAAGAGGCAGAATACAATAGGGAAAAAATAAGAAAAGAGAATATGGAAAGATTCTGAGCTAAGCAGTCCAAAATAAATACCTAGAAAAATAAAATTGAAAAGATGAGGGAAGAAGTAGCTAAGAGAAAACCCTTTGAGGAAAGGGTGGCTAAGCCAGTTGTTGATAGGGCTTGTGAAGTACCTAAGGTAACAGTCTCTATGGGAACCTCTGCTACTCCCACATATACCCCTTCTATATCAACTACCAAAACTTCAGATCCATTTTCTGGAACCAAGAAGAAAACCTTTGTAGACCATGGGAAAGCTCATGTTGATCAACCTCGGAAACATTCCCATGTTTTTTCCAATTATAAAATCCATCTTAATACTAATGATGAAACAAATAATGAATCTGATCCCAGGCTATTAGATTTTCCCAAAAACCCCGAGCTCCTAAGATTGCAATTAATAAATAATAAATTGTAGGTTGATCTGAGAAAGGAATACATAGAAGCTGCTAATGTCGAGATTGTAAGAAAGATAGCTTTCCTAAAGATATCTATACCTACTCTCCAAGATTCTGGTTCAGGAAAGAGCGAGAATGAGTCGCTGAGCAAGAATTCTGAGAAGCAAATTCCTAAAGGTGGGGTTGGTGGTAACCAAGGTGGTGGAGGTGGAGGTGGTCATAAAAACTTTAGCCCTTACTCAGAGGATGAAGAGGGAAGCACTGACAAGGATAAATAGTAAGGTAGTGGTGAAAGGGATAAAAGGGGGGATGATAAGAAAGATATTGAGCAACAAAGCACCCCTAGAAATGGGCGTGGTGGAGGAGCACCCTAAATTGATAGATACAAACAATTATGTTTTGGTAATATTCGGGGGTATCCTAATCCAGTCCCAGATAATGCACGACAACATCTCCCAAAATTCACTAGTAATAATTCTTTTAGTGGGGAAGACCATTTGAAAGCTTTTCAAGGCTTTATTGAAGACTTTGAGCTATGGGATGATGACATAGCAATGAAATACTTTATGCAGTCATTAGTTGAAGATGCTAGAGACTAGTATAGAGGTTGATTGCAGAGATACCTTTTGCAGAGTTTTTAGGGAATAATATAGGGATCAAATTAACCCCATATTTAAACTAAATTATTTCAATAACATTACCAAGGGGCATAATGGACTGGTTACTGAGTTTAACTCTCATTTCCAAAAGGCTATGAAAAGAGTCCCTACATACTTGAGGCCTAATGAAAGTGCATGTTTAGTTGTGTATTGTAATGTCGATGATGCTAAAATGTGCTATTTACTAAGAGATAAAGACCCTCAAAATTTGAGGCAGGCATATAAGATGGTGGTAAACATTAAAAATAATAGAAGAGGTTCTGGTAAAGTGGGGAGAAGAGAAGATCCCAAAAATTTTAAAGGCACCAAGAATCAAACTGAGAAGGTTAGTAAACCTATTGCTACTGATGAGAAGATAGATCAAGTCCTTACCCTGCTACAAAAACAAGCAAAAAATGACAAGCCTCATTTTCAAAGAAATGAAAGTTCCCCCAGGCTATAGGACTATCCCTATAATACCAATTGGAATAATGGAAAACCCTTGCAAGGAAACCATAGAAACAATCAAGTTCCACCTGATCCCTTACAAAATAATTCTCTGAATGCCACAAAAAATTTACCATGGTGTGAGGTGTGTGGAATGCCACATTCTCCCCAACATTGTGCAGTAGCACAAAATATGGTAGAATCTAAGGATGATCAGGGAGATGCTCAGTCTCCCCAAGATCAAGATATGATGACAAATGTATTATTAGAACTAGATGATCTAGCCTATGATTTTTATACTTCAGATGATGAGCCTTGTGGAATGGATGCTGATATTCAGAGACAACATAATGATGTACACCACTAGCAAGTTTTTCCGAATGAAGGAGACAATGATGACTATTTTGTGAATGAACTAGATGTGGATTATACTATTTTGAGAAGACCTTCCCATGAAGAAATTGAGAAATACACTGTTGCCTTAGTTGCTAGGGAAAGGAATAAAATACAATTGAGAAACAAAACTATTTTAGGTGATTTAGGTAAGCCTTGCAGCCTGTTCATAAAATAAAAAGATGTAACTAGAACAAATACTAGTTTGGAGGCTAAGAATGTCAATTCAAAGCCTAAGGAAATAAAGGAGCCCAGGATATGGGCAAAGAAAGTTGATAAGACCAAGACAAGGAATGAAGCTATACCCTAGAACACCAAAGACAACAATCAACACTCTTCTAATGATGAAACTCCAAAGGGAAAAGAAAAGGTAATTTTTGAAAGCAATTTTTTTCCTGAGTTACCAAAGTACACTTCAATAGATATGTTCCAAGTACTTTCACAAGCTAGGGTTACTATTCCTTTCTTAAAAATGATGCAAATAGATGAACATAAGGACAAAGCTATTGCACTTACTAACAATATTCCTACAAATAGAAATAGTAAAGTGGTTTTTGACCAGATAAATTCAAAAGAGGATCAAGAAAAGCAAAAAATGGTGCACGAAAATATCACATAAAGCTCTCAAATATATCTAGGAACTACTATTACTGCTAATCCCAATCATGTCAATCCTTTTTTCTTAAGCCTGATTATTGATTGAAAAATGTTGAGAAATTGTATGATTGACTCGGGAGCTTCTAAAAATGGGATGCCAGTGAAAATAATGCATGAAATGGGTATAAAAGTAGACAATAAATATGGTAAATTTTATGCAATGGATTCTCGAGAAGTGCCTATCATAGGCATTATAAATAATGTTCCATATAGACTAGCAAAATTTCCTGAGAAAGAACTAAACATGAGTGTTACAGTGGTGGATATCCCACCTACTTATGGCATGTTTTTATCTAGGCCTTGGAGAGCTTCAATGGGTGGGAGCATACAGTGTGACTTGTCTTTTGCTACATTTTCTGTTGAACAAAAAGATGTAAAAATAGAGCCCCTCACATGATTGAAAATATGGAGGAACCACTAGAGCCTATCAGAATTAACTTTGTGGAAACTGACCTAGAAAACTTCCATGTTGAGGAAGATAAAACGGAAGAAGAGATCCATTCAACACCTATTGATAAAGAAGTACTGAATATATCATCAGAAGGTGACCTATGGATAATGCATTTTGATGGAGCTTGTTCCAGAGATGGCTCAGGAGAAGGAATTTTCTTCATTTCCCCACAAGGTAAAACATTCAAATATTATTTCTTGTTGCATTTTTCTTGTACCAACAATGTTGCTCAGTATGAGGCTCTCATACTCGATCTGAAGATAGCTTCAAATCATGGTATTAAAGTGTTAAAAGTGTTGGGAGGTTCTGAGTTAGTTGTTTCCTAGATTATATCCCACTTTGAAGCTAAAGATAAAAGACTTAAGCAATACAAAAATGCAGTATGGGATACTATTGAAGGATTTAGTGCTTTTGGTATTGAATGGGTTGAAAGAGGACAAAATGCTAAAGTTGACTTGTTAGCAAACATAGTTGTCAAACTGGATGATGTCACTTTTGGTGGCATCTCACAAATAGAAGTACAAACTAGGTGTACAATACCTAATAACATCTATAACTAGCAAGTGTTTGATGATGACACAAATTTTTTGAAATTCTTGCATTGTGTGGATCAATATGAGAGCCAAGAAATTGATTTTGGCTTGTTTGTGACTGAAATTGATGGGTTGGAAACCCTATTTGGGAATGAGGTGATTCAACTGAAAACAAATACCATGCCTTAGGGATTAGTTGCTTTTGAAAGGGTTCTGATGGTCTGGATATATCAAATACTAAGCAAGCACCTACTCATAAGGAGGACGTAGATGAAATAAACTTAGGAACAAAAGGTGCTCCTAAGAAGGTTTATGTTGGAAGGAAAATGAAGCCATTTTTTAGAAGCATGTTGATTACTCTACTTAGAAAATATAGACATATTTTCGCTTGGTCATATGAGGACCTTAAAGCATATAGGGAGGATTTTTTCCAACATGAAATCCCATTGAAACCTGACATGAAGCCTTTCAGGCAGAAACAGAGACCGATTAACCCTACCCTGCAACCCAAAATGTAGGAAGAACTTGCTACACTAAGGGAGGAAAGAATCATCAAACCAATTAGGCACTCATCTTGGGTCTCTAACTTGGTGCTTGTTAGAAAGAAAAAAAGGGACATCAGGTTATGTGTTGTTTTTAGAAACTTGAATATTGCTTCTTTAAAAGATAATTACCCACTGCCTAATATGGAGGCTATGTTGTGAAAGGTCATAGGATGTGAACTGCTATCCATGATGGATGGATTTTTCGGTTATAACCAAGTAATGGTGAAAGAGTCTAGGAAATTTAAGACTTCTTTCACCACACCATGGGGTACATATGTTTATGTAAGAATGCCATTTGGACTAATATATGCTGGAGCAACTTTTCCAAGGGCTATGGATCTAGCCCATGCTAAATTTGTTGATTTGTTCCTTGAAATTTACCATGATGATCTTACTGCCCATAGAAAGAGTGAGGAGGACCATTGCTCTCACTTAGAGAAATTTTTTATTAGAGGTTTGGAATATGGGATATCTCTAAATCCTAGGAAATGTGCCTTCAGGGTAAAAGAAGGAAATTTTTTGGGGCATCTTGTTTCAACGAACGGGGCTCAGATTGATCCTAAAAGAGTGGTTGATATTGACAGAATTACAAAACCGATGAATGTAAAGGGCATCCAATCTTTCTTTGGACAGATAAATTTCCTAAGAAGATTTGTCACAAATTTTGTTGAAACTATTCGCTCAATATCTAAGATGCTGAAAAAGGGAGAAAATATTGTATGGATAGGAGAGCCATCCAAAGCCTTTCAAGCTATCAAAGATGCAATCAAGAAAGATTTTATTCTCAAGTCACCTGATTACTCAAAACCATTCTAGTTGTTTAATTTTTCCTCTTTTCATACTATAGCCGGAGTGTTATTGCAGAAAAACAATGAAGGTTTTGAGAAACCAATTGCATTGTTTAGAAAATCATTGCAAGCTGTGGAATTAAAATATGATATATCAGAGAAGAAAGCATATGTCCTAGTAAATGCAGTTAATAATTTTAAGCCCTACCTAATTGGAGAAATTGTTGTTGCATATGTGCGAATGGCTACAGTTAAATATATTTTCACTCAACAACAGACTAAAGGAAGTAGATGTAGATGGATAAATAGAATCCAAGAGTTTAATATTGACATAAAAATCACCAAGATTGTAAGGGGTCAAGGTTTAGCCAAATTAATGTCTGAAGAAAATATGGAGGCAAAGCAAATAAACAAGATAGAACAAAAGAACATTGCACCTATCTAAAATATGCAAACTTGTGGCTAGTATAGAAGGATTGTTGAATATTTACAAACAATGTAATGTCCTGAAGGTATGCCCTTTACTGAGAAAAGAACCTTTAAATTGCAAGAAATTAGGTATGTCATTATTGATGGTGAGCTCTAGTGGTGGAACCTTGAAGGTATTATACTCAGATGTGTGGATGGAGACCAAGCAGAGGATATAATTATAGAAATGCATAAAGGATCCTATGGAGTCCATTACATGGCTAAGAAAATGGGTCATAAGATTTTAAGAGCAGGATACTAGTGGTCTATTGTATTCAAGGATGCTCATAGGTATGTCAAAAGATGTGATGCATGTCACAAGTTTTTTGGTAAGTTGAAATTTTCTGGTAATCTTCCTTTAAGACCTGTGTCTATTTCAGCTCCTTTCCAGCAATGGAGTATTGACTTCATAGGGGAGATATCTAAAAATCTAGTGGAGAACATGCACAAATATTGGTGGCAATTGATTAATTTACTAAATGGATTGGAGAAATCCCATCCAGAAGGACTACAAGTAAAGTTGTGATTGATTTTTTGATTGATAATATCTTAAGTCAATTTGAGGTACCTAAAAGAATTGTTTCAAACAATGCAATGTGTTTCAGGTAAGAGGAATTTGTTAATTTATGTAATAAATATGGTATAACTATTTAATATTCTTCCCCTTATCATCCCCAAGGAAATGGGCATGCAAAGTCTAGTAATAAGAGTTTGATGAAGATCATCAAACATATGATTGAGAAGAACAAAAAGCCTTGGGATTCAAAATTAAAACTAGCACTGTGGGTTGACAGGAGAACTGTAAAGAATTCAATTGGTCATTCACCTTTTAATCTAGTCTATGGGATGGAGGTATGTATCCCATGAAACAACTTGTTGAATATGTACAAATTTGTCTAGGAATATGATGATGATGTATCTCATGAGATGCAACACAAAATGGATGAATTGAATGAATTGGACGAAACTAGAAGAGATGCTCATAGGAGAAATGAAAGACTACAACTATAGGTGAAGCACCTCTATGAAAAAAGAGCTGTTGAGAGAAAATTTGATATTGGAGCAATGGTGTTGCTCTGGAATGCAAGATCAAAAGATAAGGGAAAGCATGAAAATTTTGATCCCCTATGGCTAGGCCCATATATAATTATGGATACACATGGAGAAGAATCATATTTCTTATAGTCACTTGCAGGTGAAGTTCTTGAACTTCTAGTACATGGAAAGTTCTTGAAATACTATTTCTCTTGAAGTAGTTCTTTTTCCATGTACGTTGTACATTCATGTAAGTAGTGTATACAGGTGTGTTTGCTTTTGTTTTTTCTTTTGTCTGCTTGTGTTTTCTGGACAAGTCCTTTATTTTGGTTCTCTCTATATCTAGTCTGTGTAACCATAGATTCTAGAATCTTGCTATGCCCACAGGGGGCATACATCCCCAATCAGAGCCTTTGGTGGAGATTTTAAATTCTTCCCCTTGTGATTTTATTTATCCTCGACTCTAATTGGTTGGGTTTTGGGTTTTGGGTTTTGCAAACGAGTTTGGGTCATAGGTGTTCTTTTCGAATGTTGACTTATTATTAATGGTGGCTGGTCATTTAAGTGAGGTATTAATCCCTTTTGGTCGTGACTTTACCGACCCCTCTTTACCTATCCTTTTGGTCTTTTGTGTCCTAACCATATTGTACTTTTCCATAGTGTCGAACTGATAAATTATTTTAGATTAACCTCTAAAATATCTTTTTTAACCTCAAGGGTTGTTTCCCCATCCACCTAGTTAGTCCCATTTTTTATAAATAACTTTTTCACATGTGTAGATTATGTAACTGTCAGATGAAGTGATCTTCATCTGAACCATTCCTCGCAAACCTTGCAAGGTTTCCTGCTGATGTCATAAAAGTGGTGTGAGGTGTGCAAGATGCTGTCACCTATCACATTTGATGGTGGGGACCAGTTTTGTTTGCTCACTGATGATGGATTATGGTACTAACAACTATTTCTTTACCAACGCATCATGGCCATCCCTCGCTGACCTAGCGTAATTAAAACTTCAGTTTTAATAATGTTTAGAGGTGTGTGAATTGTTGACACATGGACGTTGATGTTGTATGATGGATGACAAAGGTGGGGTCTATTCTGTGCTGATGTGGTGTCCATCTAGTGTTGTACTATAGCCATTTTATCTCACACGAGTGAATATTAATGGTCGAGTTTGACTCTTCTCTCATAATTAAATGCTAAAAGATTAGCGAATTGCTATTTTCGTGTATATCTCCATGCTGAAGAATAATTTCCTAGTGTCGAGTGAAGCAAGCCATCTTTATGACTTTCAAGCCTCACTGTCATTAATGTTCTTGAAGTGAAACTATAAAGTAACACGTATACCATTTCTTGTGTTTTTAGAAGGTTTTATGGCTGCTTGAAGAACCATTATCAATTGTTTCTTCTTCCATCCCTGAAATATTGTTCAAGTAGATTTTCTTTAAAGGATTTTGGTGCTTGTCTTGATAATTGCTAAGGTTTATAGAATTGTGAAGCATTTCCTATTTAAAGGTATAGAGTGCGAGTAATAACTATTAGATATATATAAAAACCCTAGCTCGAGTTTTCCTATCTTGTATAAATGGTGCCCAAGGCCTGAACCTTTGGCTCTAAGGCCACTACCAGACCCTTTTCCCAGGACATCATAGATTAATTACAGACTTCTACTAGCAACAGGCCTTAGGGAAAAGATTTGTTCTATGAGCCACTGCTCGTGGAAGGATTAACTAACAAGCAATGTGCGGCTCAAGATGCTGAATTACCATATACTAGATGGCAGTTGTTCTCAAACTGGTTTGGGAATATAAATTTATGTGTTCCTTTATGTAACCTATGGAGGTTGGATTTAGCCAAGCTAGTGGTTCCTAATGTCTACTTGGATGTAGATTTATTGAAAGATGTTGCTGTGAGGTATGACCCTATAACCAGAGTTGTTAGAACTCATTTTGGCATAGAAATGATAAAGATAACCAGGGACGAAATTGCAGAAATATTTGGTCTACATGAATGGAATCAAGACATGGTTACCATAAATCTCGAGGCCTTCAGAGAAGAATACAAAAAAACCAATGGTTTGTTCAGAACATCTCTTTTTTTACCTCATTTGGGAACCTCGTGAAAAGGAAAGAGTAAGAAGGAGGTGGTAATTGGAAAGAATGAGCTAGAGCCTTTTCCTGTAAACTATTTGTCTAGCTATTTCAGGAAGATAGTTTGTTCCTTGTGCCAAATTCTAGGAATTAGTTTGAAGAATACTCCACTTATCGATGTCATCTACATGGCTATGAACATTCAATATCCAGGTTTTAATGTGGTATATGATTTTGCCACTTATTTGGCAGAGAAGATGCATGGATGTCTAATAGCTCTAAAGGAAGGAAAGAAGTGGGTTGGTTTCAAGTGGTAATACCTATTGATTCACATGTTTCTATATAGTGGCCAGATAGTGTTTGAAAAGGATATAGAAATGAAGAAAAAGGAGGGCAGTATTGAAATTCCTATCCAATATTGGACTAGGATCCTTGATATGCATGATCACAAGTTTGATTATGTAACATTCCAAAATGTCTTTGGATCAAAATTGAAGAAGGCCCTTGTTCTTGACCCTCCCAGGATTCCTAAAGAGATTCATGATTTCTTGAGGCTAATGGAGAGAAGGCCTAAATTTAAATTGACACATAATTGGGGAGATATCATCCCTTACCATAATACATCAATTTTCAGAGTGTATGGCAGAAATTTCAACCCTTATGTTTTGCTGAGGGATGTGCCTATGAGAATTGGTCTTCTAGAAATCATGAGATAGTTGGGCTGTGCTCAAGAAGTACATCTGCTAACATAACAAAAGAAAGGGTCTTTCTTCCCTAAGTATACAAATTTTGTAGATTTTGTTATGATAAAGGGAGGATGGAAGGATTTGTACACACTACTTAGACCTTATGTATTCAAGACTGTACGCCCTAGGAATCATGCTCCTGAGGGTTTTATCTCTCAAATGAAGGATAAGCACCAGACTGGAACTTTTGTCCATAATTTCTACTTTCCTAAAGATATTATCAGGAACATTTTTGATATAGAGGAACAAGCTGAGAAAAATGAAAAATACCTCACCTTCACCAAAATGGTGAAGATCAAGCAAGATAAGATACCATATTTAAATCCTATACTTGATATTAATGGTGAATACAATAGGGCTATGTATGCCATCGACAATTTTGAGAGTTTGGTGGGAATTCTGAAAGATGAACGGATTGTGGAAGAGAGGTAAAATTTAAATAATATTGAGGAGTACCTTGAATTAAGGTTGGAGGAGAGGCCTAATTATCAGCCTCCAAAGAAGATCAAGGTTTTAACTAGGAAAAGGGTAAGCAAGGCTGGTGAAATTGCTAAAAGTGTTGTACTATCTTCTTTGGGGCAGTTAGCCCGAAATATTGTTGATTTGGATTCCCCTCCTAGAATTGTTGACCAGACATGTCCTCCATCACCAAAGAGACAAAAATTTGAAAGAAAAAATTTGGTTGAATGTGATGGTGATGAATATGAAGAGATCATGGTTATGAAGAGATCATGGTTACCCCTGATGAAATGCATCAAGGAACTCCATCTTTCCTAATGGATACTCCATCAGGTTCTGGGGCAGTTGCTCGTAGGTTGGGAAACAGTGAAATAAGGGGAATAACAAATAATGATGATCTAAGAATGGAGGCCTGTAGAGAATTCATGTTGAATGAATCTTTTATCCAAATCAATTCTTTTAAATATTTTGTTTGGAGAGCACATGTCTCATTATATGCTAAGAAAGTGGCACAAGAAATAAGTTTTCATCCTGAGCTTCTAGAGAAGGTAGTTCAATCTAAGGTTAGAGAACATATGAAGGAAAAATTCAAAGAAATAACACCAGAGCAGGGCCGAGCATTAGAACAAAAGAGTGGAGTATTGTTACTCCTTGAATGGAATATCACCGATGTTGTGTTGTTCGATACAATAAGAAGGGATAATAGGCCACTTCTTGCAGCTAATGAAGAAGCTATGCTAGCGCTCAAGGGGTCAACTTTTAGTGAAGAGTTGGATGCTTTGGCAATTTGGTCTCTATCTAGATCCAAGAAACCAATTGTTGTAGAACCATCTGATTTTAGTGGTCACTTAGTTATAAGAAGAGTTGTTGATACCCTAGCATTGGAGGCTACTGATATGGTTGTAAATGTTGCAAAATTCACCAGAGCAACTGTTGAGGATCTGACCAAGGATTGGGATACTCTTAGAGGCCAGTACAATGACGTTATTATTGAATATAATAAGAGTCCAAAAAAGGTGGCAGTGCTAGAAATTGAGTTGGCTTTGTTAAAACAACAAATGGAAACATTGAGTCTCAGAGGCAGGCTAGGTTTAGCCGCACTATCTCTGACCCACCTGTGGAACAATCTCAACCCTCTTCACTAGGACAGTCCTTATCTATTTTTCCATATAACATGGGATAATTTCCTATTATAGTTGAAAGGGCTAATAGCCTAGGAAAAGGACTCTCCAGGGAGAAGTTAATTCAGCAAGTTGAGGAATATAAGGGGATGGTGTAAGAAATTCAAGAATCTGCAGGAAGGAGAAATTTAGTGATTGTGGATACTGTGTTGAAACATTTAAGTTGGAAGGTTTCAGGGAGAAATGAATAGTGTTCATTCAAATTAGGCTTTAACGTTGCAAGGACTTAGGATTTTACTAAGAGCTAGAGAGGTGGCCACTCCATTGCTGGATAGATGGAGCTCCAGAATTGAGAAGTTGAAATTCATGGTAGTGGGAGAAAAACAACATGGGGATAAATATCATATGATCATTTCAACCTACCAATTTGTCAAGGGAATTGTGGAGCAAAAGTTTCAAGGGTATGTTACCCCTATGGAGTTAAAGATCAAAGGGTTAAAGACTATATATGATGGAAAATACTTAACTCCTTTGCCACATATTCTGCATAGTCAAGATGAGATAAAACCTTTGTAGACTTGGAAAGATTAGATGACTAATATCATGATTGCTCAGAACCATGAGATATGCAGAAATTTTGACATTGGTATGTAGGAGAATACATTGGAGAAACTATCATTTTTCATTAGCTTCTTAGAGATCTTTGATAGAAAGGCCACGTCAGTAATGGTGAAGTATGTGCCCTATCTAGATAAGATTGATCAGGTTATGGATTTTAATTGGCCATCCGAGGATGATTTTGAATTATGGAAAAAGGTGTTTACAAATGAATTTGAAATATGAATATTATGTGGGAAATGCAGCTTGGTCATGTATAATACAAGTCTGGCCTCGAAGGTTAAAATGGAAAATATGCATTGTCCTTTCAAATTCAAGTACAAGGTACTAAGGTGGAGTAAAGTGTTGCAACGACTAAAGATTCCTTCTACGACATGAACAAGTGGCCCTTTGGATGACGATTTCTTTTCTTCCATAACAAATAATGATGATTCTTGTCTTATGATTTCCACTCACTTAATTAATTTGTAATTGAATTAGGAATAAGAGGTCCAATTACAAATGGACATGTGTACTCTCTGACCTAAAGCTTGTTGGATCCCTTATTTTATAAAAGGGAATTTTGGGTTGTGAGAGAGGTCTATTGAAATATCTGAGATATGAGAAATAGGAGTCAAGTGAAAAAAGAGTATGAATGTAAGTCCAGGTTTTAGAATATTTTGAGTCAAATAAGAGAACTTAGTCAATTATGGGGTTCTTAAGAATGTTTGTGTAAACATGTGAATATTTTGAGTTTGTTTTCTCTCCTGTTGTGATAGTTTTCATGGATTATTAATGAAATATTGATCCAAGATGATTTTCATTGATCTTCATTTGTTCTTTACTATGAATTAAGTTTAATGATAGCTCTGGTTCAAAGGATCGGCTAAATGCTTTAGTTAATCAGTGATTTCATGCAAGCTAATAATAGGATTTATAAAGAAGTAATAGATTCAAGTATAGATATGTGGATTGTAACGTGATTCATATAGATCATAGATGTTTAAGATGAAATTTTCCCTGTAGTTCATTTTTCTCTTTTGACTCCACATGTTGGGATATGGCACTGGAATTTCGATCATGTTTTATTCTCTCATGTTTTGTGTTATGGCTTCAAGATATTTTATTCAGAGATTTCCTATCAATCTACTTGAGTCGTGTTTTTGATTCTCTGTTAATTGAACCTAAGCCTTTTTAATGAATAGCCAATTTCTTGAAGGTTTTCATCCTTTTAACATAAATGGGGAATCTATCTATTTCTTATCCATGTGCAAATAAATTTTTTAATGTTGTATGTTAAGAGCACATTTTAGGGAAAACCCGCCTAGATCTTATAGAGTCCGAAGTGTAGGAGAATTATTCTTATCACTATTCTCATCAATTTGGCCTTACATTTCCTAGAATTTTATTATTGAACATGGAAAGTTCATAAAAGTTTTTTGGGAAATACATTTGGGTTGCAGTAAAAAATGCCAATAGGGGGTGGATTGATATAAATGACAAGAATTCTTCTCATCAATTGTGGGTGTAGGCACCATATTCTAAGAATGAATCTTGTGAACTAGATTCTATGGCACCATATGCTAAGAATGAAGTCTTTAAGAAATCAATCTTTTTTTTCATCTCAAAACTAGTCACCATGATTTGAGTTTTTGAGATGGATCTTGTGAACTAGATGCTATGGCACCATATGCTAAGAATGAAGTCTTTAAGAAATCAATCTTTTTTTTCATCTCAAAACTAGTCGCCATGATTTGAGTTTTTGAGATGGATCTTGTGAACTAGATGCTATGGCACCATATGCTAAGATTGAAGTCTTTAAGAAATCAATCTTTTTTCTCATCTCAAAACTAGTCGCCATGATTTGAGTTTTTTCTAATTCCTTCCTTTGTTCCTCATTTTCCCTCCTCAAGTGATATGTAATAGATTTTGATTTAGGAGGTAGGGGAGGCTTTTTCAGATGTGGATTTTTTGTTGATAGCTAGTTTTCATAGGCTATTTTCCCTTATCAACTTGTGGGTTGGAAACATTAGCAGCAAGATATGGATCAATGGTACTAGCGACTACAAACTTAGTCTGGGTGGTGGCACTGGTAACTTTTACAGGGCCAAATTAAATCTTCTTATCAAGAATTTTGAATTCAATAGGACCTATGGTGATTAGTTTAGGTTCTTGTTGGTTCAAGAATCTCATCTGATCTAACTGTCTTATTAATGTGTCTCTTTCAATCATAGCACTTCTGATTTTATCCTCTTTCCTTTTCCTTGTTTCTTTTTATCTCATCCTAGATCTTAACCTCTCTTTTGAGAGCATTAATATATCAAAAAAGTTCCCCAGGATTTGGGAGAGTAATCTATGAATTTTAGGATTCTTCTAGAACTATAAGGTTTTTTACATTATTAGTAGATCTAGTTAGCAAGTCAGGTGGTAAAGGAGAATATCCATTGGATGTAGGAGGGAGAATGCCACCAGCAAAAAAAAAAATTGTTAGTAGAAATATTGCGATGGTGGGTCCTACTTCTACTTCTACTTTGTTTGGGCCTAGATTTATGGATGCTTACAAAATTCTTATTTGTGAAGTCTTTTTTATCCTCATAATCTAACCCTAATAAATTTTGTTGGCTTTCATGACTACCTCACTTTCTTAAAGGAGATTTAGCTAATTTAGGGACAGGAATTGGAGTACACTTGTATTTGCATCCTTTTATATCCATGACTACTTTGGATTCTTTTGAAGCTCACCTTCCATCTTTTCTTCTGGATGCTTCTTCATGTGAGCTCTACTTTTCCTCATCTTTCTTCTATAATTATTCTTCTTCAATACCTTCTCAATTTATTCAAATAATGAGCACACTGGTGTAAATACTTTACAGTCACCACCCAAAATGATTGGGAATTGAAAATAATGATAACAATTATACACATTTCTTAGAGAATTGCGAGGATTTAAAAAAAAAGAACCCCCAAAGAAACCCTCTATTAGTGTAATTACCCTCAACACTCAAGGTGGGAGATTTACAAAGACACACAAAGACTTGACATAAACTTATGCAAATGACCCTAGGATGATAAATGAGAGGAGAATTTGACAAATATTTTCAAAATTTGACATCCCATCATGAATATATATGACTCTAATCGCAATGCTTGGACAAAGCATACTGGGACATGAAAATTTTCATAAATACTCCCCAACAAAGTCGCCAATCTATTGGTTGTTTTTCAAGAGCCAAGATGGTCTTTAAAGAAGCTAATGGAATTACCAATTCCAATCCTTAGCAACCTAAATGGATTGACCAAAGAATGAGTGAAAGAAGCAATTATTTCCTCTTGTACTTTAGGCTCTGCAAGACTTAGGAGGGTGATCCCATAATGTACCTCAAAAATGTTGAAATGCACCAGACAACTGAGAGGGGGTTGAATCAGTTGTATATGATTCTTTACTTCTTTACTTATTCAATTCCACTTTATCTTCAATCTGTTATTAATTGTGAACATGGAAATGTAGATAACAAAACCACAACACTAGAGACACCAGATTTGTGTGGAAAACCCAATGAGGGAAAAACCATGGTGAGGATTAGCTCACAGTATAGTAGTAATGCAATACCAGATACAAAAAGGATCACTTCTAGAGGGCTCACTACCCAAATAAAAAGGATCACTTTCCAAAGAGAGAGGCTCACTGCCTATAGAAAGATAAAAAGAAATTAGATAATGATCCACCACTAGGAGTTCCGCACACTTCATAACTTGATCAAAATATTATGAATACAATGAAGTACTATTGCCACAGTTTGCTCTTCCACACTCTACTTTTTGCACTTGTTCACACACTCTTCTGTTGCTCGGATCAAATGATGGATGAATATGAAATTCGCTACAACTTAACTTCTATTTATACCATCTTCAACCTTAGGAACATTCTCCAAGGTCGGCTATACAATTTCATTTAAAAAATTCAAACTAGGTTGGCTACTCAACATTCTCATGGTGGATAAGAATGTGAGGGGACCAAATACATATTTAATTTAGGACCCAAACAATATTTTAGATGACACACACACTTTCTCAAATCGATGCAAAGGCATAATGTACCGTGTAAAAATGAGGTCGACCAAACCTAATGAAAAGACAAATGACATTTGAACTATGAACATCTTTAGTGAGATAAACACATGTAGATTGCTCAAAACACTTCACCAGTTATTTTACCATTTTTGAGATTATCTCAGATACATCTGCATTGACTTCAACAAACTTCATTTACAGAGAACACTTCACTAGTTGAACTGGGACAACTAGCAAAAATATAGATACTTCAAAGTAGGTCTTCTAGAGTGCCAAACCATAAGAAGATTTATCAAAACACATAAATAATCAGAAATAGTAAACTCCCAGATCCGCAAGATCTGAGGCCTAATATCAAAAGATTGTGGAGCCAAAAAATTTCTCCCAATCAATAACCAGATAAATTATGACAAACCAATTCACACACCGGTGAAATTAACTTTTCCATTCCATCAAACTAGAAGGTGAAAGTCAGAATATATAATCCACTTTAGCTTATGAACATACCTATAAATCCATATAGGCATTGGGTCAACATAGGAGAAATGCGAACCACAATACAAAAGTACACCCATAAAAAAACTTTCATTATTTCTTAAATTTTCTCCAAAGCACTTGGCAAAGGCCAACTTACTCAACCTATACAGTGTTGAAATCAATGACAACATTAATGACAACACCACCAAACACATCCATACTAGCAACAATCCCCCCCTTTGTCATTGATGGCATCACATGATGTGAAAAACCATCAAAGAAAACATACATGATTCTTAGAAGCGACAATCTGCCAAGCATAAAATTTTCACATGATTCTATTTCCCACATCCTACATGATTTTCAGAAGTGACAACTTATCAAGCATATGATTTTTGCATGATTCTCTCCCCCCCTTTGACATCAACGGAAAAGAAAATTCTTGCCAAACAAATCTCTATTCACTCCCCCTAAGGAGTACACCAAAATATCATACTACAACAATTTACTTCTCTACATACCCTAAGGAGTAGACCTCAAACATTAGTCCAAAATAAAGAAGGTCTGTGAATCCATTGGACTGATGCACCTCCATGTGCACTTAGTTCAAAGATGGAGGGGTAGAAACCCATAAATTCCCTCTGAGATACTCAAATGTATCCTTTGGAAGGGCTTTAGTGAATATGTCTGCAACTTGTTCTTTTGTAGGTACATATTCAAGTCTAACTTCATTCCTTAATACCTTCTCCCTCAATAATTGATACTTGATAGATATATGCTTTTTTCTAGAATTCAGCATTGGATTCTTTGAAATGTTTATAGAACTTGTATTATTACAATAGATAGAAGTAGGTTCATCACTCACCACACCTATTTCCACCAAAGTCTACTTCATCCAAAGTACCTATGTATAACAATATGCTTCTGCAATATATTTAGCTTTTGTAGTGGATAAAGAAACTGAATCCCGTTTCTTGATCAACCATGAAACTAATCTTCCCCCAAGAAATAATGCTCCTCCACTTGTACTCTTTTGTCCATCTACACATCTATCCCAATCAACATCAGTGTAGGCATTCAAAGTGAAATCATTGTCCTTCGAATACCATAGCCCATAGTCTGGAGTTTCTTTAAAATATTTAAATATATTCTTCACAACTTTAGCATGTGATTCCTTTGGTTCTTCTTGAAATCTTGTAACTAAACATACTACATGCATAATGTATAGTCTAGCAATAGTAAGATACAAAAGTCCACCAATCATGGATTTATAGATGCTCTAATAAAATTTAGTAGATTCATCATAATTAATCAGCTTGCATCCAGTTATCATAGGGGTACACACCGATTTGGAGTCATCCATCCCAAAATTATTTAATAATTCCTTAACATACTTAGATTAGGAAATGAATATCCATTTGTCAGTTTGATTAACTTGCAGTCCAAGGGAGAAATTCAGTTCACCAATCATAGAAATTTAACTCTTTTTGCATCTCTTCAACAAATATCTTGCACATACCTTCATTTCCACCAAAGATAATGTCATCAACATATGATAAAACTATCAGTATCTTTTATATATCAACCTTGAAGTAAAGATTTTTGTCTATAGACCCTTTGCTGAAACCTTGCTTTGTCAAGTATCTATCCAATCTTGTATACCAAACTCTAGGAGCTTGCTTCAGACCATATAATGCTTAAATTTAAAGACCATTTCTGATTTTTCTGATAGTGAAAAACCTTCTGGTTGCTCCATATACACTTCTTCTTCCAATTCTCCATTCAGAAATGAAGATTTGACATCCATCTGATATACTTTGAAGTCTTTGTGAGCTGAAAATGCCAAGAACATTTGAATGGCTTCCATTCATACTACAAGTGAAATTTTTTCTTTAAAATCTATTCCTTTAACCTTTGAATATCATTTACATACAAGTCTTTCTTTATTCCTTACTACTTCACCATTTTCATTGAATTAGTTTTTGAATACCCATTTAGAACCAATCACATTCTCTTTTGTAGGCCTAGGGACTAGTTCCCATGTCTCATTTTTCTCTATCTATTGTAGTTCCTCTTCCATTGCTCTAAACCATCTTTCATTATCACATGATTCATTCATAGTCTTAGGTTCTATCTTAGAAAGAAAACACAAGTTTACCTCAACCACTTTTCTTCTTGTCTTCACTCCTTCACTTTTGTCTTCAATTATCTAGTCCTCCAGATGATTATTTTGAACATATTAGGAGTCTTGGGTGTAGGTTCTAGATTCTCTTCTTCTTCTTCTTCACTTTTTTATTTCTCTCCCTTTTCTTCTTCTTCTTCTTCTTGTATTTGAACATAGATAGACTCATCAGGTTCAACTTCAGTTATTTCCACCAATCTATACATAGCTTCATGAACCTTCACATTATTAATTTCTATGATTTTCATCTGTCTCTTATTAAAACATATGTAAGCCTTACTATTATTTGAATATCCAAGGAAAATTACTTCATCACATCTAGCATCAAATTTTCCAATATTTTCTTCATCTCTTGTAATATAACATCTACTATCAAATACATTAAATTATTTCATAGTAGGAGTCTTACCAGTCCATAACTCAAAAGGAGTCTTAGTGTTGCTATCTCTGACTTGAACTCTACTAAGAATGTAAACAATAGTGTGAATATATTTTAGGAACATTTTCTTATTTCATCATAGTTCCAGCAGCCTCTTGCATAGTCTGATTCTTCCTTTCTACAACCCCATTCTGTTGTGGGGTTCTAGGAACATAATAATGTATTTTTATACCATGTTCTTCACATAATGCATTGAACTCATTAGATGTAAACTCTCCACCTGTATCAGATCTCAAACATTTTTATTCTCAGGTTTACCTCATTTTCTACTCTTGCCTTATACACATTGAATCTGTCAAGAGCTTGAGACTTTTCTCTGAGAAATGTAACCCATGCCATCCTAGAGTAATCATCAATTAATGGAATAATGTACCTATCACCATTTAAGCTCCCTATTCTTGTAGGACCAAAAAGGTCTGTATGGATTAATTCTAGCATTCCAGTAGATGATTGATCCTTTTCTTTAAAATTGTTCCTTGTCTGTTTTCCCATCTCACAACTTCTGCAGATTGAATTTGAAGGCTTTATGATTCTAGGTAGATATCTCAAAACTTATCTAGAACTGATCCTAACCAAATTATCAAAATCCACATGTCCCATCCTCTCAATCCAGAGCCAACTCTCACTGATCTGGGAAACAAAACATTGACCATAACCACCTTTGAGTTGATAGATGTTTCCATGAGTTCTTCTTCCAGCTGCAACCATAGTTCCAGATCTTTTTCTGATTGCACAAGTGTTATCCTGAAATACAAGCTTAAAACCTTTGTTGCACATTTTTCCATCACTTAAGAGATTATGCCTTAAACCCTTTACATAATAGATATCATTAGTGTTATGTTTTCCATAAAATCTAATTGTTCCTTTACCAACAATCTTAGCACCAAAATCATCTCCAAGCATGACTATACCTCCATCGTACTTCTCAAGTTTAGTGAACTTAATCTTATCTCCTATCATATGATTAGAACATATTTTGTTAATTACCCAAAATTCTTCATCATGTCTGACATGAAAAGAAGTTACCAGAGTACCTTTTGATTCATTCTTCTTACACTTTGGACTAGGTTCTTTTGCATATTTCCTTTCCAAGGCTAGAAACAAATATTCATCTTTGTCTTCCTCAAGGTCTGATTCATCATCAAAATTCCTACATCTTCCTTAACATAATGCAAATTTTTGAACTTCATAGCCTTCTTATCCTTGTAATTATTTTTATTGTCCTTATTTTTCTTTTGTGTAGCTCTATTAGGAAAAAATGATGCATAATGACCAATGTTTCCACAACTAACACACTTAAAAGGAAACTTACATTTGTATTTACTATTACCTTTCTTCAATCTCCTTGTGAAATTTGCTTCCAAATATTCTGCATCATCATCATCATCTTTTGTCTTCGTGGCTTTAAAGGTTGTTTCAGTCTTCTCCGTATCTCTTGAAAATTTTATCATTTCAAATGCAATCAAAACACCAAATAGATATTCTTTTGTGAATGTCTTTGGGTCATACCGTTCTTCAATTGCAGAAATTTATCACTATAATTGTCTAGTAAGGTCATTAAGATCTTCTCAATTATATCTTCATCCTTCATGGTACCTCCTTGATTCTTGATTTTGGTTGCTATAGTTTCAACTCTATCATGGTATCTTGCAATGTCTTCTACATCTTCCATTCTCAGATTCTCAAATTTTTGCTTAACAATTAGGTTCCTTGAAAAATTTACTCTCATTTCCTTCATAAATGTCTTTCAATTTTGTCCACATTTCATTTGCAGTAGCTAAATAAATAACTTTTGATCTTCTAGTTTTAGATAAAGCACTAAAGATAGCAAACCTTGCTCTTTCATTTTGTTCAAAAGCTGTAACCTCATCAATAGAGGAAGGTCTGAATGTTGGAATCACATAATTTGTCTCCACAAATTTCTAGGTGTTAAAATTGAGTGAAACCAGATAACTTATCTATTTCGAGTCACCATAATCAACTCCATCAAACATAGGAAGTTGCAACTTGTGCACCATCTGATCTACCTCAAACAGTTAAGATTTTCATCAAGGAATCAAAGCTCTGATATCAATTGTTGAAATACACAAGACAAATGAGAGGCGTGGTGAATCAGTTGTATCAAATTCTTTACTTAACTTATTCAATTCCACTTTATCTTCAATCTGTTATTAAGTGTGAACATGAAAATGTAGATATCAGAAACACAACACCAAAGACACCAAATTTACGTGGAAAACCCAATGAGGGACAAATCACGATGAGAATTAGCTCACAATATTATGATGCAAAAAGGCTCACTTCCAGAGGGCTCACTACCCAAATACAAAGGCTCATTACCCAAAGCAAGGGATCACTGCCTTAGGAATCATTGTCCAAAGAAAGAGGCTCATTTCCTACAAAAAGATATAAATAAATTAGATAATGATCCACCACTAGGAGTTATGCACACTTCACAACTTGATCAGAAGATTATTAATATAATTAAGTACTGTTGCCACAGTTCGCTCTTCCACACTCTAATTTTCGCACTCTTCTCTTGATCGAATCAAATGATGGATGAATATGAAATTCACTACAACTTAACTTGTATTTATACCATCTTCAACCTTAGGAACATTCTCCAAGGTCGCTATACAATTTCATTTTACAAATTCAAACTATTTCATCTACTCAACATTCCTGCGGTGGATAAGAATGTGAGGGGACCAAATACATATTTAATTGAGGACCCAAACAACATCTTGGATCATGCACACGCTTTCTCAAATCAATGCAAAGGCATAATGTACCATGTAAATACCAGGTCGGCCAAACCTAATGAAAAAACTAATGATATTTGAAGTACACACATCTTAAGTGAGATAAACACATGTGGATCACTCAACCCACTTCACCAGCCATTTTACCATTTCTGAGAACATCCCAGATACATCCAGATCAACTTCAACAAACTTCATTTGTAAAGAAAACTTCACCAGTTCAACCAAGAAAACAAGGAAAAACATAGAGACTTCGGAGCAGGTATTTTGGAGCACAAAACCACAAGCAACTTTGTTAGAACACATAAATAATCAGAAATAGTAATTCCCAAATCTGCAAGATCTAAGGCCAAATATAAAAAGACTGCGGAGCCAAAACATTTCTCCCAATCAATAACTAGATAACTTATGACAAACTAGTTCACACACTAATGAACATAAATTTTCCTTTCCATCAAACCATAAGCTGAAACTCATAATATATAATCTATTTTAGCTTATGAACACACCTATAAACCCCTATAGGAATTTGGTCAACACAGGAGTCTTGTAGACCACAATACCAAAGCACGCACACAACACAACTTTCTTTATTTCTCAATTTTTCTCAAAGGCACTTGGCAAAGACCAACTTACTCAACTTGTACAGTGTTGAAATCAATGGAAACATTAATTACAACACCATTAAAAACATCCATACTTGCAACAAAAACTTATTTAGTACTTCATGACCTGATACATTGAGAATAATAGATGAATTCTCATATAATAGCTCAATAAATGGAAAATTTTAAGTAGTTGGATATTCCCTTACAACATTCAAAATCTAGAGCATGAGAATGAAAGAATTTAACATGAAATAATAATAATTTCACTTCAATAGAAAGTTTTTTTATAAATATGATTTGTTGTTGAATGACCAAGAAGATGTATGATGAATACAAAACTTAGATCAGTGCCTTAACCGAGGAATTGGAGTCAATCTTAACATATATACAATTGGATAACATATTAATGCATAGCATCACAAAGCTTTTATAACACTACATTACAGTATAACATCATTCTATACCAAACTATAACTTCCCATAAATATATTGATACTCGAATTACATGAACCTATAGCTTCATCCAAGCAATTTCATTAATTATTTGAATTAAAAACAAGGCAAAAACCAAACATCCATTGAAAATCAATGAAGATTAAAAAAATAACCCTTGATCATTTTATTAATAGCTCATGAAATGAATACACAAGGAGAAATGGATTTTAATTTGCATGATCTTTTATTCAATTTCTAGTACAGTTATTGAAAATTACATATGCATATCAACTAGACTCAAAATCTAAGATAAAAACTCAGATTGTTCTTTGTATTCTCTTTACAAATTTTTTTCTCTATGATAAATCAACAACCTATACATCTAGCCATGAATTCCATCTAATAGAAATGAAGGAGAAAACAAGCTTCAAGCTATAATGTACATATTTCATATTCCTATTTGATGGATACAATAGATATTCCCCAATGTAGTTATATTTGCAATTTAAATGGAGGGAAATATCACATGGGACAAAAACCATTTACATTTGTTGATGAATATTTTGTCCTGCCTTCTAAAAGGCACCTTTTAGTTGTTGTATCAATATATCCATGTGCTTTAAAAAAAAAAATTTGTACACCAAGCTTGAAGGAAGAAAAGCATAAAATGAAGAAAGAGAAAAGGGAAAAATTACCTCCACGTCTGTATCCATGTTATCACTTTTTAAACTGGAGAGAATACAATACTTAAGAATTACTTTATTAAAGGCCTAATCTATATTAGTTTCAAGCCATGTATTGTATTTATCCCAACCATTACTCACCATTGTTGTTGAGACCAAGATTGCATTGACCACCCCTCACAACAACTCCGTAATCTTCTGGGACATCAAGATATTTTTCCTTCCATGATTGACATTCATCTTTTAAAGGCCAATTGGATGCAATGATACTACCATCCTTTTATCTATATGGAGCATACTTAGTTACAACTTGGTTGTCTTCCTTATCTAACTTCTCTAGGGCAATCCCTACTTGATTAAGCATATCCATATTATTCTTTAGCATTCTCATGTTAGTGCCTTCACAAATTAGGGCTTCCTTCTTTGCAATTACATCATTTTCTTTCTGTTTCCAATCCTATAAGGATTTGATCTCACCATTTTCCTTCAAGATGCTAAGGATGAGACCAACTCCCTTGTTTTTTCCTCCAAAGGCCCAATCTTTCCTTGGAATTATTGAATTCAACTCACAATTTTAAGGGTAGGTTGGAAGTTATTTGTCTTGTTTACATCATTATTAGATCCCACGACCATTAGCCTTAAATCTTGAAGTCTAGGAATCCATTTATGCATAAGTGGAATATCCACTTCGTTGTCTCTATCAAATTTTCTCACAACATCAAACATAGAAGAATAATTAGCATGGATGATAATCAATCTCTTATCAGTTCCCTTGTTTAGATGCTCCAAAACTGATGTCACAATCTTTAGATTGCTGACAAGGATCATTCTATCATGTTGATTGCAACTTTCTTCATATGTCTTCAACTTCTCAAGCAATTCTTCCTTGCCGACTTGCTCTATCCGTTGCGCACATGATGTACTTGGTTCCTTACTTTCTATGGGCACATTTCCCATGTTGTAAGGCATAATTTCCAATGAAGTAATTGTGGGAGGATCAGGGGTAGAAGGTGTTTGTTCTTATGGTGGAGAAGGAGAGGAATAATCTATTTGCATTGGCACATTTTTTCCATATTTTGCATTTGCTCTTATAACAGTGCCATCTTTGTTTGTAACTCCATGATCTTTTGTAGGAATTTTCCCTACTCAACTAACAAATCATTGTACATATTTATGAATTTAGCCTCTTCTGGAGTGACTGACTCCACCATTTCCTTTGTGAATTGGGAAAAATCTATTGACATGATGGCTGCTTTAAATGTAGATGTATTAGAAACCCTCTTTATGATCAACCCTCCTCTATAGTCTACATATGGTTTTGCAACCTCTGGATTTTTTGTGTTTAGGGCTAAGGCCCAAACTACCAATGTGTCCCATTCCTCGCTAAATTGAAACCCTTGAAGTGTAATTTTTTCTTCCTCCCCAGAGTTGTATAAAGGCCAACCATACCTCCTTACTATGTCAAATGCAATAGTAGAGGCTACGTCCCACTCTAGCTTGAAGAGAAGTCCACTTTTCCTTACTAGTTTTCTACTCTCTTGTGTTGTTATACCTTGGAAGATTTATTTCAATTATTTCATAACTTGAGCCTATATGACCTTATTAGGTAGTTCTGGATGTAGGCTCCTCTAATTTGTAATATTATTAACATATTCATCTTTCTCCGCTCTCCAAGAAAATTCCATTAATGCAGGGGTCTTGAAAAATGAATCATCATCCATGGACTACTTACAAGCCTCTTCCCTAACGTCATCGGTGTTGTTCATGCCACTAGGTCAACTTTACTAGGTTTGAGGCCCACTTGCTATGGCACCATCTCCCTAAGGGATGTTGGTTATTTTTTGAGAACCAAATTTAATTTCACCACATGATTATGAATCTTTCCATAATTCACTGATAAGAAAATGTAAGGATTAGTAGAATAACATGTAGAGGATTGCTAGGCTTCTATTTATACACTTCAAGCTTTGTGAAACATAGGAGGGTGATCTTGAAAATGTTTATATGATACTACTATGCCATTTTATCATGAACATTGAAATAAATAGATAATTCTTATATAATCACTCAAAAAAATTAATGTATCAAATAAATTGAATGCTTCTTAACAAACACTCTAAATTTAGAGTAGGATAATGGTGGAACTTAACACAATTGTAACCCATTTTAAGAATTTAATTTAATAAGTGGTTTGTTACTGAATTTACCAACTAAATGTGACATGAATACTTTACTTAGATCAATGCCTCATCCACTGGGCGGTGGAGTCAATCCCAATACCTACACAATCTAATAACAATTTTATACATGACATAAATTAAGCTTAGAAGATACTACATTATAATATTTCAAGATTATATTCCCAACTACCACATCTTATTAATATCCTAGCACTCAATTTGGCATAAACCAATAGTTTCACTCAAGAATTTACATTAATTCTTTGAATTTACAAGCAAGAAAAAAACTACACATGCACCGGAAATCAATGGAGACAAATAAGACAATCCATGATTATATTATTCATAATTCATGAAACAAGTACATAGGAGAGAAGATTGCTTTGAATTTGCATCATTCTATATTCTATTTTCTAGTATTGCTATTTTTATTACATATGCATTAGCAGACTCGAACCTAATAATTTACCCTAAAATTCTCAGTATTCCCTTTACAATTATTTTTGTGATCAATTACAAAACAATGAAACAAACCCTATGTAATTGGCCTTGAACTCCCATTTATAGTAACATGGGAGAAACAAGCTTTGGGCCAAATTACAATTTCAGTTACATTTACATTTGACAGTCAATTTAATTTCAATTTCAAATATCCCAAGATGGTTATATTTGTACCTTGCAAAGTGGGGGAAATCAAAAGACAAAAATTATTTCCATCGCTAAAGATTCACTCGCCTTCCAAATGGAGTCATTTGTCATTGTAGCAGCACCAAAACCTCTTGTTCATGTTAGCCAAAAAATTTCTCCCTATCAGCGCTTAAGACAAAAACACAATCATTTAAAGAAAATAGCACACCTGTTGTTGTGGTTATAGTTTCCAAAACCTCTCCTTGATGTTAGTCATTAAAAAAAAAAAGAATTGACACACTACCTCTATGAAGGTTCATCATTTTTTAAATCAAAGTATGCATGTCCACCCAATACCTTTGTTGAAATTGGAGAATTTGTTGCACCATCATTAGAGTCTTCTAGACCCAAAAGTGTGAGGAGATTCTGGGCATATTCTAGATCATATTCTACCTCATCTTCCAAGGAAAAATCAGGTTCCTCCACATATGAATCATAAGCCTTGTGGTCCTTATCCTTCTTCTTCCCTTCTTGAGACCTAATGAATTTCCCTAACTTAATTTTTTCTTTCTTTGCACTTTCTTCTTTTAGGAACACACCACTAGGCTCACCATCGTCACAAAAAACAACCCTACTCCTCAAGTTGTAATTTGTCTTACCATCATCCCCCATAAATATGACAAAATCCTTCTCAATTGTTTCTGGCCTCACAAAATTCTTAGACATGTCTGACTTAATTATGGGTGTGTCATCATGGATTTTTGACCTCTTGAATCCTTTCTGCTTAGGTTTCCTTTCTATCCTAATGCTTCACCCACTGGGCCTACTCATTTTCAATTTGCATAAGAACTTCACTGGTTTACACCCTCAAAAGAAAGGCTAGGAAAATTTATCTTCAAAATTTCTATAATTGCTCATCGACATTCTTCACACCTTCTTCACTGGACATAAACCAATTCCTCAACTCTCAACAGTTGCAAATTTTGAAAGAACATAGATGAAAATTAGCTTTATGTACAATGAATTGAGCCTTTCACCATTAATGTTCAAAATAAGGCTCGCACGAGCAAGCTAACAACCAACCATCTAACTTTGAATCTTGAATGTCGATCCTTTTGATTAAAAAAAAAATCAATAACGATCCTCAAGCATCACCACTTGCTTTTATGATCGTACTTGGAAAAAATGATGATATCTCATATAGCTGCCACGTATTCACCTACATATTCACCACATCTTCTAAACCTCATCACTCATTGTAGTAATGCCCTAAATTTGTGTCCCAACTTCAGTGATGAGCAACAATACCACCAATGGAAAGCATATACTTCAACATATCCTTCATCACTTGTCGTAGAAATACCACAAGGTTGAATTTGTTATTTGGTGGGAAAACTTTATAGAAATGTCACATTGTAACCATGAGCCATCACACATCACCATAATTGAATTGAATTTGAAGGTGTATTCGGTGATGGGCCAAACCAATAATGATATTAGGTAGAAACTAGTGGCAGAATCATAGTGCTCCACCCAAAGTGCTCTCATCGCTCATCATAGAAATTGAAAGAGGCCATGAAATAATTTTGTGATGACATAATACAAGGAAAATACTATATTCACTCATCATTGAAGTGGAATTGAGGAGCCAAAGAATTTTAGAAACAAGCAATAAGTAAAGGAACCAAGAGCCCATCGCTCATTGTAGTAATGAACTCGATGATAAAAATGACTTTAGCGATGAGTGATGACATAAAATGACAAGAAAAGGGACATGCACCAAGTTGTTTTAAGAGAGGGGACTACCTAGGACAATGCAATGTAAGGTCTCAATAGATTAATAACATTTCTTTCAAAGGATTTAAAGGCCAAACAAGGCCGATATTTTTTTTAGACTGCAAGAATCGGTCGGGTATCCATCCCCCTATAAACTATAGTGCACTTTGTAAAAAAATTTCATGTAATTAGTGACTCTAGAATGAAACACCCTCTAGTACCACAGATTTGGGGGAGACTAGACCTCATGACCTCTTTCTTGCAAGAGGATGCTTTGTTGGCAATATAGGAAAGAATTCCCACCAGCTCACCAAGGAGCCTCCCCTTAATATGAGGGTAAACAACAAGCTCCATTTTTGAAATTGTAGAGAGTGACCTCGTGAGGTTTGAACCTTGGTTGTTGGCTCTATAGGTAAGAATCCCAACCATTTCACCAAAGGATCACCCCTGCCAAAAAAGGCCGATTGAACAACCTTATAAAATATATTAAATCTTAGACATAGGCATATGAAAAGATCTAGTGATGGGTAGTGGGAGATCCTAACAATAAGGGGTTGGTTATGCATGGATTTCAATGACTCAAGATGTTCTATCATGATCAAGAATGGAGCATAGAAGGTCAATGATGGGTTATAAAATTTTCCAAGGACATCAAATTTGAGGGTTGTTTAGGAAGGGTTTTAGAAATATAAACCCTAAGGCATGATGACAAACAAAACCCAAAGCCCCAAGACATGAAAATAGCCAATTTGTTTAGAGTTTTTAGATGAAACACAAAACACCTTAAGGGCTCCATCATTGGCTCCTATTGGGGATGCACGTTCCTCTAGAACAAAGAAAGATCCTAGAATCTCAAGTTGAAGTAAACCAATCATAGAAATACAAAACCAGGCCTTGTTTAGACAAGGTGAGAAGACTAGACCGAAGAAAAATGAAAAATTTACAAAATTTACAAGACTGTACAGTGCGCTCCCCACTTCAAAATTTCTCTGAACCCCTTTTAGTTGTACACACCCTTTAGCCTGCATCTACAATTTAATAGGTTTCAAATTCTCTTGGTGGCCCCAGGCCCCCAAAAATGAAGAACAAGTATCTACCTCTATCAAACACTTTACTTTTAGTTTTCTAAACCAAGCCAATTTTGTAAACAATGGCATTGTAAATCTGAAAAACAATATCATCACTAGTACATCTAAACATATCACTATGTTTTCCAAAGCCATCACTAATTCTATCAATTTGATAGTGGCAGTCAAGCCCCAACTGAAACTCACAGTTAATGGGACATGTTAACTTGTCCAACTCATACTCATATTCCATTAAGTACTCATCCAACTGAATCAAGAAGTGAAAAAACTCATAGTCCATTTGATCATTGACATCATAGGACCTAACATCAAATTCATCTTACACATCAAACATGCAACTTTCATAGGCACATTTTTCAATAATCCCATCCAAAGGTATAGACCTTGACCCTTTGAATTCAGATTGTATCTCCAAATATGAGAGATCATAATAAATAAAAAACTCAAATAAATCTTGGGATACACCTCTTGATTTCAGTCCCATGTTATACAAATATTCACCTTGTGTGATGAGCAAGAAATGTTCATACACAAGCATATTTTCAAACCGATTCTCACATTCACCTGAGCATTTCAAACCCTTTGCACTATCACAAGCTCCACCACTTTGGAAACATGGTCTATCATAATCCATTATATCTTTTCTCAACTCAATACCGAGATTATCATATCAAACATCATTACTAACAACACCATAAGCATAAAAAAATAAAAATCCATTTTAGGTTTATTAAGATATTTTGATTGATCTTTCAACTAATCATTCAACTTTATGTAGAATGCTTGAAAAGAAGGTTCAAATAACATAGAATTAATATAGTTAGTATCAAAGAACTCATGCACACCATCAATTGATAAGTGTACTGACCCCAATGTGAAATATACATTATAATATGAATGTTTTTCATTAGCAATCGAACAACCCTCTTCATTATTTTTCTCATCAATACATTCCTTGTTGAAAAATATTATGTCCATTTGTTCAATGAAAAAAGAACATTCCATCTATGCTCCAGATAAACATTCAGGAGTAGCAAGGACATGATCTAGCACACCAACATCATGGTCAACATCATCAACATCTCTATCATTTCTGACACTATGCTTTGGATCAAGATACTAAACACCTATATTATTATCTTCAAACTCATCATCATTCACAAAGCTAGCATACTCTATTTCTGATATAACCAAGTCACATTCTAGGTATTCCTCAAATGAGATTTGTTCATTTATTTGAAAGAAAAATATCTGATGAGCATTAATATTACTGCAACCCTCATGTGAAGAAAATGCCTCTAGATCATCCACATAAAAATATTTACAGTCCTTAGAAAACTAATGAAAATCCTCACTTTACTTATGATTGTCATCACAAGGAGATTTATCATCATATACATCATGTTCATAATGCTCAGAGTGAATGTCTAAACTTTCATCTTCAATATATTGATTACTGATTTGTAATGAGACATCAACATTATTGGGAAAATGTGTCTCAACCTTGCAATTATATATGATTTATTGATAGGATGCATGTTGGTATGTGGCATCTGATTATGCAAATACTATTCACTCATAGCAAGACACAGGGTTCAGGGCATCACCCTAATTTTATTTTTTTGCTGACACATCAAGGATTTTTCCTATTGACATATCATGGTTTTTTCTCACTGACATGTCAAGGATTTTTCTTGCTAACACGTCAAGGTTTTTTCTATTAACATGTGAAGTGAAAAATGACCTTGTGAAAACCTAATTCTAGAAGATTCCAAAAATCTTGTTATAAGTGTGTGGGATGTATGTAGATGGGGGTGTATTCTGAGAGTCTTATAGTGGTTGTGGTGTATCTTGATCTTTGGTAGTGATACTCCTATGAGAAGATTGCTCTGAAATTATATTATAATCTTTTGATTTCTGAATAATATATTGGGTGAATTTTGGAGTGTGGGGTATTTCTCCTGAAAGGGTTTTCCCCACATAAATTGTTATGTTGTGGTATGCATGATAATTGTGTTTGTTTCTATTTAAGTTTCTATAACTATTAAGGATTTGTAAAAGTTTGCATTATTCTCCTCTCAAGATTAGTGTAGGAAATTGATCTTCTACCTTAGCTTCGTTACAAGCATCACTTACAAGTGTATCAATACCCTCATCCACACTACTAGATGGATGTTCCCTCTGTGAAAAATCCTTTTCACTCACCAGGATAGCTTTCTTAATTCTCTCAATAGTATAGCTACTATTGACACTTTGAGACATCATAATTTATGTATAATCACACTTGGCTTCCTCAACAACCCTTATCCAATCAAGTATTTGATCAAAACCATGAGGCTTCAACTCCTTTGGTAAGGTACTTAGCCCTGGCTCAAAAATTACATAAAACAGGTCAATGCATATTGAATCCTCGGGTCTAGAATTATTTTTGATTTCCAAAACAACACAAAAACCTTGCAAATAGGTGATATGGTGATTCTCCCTTGTTCCTCTTTATATCAAACAATCCTTGAACAAAAGGCACTTGATCAACATTGCTCAAACTTTGTTGATGTTTCACTTGGGGCTTGTTATGACATGTTGGTTGTAATGATAAATGAATTTGAACAACATAAACATTATCATTTTGAAAATAATTTTTATTGTCATGAACTCCATTTGCAAGGTATGAGCTAGGATAATCAACACTTGTAGCCATGTAACCCTTCATCATTGAATATTTCAAATTGTTTTCAATATCCATGGAAATTTGATATGATTGATGTAATGTTGCAGGTTCTTTATCTCTCAACAAATAACTCATTTCTTCATCAAATGTATCTAAATATATAACTAGACACTTTTCATCTTTTGGCCTTATGTTATCAGGGATATCCCTTACTGCCTTTGAAAATCCGAGATTAAAAGTAGGGACTAACTTATCTACCTCTTTCTAAATGTTCATTAATTTTATCCTTACTGAGAATGGATCAATCCTCTCACCAAATTGTTCAATGAATTCTACCATGAATTCATTCCATGAAGAAATATAGCTTACTGAAAAATATGAAAACCAATCTTTGGCATCCTCCTTTAGAGTTTGAACAAAGAAATTCATGAAAACATCTTCGTGGTTTACCTCATAATCTCCCATCAAATCAAAAAATAATTGTAGATGCTTATAAGCTGATTATGAGATTTTCCCTTTAAACATTGGAAAATTATCCCTAACATTATTAGGCTTAGGGTTTGGGAAACCTTAAACACCATTTAAATCTAATGATCTATACCTTCCAATAGAAAATTTACCTTGACAACATGACAAGGGTTGCTCATTTTGCATGTTTTCACTTGGCATCCCACATGGATGTATAGGGGAATGATACATTTTCTTGCACCCCTTTACAAAATTCAAATATAAATCCCAAATTTGATCATTCACTACCCTATCTCTTGATTTCACCATGACCCTAGAATTCATGACTCAAATACATTCTTTCCTAGGATCTCTCTAATGGGCATTGCAAGAATAAACATACTTCATCAACACCATTCATAAACTTCAAATTATATCTTACAAGTATGTAAAATTACCACTACCATTCCCTTTCTTGGTGATTTTTTTTAATAATTAGGGAATCAAAGTTCTTCCATACTTTTACATAGGGTTTTCATGATAAATTTGTGCTTCCTAAAACTAAAACAGGCGAAATACCTGGATATGTTGCAACTATTGCAAAATTTTGTTGTTCAGACTCGAAATCTTTGTAGATATAACAATTTGATTAGGTTATTTCCATAGAGTTCCCACCTCTATTCATAGAGGACTTGATCTTCAACAATATGAATTTATTTCAAACATTAATTCCATCTGGGTTTTCTCCAGTAATAGAGTTCACTCATAAATTTATTTAAATTTTTTGCAACACAACCCTTCCTAGTTTTGAAACATTCAATATCTGAACCAATCATTTAGATTCACCCAATTCTCTGATTCTTTCCAAATAATAATGGAGCCTTCTAAAATTCTCATCCTAGCTTCTCATTAGAGCGCTTCATCATAAGTGCTCAAACTCACTTCATCTTTTCTTAGAAAATTCCACAAATAATACAAACTAGTACTAGAACCTGAGAGTCGCCACCAATAATTAGTGGGAGTTATGAAAATATTCATGGAACTGAATAGATCTTGACAAAATTTTCAAGTTTAAAGAAAACACAACAAACCCTCAAAAACACTTCTGATAATTAACCCACTAACGCCAAAGCTAGATGAAAAGATAAACTTGTATTTTCAAAGCATTTGAATCCAATACTTTTGATTTGGAACTAGTGAATTTGTATGAATTTTCCCCAATAAAGTCACCAATTAGTTGGTTATTTTTTGAGAGCCAAACTCAATCTCACCAAATTCCTATGAATCTTGCCATAATTCAATGATAAGCAAAGGTAAGAATTGGCCAATGAACAAGTAGAGGATTTCTAAGCCTCTAATTCTACACTTAGAGCTCTGTGAAGCCTAGGAGGGTGATCCTAACAATGTTTATATGATACTCATGTGCCATTATATCATGAAAATTTAAAAAATAGATAACTGTCATATAATGGCTCAACAAGCAGAATGCATGAAAGATGTTGGCTGCTTCTTAACAACACTCTACATTCAGAGCATGAGAATGGTGAAACTTAACACAATTGTAACCCATTTTAAGAATTTTATTTAATAAGTGGGTTGTTGTTGAATTGACTAACTAAATGCGACATGAATACTTTACTTATATCGGTGCCTCATCCATTGGGTGGTAGAGTGAATCCCAATACCTACATAACCTGATAACAATTTTATACATGACATCAATTAAGCTTAGAAGATACTACATTATAGTATTTCAACATTATATTCTCAACCACCACTTCTTATTAATATCCTATCACTCAATTTGATATAAATCAATAGTTTCACTGAAGCATTTACATTAATTCTTTAAGTTAAAAAGAAATAAAAAAACTACACATCCACTAGAAGTCAATGGAGACAAATAAGATATTCCTTGATTATATTATTCATAATTCATGAAACAAGTACATAGGAGAGAAGATGGCTTTGAATTTACACCATTATATATTCTATTTTCCAATATTTCTAATCAAAATTATATATGCACTAGTAGACATGAACCTAAGGCTTAACCCTAAATTGCTCAGTATTCCCTTTACAATTCTTTTTGTGATCAATTGCAAAACAAAAAACTTAACCCCATGTAATTGGCCAAGTGAATTCCCATTTATAGAAACATGGGAGCAACAAGCTTCAAGCCAAATTAAAAAGTCAGTTACATTTAGATTTGACATTCAATTTCATTTCAATTTCAAAGATCCCAAGATGGTTATATTTTCACCTTGCAAAGTGGGGGTAGAAAAAGATAAACATTATTTTCATCGCTAAAGATTCACCCACCTTCCAAAAGGCATAATTCATCATTATAGCAGCACCAAAACACAATAATTCAAAGAAGAAGGAAAACTCGTTGTCGTGGTTACAGTGTCCAACACCTCTCCTTCACGTCGGTCATCACAAACAAAAACATAGAGTTGAGAAACTACCTCTTCGAAGGTTCATCATTTTCAAAATCAGAGTGTGCGTGTCCCCCCAATGCTTGTGTTGAAACTAGAGAATTTGTCTTTCCATTGTTAGAGTCCTCTATACCCACACATGTGAGGAGATACTGTGCATATTCTATATCATATTCTACCTCATCTTCCAAGGCAACATGAGGTTCCTCCACATAAGAATCATAAGCCTTGTGGTCCTTATCCTTCTTCTTCCCTTCCTAAGACCTAGTCAATTTATGTGACTTATTTTTTTCTTTCTTTGCACCCCGTTCTTTCAGAAACACACCACTAGGCTCACCATGGTAACAAAAAACAACCCTACTCCTCAAGTTGTAAGTTCTATTAACTTTACCCCCCATAAATATGACAAAATCCTTCTTAACTATTTCTGGATTCACAGACTTCTTAGACATGTCTGGCTTAATTATGGGAGTGTCATCATGGATTTTAGGCCTTTTGACTCCTTTATCCTTAGGTTTCCTTTCTAGCCTAATTCTTAACTCACTAGGCTTACTCATTTTCAATTTGCAGAAGAACTTCACTGGTTTACACCCTAAAAAACAAGGCCAAGAAAATTTATCTTGAACATCTCTACAATTTCTTGCTTGCATTATTCACACCTTCTTCATTGGATCTAAAAAAAATTCTCATCTCTCAACGATTGCACATTTTGAAAGAACACAACTAAAAATCCTCATTGTGTAGAATGAATAGAGCATGTCACTATTAATGTTCAAGAGAAGGCTCGCACGAGTGAGATAAAAACCAGCCATCCAATTTTGAATACTGGTCGTCAATCCTTTTAATTTTAGAACACAATCAATGATGATCCTCAAGCATCACCACTTGATTTTATGATTGTACCTAGAAATATCGATGACATCTCAGAAAATTTCCACATAGTCACTTACATCTTCGCCATATATTCTAAACCTCATCACTCATCATAGTAATTCATTGAAGTTGTGTCCCAACTTCGGTGATGAGTGATAATACCACCACTAGAAAGCATATAATTCAACATATCTTTCATCACTTGTCACATAAATATGACAAGGTGGAATTTATATTTTGGTAGGATAAATTTCCAACAATGCCACATCATAACCACAAGCCATCACACATCACTGTAACTACCTTGAAATTGAAAGTTTCTTTGGTGATGGGCCAACCCAGTGATGAAATCAAGTGTATAAAAGTGGTGGAATCATAATGCTCCACCCAAAACCTTCACACTACTCATTGAAAAAACTAAAGGAGCCTATGAAATACTTATATGATGATGAGATAAAAGGAAAATACTACATTCATCACTCATTTCTGAAGTGGAACCAAGGAGCCAAATAACTTCAGCGATAAGCAATAAGGAAAGGAACCAAGAGCCCATCGCTCATCACAATAATGAAAATGATAATAAAAAGAACTTCAACAATGACCAATGAAATAAAATGATGGGGAAAGGAATATGCATCAAGTTATTTTAAGAGAGGAGATTTCCTAGGACTATGCATGATAAGGTCTTAATAGATTAATACATTTCTTGCAAAGGATGTAAATTCCAAACAAGGTTGATTGATCAACCTCATAAATAAAGTAATTCTCAGACCTAGGCATATGAAAAGATCTAGCAACGGGTAGGGAGAGATCCTAACCATAACGGGATAGTTATGCATGGACTACAATGACTCAAGATATTTTATCAAGATCGGGAATGGAGCATAAAAGGTCAAAAACGAGTTATGATATTTTCCAAGGACATCAGATTTAAGGGTTTTTTAGGAAAGGTTTTAGCAATATAAACCCTAAGCCATGATGATAGTAAAAAACCAAAGCCCCAAGGCATGAAAATAGCTAAATTCTTAAATTTTTGAGATGAAACACAAAATAGCTTTGGGGATCCATCAGGGGGAGAAGGCATACCTTGTTGCATATCTTCCTCAATGACCAATATTTCTTCACAGTCTTCAGCATAATCCACTAAGCCACTCGATTTAACTTTTTGTTTGTTTGAGGGTAGTTGCCTTGGTGGTGATGATTTCCTTGGTGGTGAATCAATGGAAATAGTCAAAAAACCCATTGAACTTGGAGGAGACAATGAGGGCATTTCATGTGTCGATGAAGGGATTCTTGGCTCCTCTCATTGAGAAGCAACAATCACTGTTTTTTATTCCGTCATCTTGTCATTCCTCCTTTTGAATACAAATACTTTCTTTGGGGTTTGGGAAGTTGATATTTCTTCCATCATGGGGTTTTTCTTTTATCTTGTCCCTCTCCAACAACAAGTTTCCCCTTGTCTTGAACTAACCTTTCTCCATTCAGTTTCCCAACCACTTACTCAAAATTCTAAAAAACATACTCAATTCTTTGAATTGCATCTTTTATGTCTTCAAGAGTTAGAAATTGTGGATCCTTTTCTCTCATTTCCTTCTCCAATTTATTAAAATAAATCCACTTCATCTTTCTATCATCTTGCCTCTGGAAGTCAAAAATATTCCTTATTACATCCTCAAGAAAATAGAAGTTGTGGATGAACTTGGAGCTTCTGATTCTTTTCTTTAGCCATGCCGTGAATCCCTTATGATCATAGTTTTTTGCTCTGACCCTTTTCTTCCATATGGATTGAGGACATCAGAAATCTTACTCCATCCTCCTTTCTTCATGAAAAAAATAGAGAAGATAGTTTACGTAGGGAAAAAGGTTACCTTACTACGATCTTTCAAATGGTTATCCTCTGCATCTCCTAATTGCCACATTACTTCTAGGAAACCAACTCTTAGTGGCATATCTCTTGGTAGTATGTGAGGTGAAACAATTGTACCATACACCCTCAAAATTGTGTAGCTTGGGTAAGGAATGATGTCTCCCCAATTGTGCTCAATACTTAATCTGAGCCTCCTATCTTTAGGCCTCAAAAAATCACGAAATGTTGTAGGGATTCTTGGCATATTCAAGATCATCACCCTTCTTAATTTAGAAGAAAATATATTTTCAAACACCAAAAAATTGGATTTTCTATCATTCCTATCAAGAAGTGTGGTCCAAAATTGGACAAGTAGATCCATATCACCTTCCTTTCTATCTAATGTCATATCTTTTCCAAAGTAAGTATCTCCTTTGTACAAAATATGCATGAATAGAGAATACCAATAGAACCTTACCCCATATTCACCATTTTTTAGTTTAACCAAGCCCTCATATATCTTTTGAACTAAGTATGATCCAAAATCATAGAGGGAGTTGTAGGTGGGGTGTTGGATATGAGAAACCATGTACATTTTAGCCATTCGCATGCCCGTAGTTGTGTAAAAACCTAAGATTTGACATAAAGAATAGAATGTCCTCTAGAAATATGTAACAAATTAGTTGATGGGGAATGAATATTTACCTGATGGGCCCAAAATGATCCTCCCCTATCCCTTAACAGATGCCAATAAGTTCTACAATATGTATATCTTGAAAGTGTGTCTTAATTTCTCACACTTAGCTCTGAGTACCTTCTCATCAATCTTTCCATCTCTTCAATCCACTTAGTTAGATTGAAGACCTCAATAATCTCTTATCTAGTAACCTTAACCATTTATATGCCATCTTTTTGTGTAATTAATGTGTTGTACCTTGTCCTAGGTCATAATTAGACCTTAGTTAAGTTTACTTAGGGACCACATAGGAGTTGTTGGAGAATTTCCACCTTTGGTGGACTTATCTTCTTATTACTTTATCACTTCCACCTTTCATGGAAATATCATGTGATTAGGTCTCCACCTTTTGTGGGTGATCGAATATTTGTGGTGGTTATCATATTATCACTTTCCACTTTAGGTGGAGTGATAGCTTTTCATTGTTGTCTCATGTCATAAGATTATGAAACTTGTCATAATCTTATGCACTCCTATGTTCTCACCTTGGCTATATAACCAAGGGGTCTCTACTAAATTTGTACATAATCATCATATCATTGACATAGAATATTGTTTATTCTTGTCACATAATTTTCTCTCTTCTTTGTGCTTTCCATTTGGTCCATAGATCTTGGCATCCATAGCCAATTCTAACATGATCATATGTTCTCATAGTTCTCGAACTAGCTCATAGTTTGTTGCTACTCCATTTAGTAGGTCAACATCTATATAAAAATTTGTTACTACTACTTTTCCCATGTCCAATATTGAGGGGTTTCCAATAGGGATTGTTGCAAGAATGAAGGTGTTGTCATTGATGTCAACTAGTTAACTTGTTATCAACTTCTTGTTGTTATTAATATCATGGATGCAAGTCATTGGTTGTATATGTCAAGGATATTGAGAAAATTGTAAAGTAAAAAAGGTTGTAGGTGTTCAGTGTTTGCTCCAAGTTTCTCTCTATGATTTTCTCATATGTTCATGTGGTTTAGATATGTTGATCATGGTTGTTGGAAGATACTTTATCCAGATTTTGGGTTTCTAGATCATTGTACAGTGTGAGTTATGTTCACCAATTGTGAACTATGTTTTTCAAGGTATCTAGCTGAGGTCTGAGAGAAATTTAGTTGCTCCAGATTTCTTCTTGTTTGAGTTTTATGTCTTGTAGTTCTAGAGTTAAGCTAGTATGATCATGTTGAAGATAATTTTGTTGTCTAGAGTTAAGCTGGTATGATCATGTTGAAGAAAATTTTGTTGAATGGAAAGATTGTGCTTAATTGTTCTATGTGTTTTACACTGGTTTGGCGAACCTTGTGTTAAAAACTATTTCCAAATTTCATGAAGTGTGTTGGGACTTATTTGGGTCCTTATCAAGCATGTATTTGGGTCACCCTTATTCTAATTCCATCCTAGAATGTTTTGGTGTTGACCTAATTTGAATTTAAATATTGTATGGAAAACTTTGGATATGTTTCAAAGTTGAAGATTGTATAAATACTTGATGATATTGTTGGATATGAAACTTGAGAGGGGAGTGAATAAGTTTTCATAGAGTATAAACTTCAATTCAATTACTAAAACTAATACATAAACTGCTTAAATGATTAATCATCAAATGCCAATGCAAAAAAATAAATCCAATGCACAAACACAATAACACCAAATTTACTTGGAAAACTCAATGAGGATAAAACCATGGTGAGGATTAAAAAACACTATAGAGAGTATCAAAACTGATTACAAAAGGCTCACTTCCTGAGATAAGGCTCACTTCTTGAGATAAGGTTTACTACCTACAATAAGGACTCACTATCCAATAGGGCTATAACCTAGAGGGATAATTTCCATAAAGATACAAAGAAGACAAATAAGACTTGTTATAGAGAGAAAAAAATCCCAATGCAACAAAGGATTCCACCACAATAACTAATCAACTTTCATGAATGATAGAGCTCACCTTCTACTCACTACATCCAAAAAATCAACATTAAGCTTCACACTGATCTACCACACACATAACTCACATAATTTTTGAATAGAATCAAGGTCACATCTTCTCTTTCACTTATCTTCCTTCTTTTCTCTTTTACATTTTTCATTGCTAGCTCATCTTGTATTTATACTATCTCCAACCTTGAAAAGATACAAAGTCATCCACCCAACTTAAAATTCAAATTAGGTCGGCACAAAAACATCCCAAGGTGGAATTAGAATGAGGGAAACCCAAACACATGCTTCACTAAGACCCATAATAGATCCAACACACTTCATCAACTTCAAAGATAGTGCAAAAAACATAGAACAATTAAGCTTGAAACTTCTAGAAACCAAAAATATTTTTAATGCAATGAAAACATCTTATCTCTAGAACCACAAGTCAAAATACTTCATCAAAGTGAAATTTGGACCAACAAAATTTATCCCAGACCTCAACCAAAACATAGAAAACCATAGTTCACAACTAGTGAACACAATTCAAACTTCTCAAAGAGAAAAATAGCTAGGAATTTGGATATAACAACCTTCACCAACCATGACTAACATATCTAAACCACCTAACCATAGGGATAAGTACAATATCATCATCCTGAATACATGCAAACTTGCTTTAATACAATTTTCTCAATATCCTCAACATATATAGCCAACAACAACTAGTTGATAACTAGTTGACGAGTTGACATCAATGAAGAAAATTTCATTCATTTTTCCATTCTTGCAACAAAGATATTGGTGAAAGGTATGAAAATAAATAAAGAAAGATAGATGTGAAGTATATGCAAAATAGTATGTATGTGATGCGAGTTTGGTAGATCAGTGTGAAATCTAATTGTTGAGTTTCCAATGAGTTGAAAGTGAACTCTATCATTCATGCATGTCTACAAGTTTTTGAGAAAATTATGGTGGAAATATCTATTGCATTGAGATTGTCTTGTCTCTATAACATATTGTAGACATGGAAAACGTGCAATCTCAGTTCAACACACTTGATCCTGATTATTAACAAAATTTCCTCCTAAATCATACTATCAACTTTTCATCATATTCTATCTCTTAATTTAATAAATCATTGTTTTTTTTATTAAGTCTTTCTCCTCCAGTGATTAAATTAATCAATTTAATTTAATTAATCTTATATTTATGTTTAATTAAATAAATCATTTTATTTGATTTAAGTCTCTAAAGTCCTTGTATTAAATTAAATAAATTAAACCTTATTTGATTTAATCTAACATCTTCCCACTTAGTTAAATAAAACAAAATCATTTATTTAATTAAACCAATTCCTCTCAATTCTGACTTAAATTAATTCAACAATTTAAGTCTAAATTGTAACATCTTCTAGATTCATCATTAAATTAATTAAACTTTGATTAGTTTAATCTTAATTTATGTCACATTCTCTAGAGAATGCAACTTGGATGATAAATCAATTGATTTGATTTATTAATTCATCTATTTCCCCTCACATGGCATCAAAAGGGAATATTCCCTCAATTTGAATTCAAAAAGTCCAAGTGGATTTGTACATCCAATGAGGAGTTCACTCCTCTTACATGTCCTTGTACATTGAGCCAAGTGTCATTTATTTCATTAATTTTTCCCTCTCACATGTCATTTCTCAAATTTGAAATTCCACCTAATTGCATTTATTGGCACTTTGGCCAAAATGTGCACAACCATCAACCATTCACATCTTGAAAAGTGGCACTTTTCCATTGGATGTTGAATGATCCCACATTGCTCTATTTCACTCTCTTTTCTAGTTTGGAAATCTATAAATTGGAGGCTTCTCTCCTTATTCAACAACACACAAATTTGAGTAAAATTACTATGCTCAAATTCATCTTCATTTCACATATTTCATGCAAGGTTACTCTCTTGAATTGAGAGCTAATATTGTTCATTCCATTCAAACCAGCCAATATCACCATCACAATCATCAAGATTACAAACAAGAATTGGTAAAGGGTTGATTTCGACATACTAATCAGCAACAATTCCCCCATGGGATTGATAGTTGTTGATTAGAATAGGATTTGCTTACTTTCTTTTATATTGTGCTTCACTTGTTTTCCTATTTTAATGTTACAATCTAATTTCATGGGGAACCTTGATTTCTTTCCTACATATGATCTAACATTATGCTTGTTTTGTTGTGTTTGTGCAGGTTAATTGAATTTTGGGTTCACATTCTGGTGCTAGAGGGAGGGCGGTTTTCCTCGACAATATTAAGCATTTATGGAACTACTTCAAGTTCTCTATTATGCTCTTGGGCTGATGATTGTTGATTACCAATAGTATTTAATTTCCTAGCACCATTCTATTTTGTTATGCTCTTGGGCTGATAGATTTTAATTTAAAATTCAAGTTTAAATTTATATTGTTTTGTTTTGTTATGCTGTTGCAAATCATGCGAGATCACCATTTTTAAATTTAACATTGACGTACTTTTTACCGCCTCACCACAAATTTTCCTTCATCTCCCTGTGGTACAATGGTGCCTTGACTCTGATCACCCTATTGCCTCCTCCGCTATCTGCTAAGCCTTTACTGCGGTCATTGTGGTCTCCACTTTCATTGTGTGTGATATCCACCACTATACCATGACCTATACTTCCATCACTGCGGTATCACGGTATCACTTTCATCACCTCCTCCCACACTCTTTACCACTTAACCATAGCCTTCTACCATACCTGTCACGGTAGAGTGGTGCCCACTGTGTCAATGCTAGCTAACTATCCCTTACCTATGGTAGCATGGTAACTATCCTCATTGCATCACCATGGTCTACTAGCTAACCCTCCACGGTAGTGTGGTAATTGTCCATGGTCTTCACTGTTGTCTCATAATCTACAAGCTAACCGTTTGTGGTAGTGTGGTAACCATCCATTATCGTCACTATCGTCCTACAGTCTATCACCGAACCCTCCTGGGTGTTGTAGTTAACCGCCCATGGTCTACCACCTTACCAACTACGGTATTACGGTAAATCTCTTGTTTGTTGTCACTTCATTGCCAACTTTTCCAACTGCACTACCTTGGGTTTCCCTCAGACTGTCTGTGATATAGCAGTAGTGATCTCGGTCGACTATGTGAAGCTGCCAACCATGATACCATAGGCTATGGTAAAATAGTGAAAGGGTTTAAATTCAAGAAATAAAGCAATAGTATAAGGAAAATTTTTGGTAGTGATTCATTTTTTTTTATGAGATGGCATTTTCCTTAATAACTTATGACTAATGCATGGGTATATGAGAAAAATTGTGAATTATTTTATTCATATTAACTTTGTATTTTCTTTTGCAGGTTGATATTGGACTCAAATCAAGGCAAAACAAGATTGGAGAAATTCACAATAGCATTTTTTAATGCTTATTGAGCTAGATTGTTTTACATTTTTCATACTTGGTTAAAATTAATCATTTTACTTAATTCTCTTGGTTAAAAAGAACCTTAGACATGTACTAAATTTTAATTTGGGATCTAAAAATTGAAAAAGACAACTTTCACATCTCATTTGGTGCTTTAAAACGAACTCATCACTACTTTGAGCTATAAAATGAACAAGTGCTTGTCATGCTTTACAATATTTTTCACAACTTAATATCATTTAAAAGGCATATGTGCTTCTCTCATGCTTCATGGCGATCTTGAGAATCAAAATTATTTTGGTGATAGTGGATTGTTAAAAATATTGGCTTCACACTTTGATTTGGGATCTAAAATTGAACAAAATTGTCTAGTGTGAGAAAAAGGCATTGTGAGTGTTCTCACTTTGTTCACAAAAAAAGATGATCAAACTATGAATGTACTTATTTGCTATTGCATACCTTTAGAGGGCCTACCTTGGTGGGAAAAAGTACTCACCCCAAGGGAATGCCTCAAGCAGTAATGGGCTAATTCCAAGCTCTTCCAAACTGCTATATAAATCTATGTCATGGTGAAAGGCTTGGACAATGGGAAGTGGTGCATGATAACTCTCCCCCAATATCTTTATGATGTGTAAAGCCCTTTTTCTAAGGGTTGGGATATACCTCACAAGGATTTTATCATTGCACCCCCTAAACTGGATGCCCTTACTACAAACCTTTTGTTTAGAAGCCAAAAATACCTTGTCTTTGTTGGTGCAAAAGGTCATTTCCTTTGAAGCTACCCCACGTTATACATGTAGTTTTGTTGTAGAGATGAAAATTATGCCATGGGAGATTCATGGGTACTGATGCTTGGATGAACCGAGAAGTGTATGTCATGGGGGGGAGGCAGTGTGGTCAAGCATCTAGTCATCCACACAAAATATGCCCAGCTAGATTTATTCAAGTGGGAACCTAAAAAATATTACCTTTTCCAACCTAGGGTTGTACATGTGCTTGGAATCAAAAACACATTTCTTGGTTCTCGAAACATTTGAAAAAAAACATTCACAAAGAAAGCTTCAAAATTTCAAACCCTTTGGAGGAAACAAAATACCTTTGAAAAGTTCAAGTGCTATTGCTTACCCTAGGGATTCAATCCTTAGAGGTTTCTAAGTACTTGGGATTAATAATTATTTGTTCTCACCAAATAAAACAATAGGTAACCTTTTGCTTGATTTCCACATAATTCACTTTGTTGGATGAAAGAAAATTAGGACATTGGACATTTAGTTTGAAAAGAATAATCAAGAAAGTGCTTGTGGTAAAAGGAACCGAATCTAAGAAAGATAACAAACAATTGAACCACATATGTGCTTGCAATATTTTTTATTATGGTTTTGCATTCAAAGATTGATCTCTTGGTTTGGATTGCTTCTAGGGAAAATCATGTTCTTCATTACCTTGGTCTTGTAAAAAAGTCCTCTTAGGTTCATCTAGGATCAAGTCACACACTTCACCCATTTCAAACATCAATCAAATCCCATCTCACCAATAGATATTGGAAACTTGGGAAACATCACTTATGCTAGACTTTTAGGAAATATAAACATCACCTTGTTTGACTTAACACACCTAGTCAAATTATCAATCCTCTTGAACAAATTTACCTCTAGGATAATGCAACTTTCCAAGGTCTACTAGTTCATGATCACTTTGATTGGCTTAACACACTTATCCATTTCATTCTCTTGTGCAAGTTTTCCCTAGGATAACACAACTTCTTAGGGTTTACAAGTTCACCATCATCGTGTTTGGCTTAACACACCTAGTCAAACTATCCTCATAATCAAATCAAATCAAGTCATAAATTCTAGCATTGATCCAAAGTTCCTGAAAGTTTAAACACTTGTATCATTCACCCATTTCATCCTTCATCTCATCATTGGTCCTAAACCCCTCAAAGGTAAACAAGGTCAAAACACAAGAGAAGCATGGAGTTTAAACTTGACTCATACATCATGAGTAATCCAATTCAACCAAACTATCCAAGCCTTACAATACCAATTAATTTTCAAAACTTGTATTTGTAAAATCCATACAGGGGGTCATTATCTCCTACAAACATCAATGGTACAAATGTGAGCATGCCAAATATAAATTTTGGAACACCTTTCCCTTTGGTAGATTTAAATCAAAGTCAAAAGTTACAAATCTATCAACCAAACAATCAAGGCATGAGCCTTCCAAGCAACACCCCCTTCATAAATCAAAGCATCATATCAAATCCTCCCATTTTTCCATCGGTATCGTAACAACCGATGGAAACCATTCAAGCAACCCCAACAATCAACACCATTCCCAATCCACCACCACCATCGCCAAAATAAAACATTACAAATTCATTCTCCATTGTGTTTCAAGCCGCTTGACAAGCTACCTGCCAAAAGGCATTCCAAAACCAACAAGCTGCACAACTAGCTTCTCAACAAGCACAAGAAAAATTAGCCGCCCAACAAGCTACACAAGCGGCTCAAGCTCAGGCCCAACATCAAGCTTGGAAGTCGCAAGCACAATTTCAGGAACTATTGCAAGAAATCCATCAACGAGTCCATCAACAAGTAGCACAATAAGGAGCTCAACAAAAAGCTTTGTTGGAACAACAACAACTAGACCAACAACAATACCAACAAAATGACCAACAACAAGCATTGTTGGCTCAAAAGGAAACACAGGCCTTACTCCCATAATAGAGCTTGCAATAGATTCCCACCACAATTGTTGAAAACAATAATCAAGATCTATCCATCAATGAATACCTTGAAGATGATTCCACCTCATCTGATGATCAAATCAACATACATCAAGAGCCAATTTTTAGTTATGATCAAGACCCCTCCTATAAAGATCTATTTCAAGGAGTATTGATGTTATTTGATCCTATTGACATAAACCAAGATCCATCCACCAGTGATCGTGTTGACAATGTCTCTACATTAGCTAATGAGTTAGAGGACATATCTCAAGAATTTATTCCAAAGCATGATCAACATCTATCACCAAGGTCTAGAAATGTTCCTTCCCAAGACATATTGACATCCTTTGACCTCATGGTTACAGATATTGAAGGAATCCTCAACTCATCACTTGATCCAAGTCTACTCAAAGATCAAGAGGATATTGAGTCACTTCCCGTGCCTTATGATGATGTCCAAGAACCCTTTGAAAGCAATTCATCCTTGGAAATTGACCCATGTCAAGAACTTGATCCAAAGCATGTTGAAAGCAATTCTGACATTAACCAAGATCAGGAACTTTTATATCCAAGATATTACAATGAGGTGATGGTCACTCTCCTACAAGATATCACAAATGATGATCATATCCACATAGCACATACTCCTCCATCTACCCATAATATGATTTCTTTAGATGGACATACATATGATCATAATTCAAAAACAAGAGTCTCATACTCTTACCAAGGAAAAAGAGTTTCCTACTCTTAACATTTGTACACAAGACCAAGATGTAGAAACATGTGGAGACATAGAAAAAACAAATCATGAAGAAGGTTTCTACAAAATTTGTGAATCAGAAACATCATGTAGAGACATATAAAAAAAAAATAATGAAGAAGGCTTCTACAAAAGTTGTGAATTAGAAACATCATGTGAAAGAATATCAAGAATGAATCATGAGGAATAATTTTACAAGGATAGTGAGGCATCAACACTTTTGGAAGAAGCATTAAAATCTGATATTTCACAAGATCAAGCTACGGAGATCAATCAGAGATTTATCCCACATATGGAGGATCCTATCACTTATAAAGTTGGATAAATCACCTTTCTTAGGGATAGATACCTCATCAATAAAGAAGTTGTCACTTTTGAATATCCACCACAGAGCAGAGAAGGATTAGCACCTTGTTTCCGAGGAAAATCATATCGTATTGCAAACAAATTTTTTCAGCAGATGAATTATCAAGGTATAGGATTAGGTCTACATGAATAGGGTGTCCTAGAACAAGTGTAGATTATTATCAATCCTAAGAATCAAGGTCTTGGTTATTCAAAAATCTAGGGATCTAAGCATGTAAGTGATACCTCTGTAAAATTGGGGGCAACTTCATCTCAAGAAAACATCAACATAGGGAGCACGACGAATCCTTATGATGAAACCAATGCCAATACTACAACCTGCCATGTCACAAGTCTTCATCCAACCATCACTCCATCCATGAATTGGGACCAACAACAAAAGAAATATTTGAATCAAAGCACGAAGAACATCATCAAAGGAAAAGATGTAGTGAAGCACGAAGGACAAATCAAATACACCTGGATACCAAAGAATACAAAGAATGATTATCCCTATCAAACTCCATTAGTCAAAGAAACTATGGGGAAAAATATCCATCAAAGATGTCCACAGAGCAAAAATCAGGCTTCTCAAAAAATGGACAAAGTATATCGAGTTGTTGGTCCTAATTCCATGCACACTTCCGTATCCACCCATCATTGCTCATCTTCCCAAGTTTGGAGAGTCAAAGGTTCCAAATTATTGACCAATCCATCTATTATTCCTAAACACACTACATCCAACCTCCACGCATAATATCCAATTCTAACATTGACCATGTATTGGCGGTGACCCTTCATCATAAGGATTCAGAAGGCACTCTATCACGATGTGTGCATAAAGATAGAGTTAACTTTGATATCAACAAAGCAGAAAAAAATTCTCAAAATTTGCTTTCAACTGCATGTATCTTTGCAAAGTAGCTTCTTCAAGAAGGATATCGATGGCACATTATGAAAAAAGCATCTACATTAGCACCACTAGGTGGTTCAGCATAAGATTAAAATCTCTTAGAAAATACAAAAAAATCAAAAAATATAAAAATCCCAAAAAATCAAAAAATGGATTGAAAATAGTAAAGATATAAATCCTCCTCTAGGGAAACCACTTCGGCAACACTTTGGACAGGTACCATGATGAAAACCTAGAAAACAGGCATCATGTGTAGAATCGAGCATCTACGTGCACCAGTTTAGGAGAAAGCATCTTATCATATCCATAGTAAGCCAACATTTCATCCATATCATATGTTCATCCACAAACCATTTATCCAACCCATGGCTATCTATCAACCTTATCTAGATCTTGATAAAGGTTTGTTAAATTCTTTACACTTGCTTATGGTAAACATCTTGACATGGGTAATTTTCATTGATCCTATCTTACCCAACGATGTTTAAGCCTTGAAGCATTATCCAAATGAGAATCCTTTTTGCAAACACCTTATCTTGTCACAAGATAATCCTTGAAATCCATTGCATTCTTAACATATCTATCCATACACCTATCCAAGTGTCCACCCATCTCGTTTCAGGAATGAATCTTGATATATATCCTCTAACTTATCTGGTATTCCGAATGTTGGCAAACATGAAATAAAATTGGTCAAACAATTGTGAGAATCAATCTAAATCACTAGCCCATGGCATATTTTGATAGGAACACGTAAGCTTTATCTTTCGTCAAACATCAATCCAACAATTCATATCAATAGCATCTAATGTGTACTTCAACGTCACATCAAAATCATCAAAGCTATTTTGTTCCAAATCAAGCTTCATCAATCTTGATCAATAAAATCCAATCAATTATCACCTTGTTTGAATTAACACACTTATTCAAACTATCATCTTGTGCACGAGTTTACTCTAGGATAACACAACTTCCTAGAATTTACAAGTGCATTATAATCTTATTTGACTTAACACACTTAGTCAAGTTATCCAATCCATCATCAACTTGTTTGAATTAACACACTGAGTCAAAGCATCCTCTTATGTACAATTTTATTCTAGGATAACACAACTTCTTAGAGTTTACAAGTGCATTATCACTTTTATTTGACTTAACACACTTAGTCAAACTATCAATCCATCAATTTGATCGATCAACATTAAGCTTCGTTTTCAACAAAATCTCAAAACGGAGCACTGATATCATCACATATCCACATCCAAATCGTCAAATTCATGTGAAAATCCAAAAACATTCAAATATCCATAAAAAATCCAAAACATGTAAAAAATCTCAAAAAATCTTCAAAAAAAAAAATTCTTCATTGAGTCTTGTCAGTCATCCACTTTGGCCGAACTACGTCGTCTTTGAGCTTGAACGTAGGAAAGGTTGATCTTTGATCATCCCCTGGGACATTTAGGCCAGTCCTTTAGGCATCCATCGCAATGGCAATCCATTTTCCCATCTATTTCACATTTTAGGTCAGTCCTTTAGGCATTCGTCGCAATGGCAATTCATTTTCCCATCTTTCTCATCAATGGTCAAGTCAATTGTCATTTGAACTATGTCATCTTTGAGTTGGAACGTAGGCAAGGCCATCCTTGATCGGCCCCCGAGACACAAAATACCAAAAACATTTGTAAAACATTTCAAAATACCAAAAACATTTGTAAACCATTTCAAAATACCAAAAATAGCCTCAAAATATCTAAAAAATCCAAAATGGTGCATCCATCTCATCTCACTTTCACCCATGATTGTCTCATTCCTAATAAATCAATCATCACCTTCATCCTTTGGTGAAGCAATCAAAAGCAAGTATAGCAGGTTCTAAAGTGAACACCCTAATCGTAAGAGTCTTAAGTCTAAGTCAGTAAGCAAGCAAGCTAATCAACTCGGATATCAATAGCTTATCACCCAATCAGTCTCACCAAAACCTTGATCACAACATGTCCTAGGATGAAGATTTCCTATGATGGACATAAACATTAGGTACCTCACTTTAGTTTAGCTTTGGCTAGCGGTATGAAGAACATTAGCTTGTTTGTTTACTTTGTCTTGGTCTTTTTAACTTATCTTATTTTGTGCTCATTCCTAGGACCTCTCGATGATGCCTAAAAAGAAAAAAGGTTTAGAGAGAAAGGAATGGGGCAATGATCATTATCTTTTTTATCTACTATGCTTGTTGGATATTCCTGTAAAATAACTTGGCGAATACTTGCTTTGTTAGGTCTGTCCTAGCAAGGTTTTTGTATGTCAAGTGTGAACAAGAATACTCCTATTTGATTTCCGAGTCAAATTCCATCACACTAGATACAATTCCATCTTGGTCCTTTATACCTTGATGCATCATACCTATGTGTGTTATCAAACATAAATTAATTGGCCCTTCGAAAATCCTGACTCCTGGTAAGCAAATCATCATCATCATCATAGCGTAGGCTTGTTGGATCCTCCTTCCATCCATCTTATTCTTCTTATTCCTCTATCTTTACTAACATTTCTATCTAAAATCGGTGTGTTGAATCAAGATAAACACGAGACTACCCATAGTTGATGACTGTCTATACATCATTAGATCTATCTACATCAAAAGAAATCATCCAATAAGAACCACTCCTCTCACATTTTATCGTGATACCGATTCAAAAATTTGCATTTTTGCTCCATCTCTCAAGGGGCCAACAGTGGGGCATCTGAAAAATCAAGAAATTTTTTACTTTGATCACAATAGTTTATTCTTTGAATCAATGCAACAAGTACATTGCTTCAAAGAGGGGAAAAATGTACACATGGAAAATGTGCAATCTCAGTTCGACACACTTGATCCTGATTATTAACAACATTTCCTCCTAAATCATACTCTCAGCTTTTCATCATATTCTATCTCTTAATTTAATAAATCATTGTTTATTTGATTAAGTCTTTCTCCTCCAGTGATTAAATTAATCAATTTAATTTAATTAACCTTATATTTATGTTTAATTAAATAAATCATTTTATTTGATTAAAGTCTCTAAAGTCCTGATATTAAATAAAATAAATTAAACCTTATTTGATTTAATCTAACATCTTCCCACTTAGTTAAATAAACAAAAATCATTTATTTAATTAAACCAATTCCTCTCAATTTTGGTTTAAATTAACTCAACAATTTAAGTCTAAATTGTCACATCTCCTAAATTCCTCATTAAATTAATTAAACTTTGATTAGTTTAATCTTAATTTATGTCACATTCTCTAGAGAATGCAACTTGCACAATAAATCAATTACTTTGATTTATTAATTCATCTATTTTCCCTCACATGGCATCAAAAGGGAATATTCCTTCAATTTGAATTCAAAAAGTCCAAGTGGATTTGTACATCCAACAAGGCATTCACTCCTCTTACATGTCCTTGTGCATTGAGCCAAGTGGCATTTATTTCATTCATTTTTCCCTCTCACATGTCATCTATCAAATTCAAAATTCCACCTAATTGCATTTATTGGCACTTTGGCCAAAATGTGCACAACCATCAGCCATTCACATCTTGACAAGTGACACTTGGCTATTGGATGTTGAATGATCCCACATTTCTCTATTTCACTCTCTTTTCTAGCTTGGAAATCTATAAATTGGAGGCTTCTCTCCTTATTCAACAACACACAACTTTGAGTAAGCTTACTATGCTCAAATTCATGTTCATTTCATAGATTTCATGCAAGGTTATTCTCTTGAATTGAGAGCTAATATTGTTCATTCCATTCAAACCAGATGATATCACCATCACAATCATCAAGCTTACAAACAGGAATTGGGAAAGGGCTTATTTCAACATACCAATTAGCACCAATTCCCCCATGGGATTGATAGTTGTTCATTAGAATAGGATTTCTTAATTTAATTTATATTGTGCTTCACTTGTTTTCCTATTTTAATGTTACAATCTAATTTCATGGGGAACCTTGATTTATTTTCCTGCATATGATCTAACATTATGTTTATTTTGTTGTGTTTGTGCAGGTTAATTGAATTCTCAGTTCACACATATCTCTTCTATCTTCTTTGTATATGTGCGACAGTGAGCCCTCTGGTTGGTTAACCCTTGTTGGATAGTGAGTCTTGATTCAGACAGTGAGTCCTATTTTGGTAGTGAGCCTTATCTGGCAATGAGCCTTTGTAATCAATTTTGATATGCATTATATTATGAGCTGATCCTCACCATGGTTTTTCCCTTATTGGGTTTTCCATGTAAATCTAGTGTTATTGTGAATGTTTGATGTTTTTCAGTCTTTGCCTTTGTATTTAATGATTAATCATTTTAACAAGGTAAAGGATTTGTAATTGATCTAATTTCTGGTGGAAGTTCTAAATATTTGTCACAATTGATTCAATCCCCCCTCTTAGTTGTCTTGTTCAACAAGGATGCCATAGTTTCGATTTCCAAGCCAATACTTAAATTGTGCCCATCCAACTTATGGTAATGAGGAATCTTTAATAGTACATTGTTTATTAATAAGCCCAACCACAATTTTTGTATCTTGGAATTACAACTGACCCTTCGGTTTCTTAGATGTTGAGGGTTTTAAGTGGTCAATTAAATCTTGAACCAAAGGTCTAACTGTAGGTTTTGACCTAAAGGATTGGTCCTTTGATGTGAATGCTTTAACTTTTGGTGTCATAGTTATAGGTTTTGTTGTAAGCTAGGGTTTTCTTTAGAGAAAAAGTAAGATTATATCTAGAGTGAGGGTTTTATGCACAAAAAAATAATAATTCATAAAACCACCATTCAAAAGGAACATCAAACCTTAAACGAAATGCAACAAACCAAAAACCCTAGTGATAGAATGATACAGAAAGGCCACTTCAGAAAATTTTAAAACAATTGGAAGGTAAAGTATCAATTTCACTTATGGTTTTGTAGATTCCTTAACAACCCTAATTCTAGATGTTGAATGAGCCTGAAAATTGCAACAAAAAATCCTTAGACATGTTGAATGCTTTAACAATTTGCAATTATCTATTAAGATAAGTTTTGATGGCTTTAAAGCATATCAATTTAGTAGTTTGACATCATATCTTCCATTATTGCTTGCTCGTGCAAACTAGAATGACTCACTTAACCTTAATCTCTACTTTTAATTTCAGCTACCAATACAACAGTGAGATTGATTGAAAAATGACCTAGATTAAGTACAAAAGGTTTGAAAATCTTACCGTAGGCAATTTTTGCCATTGAACAATCAAAATACAGCATGTGGATTTGTCAACAAGTCATCCTATGAGCTCCACCATCACCATAAACCTTTGTAAGTGGCTATGTTTCATCTTCTCCCTTCCCCTTTGCATTTAATTTGTGTGTATCTTTCATCAACAAAGAGGCAGGGAATGACCCTGATTAAATCTAGCACCTTCAACCTGTGTGTATTTTACCTTTGAAAGCATTTACCTGAGTGCATAACCTTTGGATTTGATGGATGACTATGATTAAAACATCTAGCTCCACCATTTACCATGTGCTTAAAAGAACCTTTTAGTAGCTCGAGCATTAATGCCTCCCAACCTTATGCTGAAATATTTCTAAAATATTCCATACTTCATTATAGTTCCACTGACAGTTCAGATCGTGTCAGGTGTCACCTCCCAAATTCCCCTCTTTGAGATGAGAGATGATTACTTAAAGCTTTATATTCACTGCTTTCACATGAAAATGGGTCCCACCGGCTGTTGAGACACATGGCACCCGCTCGCTAGCCCATTGAAATATTTTAATGAATATTAAAATCAAATGGGGGAGTGGGGAATGATTAAGATCAAATCAAATGATCAAACTATGACCATCAAATGCTTAGATCTGCATGTGCAAAATTGTTAACACTTAAAAAAGGGACCCAACTAGGTTGATAAGTGATGGGGAACATAGAATTAAGACCAAGACTCTAGAATAGTGATGAATATTAGAACTCGGGAGCAAGGGAAAACATTAAATTTTTTTGAACGCACATAATATGAAGCAATATTTGAAATGATTCAATGGGTGACAACAAAGATCACTAGGCTCAAGGGGCCGATGAGTAAACAAATTTAATGGCATGGGTCATGACTTAAGAGACTATGAATAAGCAAACATCGATCAACAAAACCTTAGAACATGAGAGCGACTAAAACCCTAAGCCTTAAGACATGCCAAGATTAGGACAATAGCTAGATCATGAAACAATTATTAGTGGAATACAAAAAAATTGAGGGGTTCCTCCATAGTCATTAGTCCAAAGGGTAAGATTGTGAACTCATAATGACCATAACTTGTCCTAAAGGATATTTTATGAATGTCTTCATCCTTGATCCTTAGTTGATGATATCTCAACTTAAGATCAATCTTTGGAAACATTTCCATTTTGTGGATTTGATAAAAAAATCATTGATATGTGGTAAAGGGTACTTGTTCTATATTGTTTCCTTATTTAGCAAGCAATAGGAAATAAATAGGTGTAGTGTACCATCCTTTCTAACAAAGATCATTAGTGCTCCAAAGTGTGAAACACTGGGCTTGATTAGTCCCTTAGATAGTAACTCTTGAAGTTGAGATTTTAACTCCATAAGCCCACTCGTGGTCATCATATATGGAGTCTGATATATATGTTCTAACCGTGGAACTATTTTAGTCAACAAATCAAATACCCTATTAGGAAGTAACCCAAGTAGTTCATATGAGAAAACATCCTCAAATTCTATCAAAACATGAATTTTTTCCATATTTGATTTCTTTGGTTCCACTATTTCTTCCTCTTCAGCTTCATGAATATCCTTTGCTTCATAGTACGCTACATCATATTGAAGGATGATCTCCTTGCACTCATCTAGCTTTTCCATCTTCACCACAAAATGTTGACACCCCTTCTTCCTAGATCTATACAATTGTACTATGAATATTTTCTACAACTTTATTTCCCTTGGTGTACTTTATAATTTCAACATGTCCTAGGCACTCTAATGTCTTGGCATGACTATCGACCTTGGATCTATGCCTCCATAACCAATTTATACCTATAATGAAATCAAATGAACCTAAGGGGCTACATATAGGTTTAATTCCATCAAAAAACTCAAAGGGTCAACCTTCACCTCAAATAGACATTGCTCTACCCTTGATCTTATCTGGTTAGCATATTCCACTAACCAAAATTTTTCCATAAAGCCAACTTTCCTAGATAACTTACTAGCTACTTCAGGAGAAATAAAACATTTTGTAGCTATAATGTCTATTAGAATAGAAATTGGAATGCCATGTAAAGTATCTAGAACCTCAATTAGAGTGATTTTTCACTTGGCTTGTCGGTTATCAAACACTACATGGATCCTTTGCGAGAGTTTTTATTGTTGAGGAGGTGAGGTATTTCCACGTGGTTGTGTTCCCTGAGTCATTTTAGGACAATTATTGGTGTAATGATCACTACCACATGAGAAACATCCTTCAACTAGTCCTTGCCTTGTGAGTAACCTTCCAAAATTGTCTTCATTCCTTTTGGTGTTATTTTTTTTACCCCTATGGTCACCCTTAGACTCATTCCAATTACCATGAAAATTCCTATCTCCCTTCCTCTTAAAATCAAATTGATTACCTTTCTTCTTGAAATTAATTATTTTGAGACCAATTATACCTCTTGCAACTCTTTTCTTGGTAGGAAAAAATAGACTTTAGCTTTTGCTTCTACTTGATATATTTTTTGTACAGTTGGTCCATAGTGGTAGGATGATGTATGTATATTTCACCCTCTATTTGGGTGTTAAGACCCATTATGAATTTCTTGATCTAAAATTGATCGTCCTTTTGGTGCTGAGGCACATTTTTTAGAAGGTGGGTAAATTTATCATAGTACTCATTCACTATGTACTCTCCTTGCTTTAGGTTTTGGAAGTCCACCAACTTTTGATCAAAGCATAACTGAGGAATCCATCACTTAAAAAAGAGTTCCATGAACTCATCCCAAGTTAATCTTAATGAGATAAGGCTAAGATCAATCTTCTTGTTCATCCACCATGTGGATGCTTCTCCTAATAGTTGAAAGGATCCCCAAACGACTTTGATCACTTCAAAATAATTTATTATTTTAAAATATTTTTCCATCTCAGTTAACCATGCTTCAAAAACATCACCACTTGTGGTTCTTTTAAAATTTTATGGTGTGACATTCCTCATCTCTCATGATAATTCTTGAGAAATCCAACTTCTCTTACTCCTATCAGACTTTGATTGAGATTTGTCACTTCCATGATCACTTAAAGTGGTGAAATCATTGGATTTACAACTATCTTATTCAACTAGACTTTCTACTCTAGTCTATCCACTCCTCTAACCTCTTGGTCAAGGTGACCAATCACGTCTCTTGTTTGATTCAACATCATTAAGATCTGATCCAGTTTGGTCTCAAAGGTTTTAGTGGTTTGACCCATTTATTGGCTACCCCCAAGATTAGTTATTGTTGAAACCATTTTCACAAAAAGTATCCCACATAAAGGTTCATTCTAATTATCTCCTAAAAATATTTGTTAAAATTTTTAAAACATTTTATCATTCAATCATTCAATAAAGTGAATAAGGCACTTATACATAAGCTTCTTTCTTTATCAATTATTTTTATTTTATAAAATGATGGACAAGGTCATTGGTGTCACTACTTGCTTCATTTAATCTTTCAATTATCAAATCGTGTGTGTCTTAGAGATGTATGTGATAAGGATGTTTCCACGAATTGAGGGGTTTTACACTGTAAACAATGACTTTTGATTTTGGTCTATCTCCTTCAAGAGCCTTCAGGAGCTCTTAGGAGTGGAACTCAACAACTAATTTCTAAATACTAAATATATCGTATCTCTTGACTAATGTTTATCTAGACTTATCTATACCCTAATAAATTAGCTCAGACTCCACCTGACTTAATTGTAATTGATTCATGGAAAATTAGGATATAACTAAATTCACTCGAAGTCTAAAATTCAGAATTGAAATTTACTTAGAAAGAAAGTCTATTTATGCTTGCAGTAAAACAAATATTAACCTAGAAAACAACAACACTAATTTCCATGAATAAATTCCAAATAAAATTTGGTTTAATCATTACATCAGTCATCATCATTACTTCCATTACAACCACTTGCATTTGAAAATAAGTATTAGATCCAATTCCTATGAACAAAAGTTAAATCTACAATAAACAAATGAATGTTGATCTACAAAAAAAAATCATAACTATCCTAAAGCACATTGAAATAATCTAAGTGAATGTAGTTACTAATCAATGATTAACAAAAAAGAAGATGCTTAACTTTCCAATCGATATAAATTGAACAAAAATTAACTGAATCAAAGAACACAACACAAGGTCACCTCCTTTGGTTGAGTGGGCCTTTCTCTTCCTCTAGTGAGACCTTTAACACCGATATTCAAATAAAATCCTCATTTGCATTCCAATGTGCCCAAATAGGTGAGTAGAAAAAAAGTGCATAGTACTTGTTGGGACTGTGAAAACTTTCACATTTTTAATAACTTGTATTCATGAATCTCACAAGGTAGCCACATTCTAAGTGTAGAGAGTAACATAGATTGCTATGATCTATTTCACATGCCATATTCATCCATGACCCAATCAGGCTTGGCCTTTTGACACACCAAATTTCCCTCTAGTCATTATTAAGTAAGAGTTTCTAAGAGAATAGTTCATATCGACGTGACTAGGTACATGTCTCTCTGATCCATAAAATCTAGCCTCTCAATTCAAGAATTTCTTGTCATATAGACAAAAGGGCAATAGTGTCACAATGATCAATAAATTTGGAGGATCCATATCTAGGAATACAAGGCCTGTTGTCCCACCGATGAAAGGTTATCATAAAGAACAATACTATCAGAGTGAAATCCTCAAGCCATCTGAGAGGTAAAAAATAGAAAATTGAAACAAGGGATGAATCAAAAATAAATGAGAAGAGATTGAACCGGTATCTTATTGATCAATTACCTCGTTCAGGAGCAAAATCTAGCTGTTTTGCACAACTTAGGGCTGATATAGATAATTTTGAAGACATGTGCAAGCATATTGGGGATGTATGGACTCCTATTCGAGAATATGAGCTATTTATGTTTCATTATCATCAAAGGAATAGGTTTGAGCCAGTATGCAATCCTTGGAACCTTAACTTGGGAAAATTGGTTGTCCCTAACATATTTGTAAATATGGAACTAATAAAACTCCTGGCTACCCAGTAAATTCTAGACCTCGAGGCTATCTACAATTCACTAGGAAATTTTTTTATACATGTGTCAGAAGCTGAAATTTGTGAGATTTTTAACCTGAACGACACACATGATGAAATTATTGTACATGAGGCTTTAGAGAAAGAATACTAGAGGATGGATACAACCTATAAAGGGTCGAGATTACCATTACACATTTTGGATGTTGTGTTTGTGTTAGAATTGGCTATGGATGCCAAGATCTAAGGACCAAATAGAAAGCACAAAGAAGAGAGAAAATAATATGACAAGAATAAACTATATTCAATGTCAATGATAATGCTTCAATGTGTGTACAATGAGAGACCCCTTGGTTATATAGCCAAGGTGAGAACATAGGAGTGCATAAGATTATGACAAGTGTCGTAATCTTATGACATGAGACAACAATGAAAAGCTATCACTCCACCTCAACTGGAAAGGTGATAATGTGATAACCACCACAAAAGGTGGAAACCTAATCACATGATATGTCCATGAAAGGTGGAGGTGATAGAGTGATAACATGATAAGTCCACCAAAGGTGGAAATTCTCCAACAACTCCTATGTGTTCCCTAAGTAAACTTAACTAAGGTGTAATTATGACCTAGGACAAGGTACAAAACATTTAATTACAACAACACCCCCCCTTAAGTGCAACTTAGGGAGAATTCACAAAAATGCAAACAATGCAAGATGGGTCCTAGCAACTAGGCCATGTTAGGTACCCATGTACAAATGCAATGCAATCTCTCACAAATGGAGAAAAGGAGAAAACCTAGTGGGACAAAACTCCTCCCCAAAAGAGAGATGAAATAAAAAATGGAAATGCTCTCAATCATGCATGAGAAGGTAAAAACCCCATGTGAGGAAAAAGACCCCCCCATAAGAGAGAAGTAGAAGAGAGACAAGGCAGCCCCCCCTCAATTTTGAGTCTCCTGCAATGATGGTAGAAGCTCGACATTGAATGTTGAAGATGATCCAATTTCGCCGAACAACATTCCTCCCCTTAGGAAGAATTAAAACCAAGGATGTATGATGTCTCTGAATCATGCTCAAGTGTCTCCATGTCGATGTCGAAAGTTGGCACACTCCAAACAGATGTTCTAGGCCACATTGTTGAAGAGTACAATTCAACATCTAGTAGAGAAGAATGTAGAACATGAGCCAAAGAGAATGATATCCCCTCTAAAGCAAAAGAAGCCTCCTCCAAATGCTGTCCAAAAGTATCCACACTCATGTCAAACTGAAAGGAATGATAATGTAGAGAATGAACAAGAGGGTTAGAGTGTTCCCTCACAACAACTAAAGAAGGAGCATCTTCATCAAAGAGAAGATGGATGTCATCAATGATGTCCCCCAAATTTGCAAGATGAGACTCCACAAACAAGTTTGAAATAACTGTCAAGAAACCATCCAAAGTAGCCATATCTGGAAGACAATGTATATCCTGCTGCATTGAATCACAAGGAACCCAAACTGTGGAATCACAAGCATCATCAACTGCAACAGTAGATGGAGGAGATGAAATGCATTGCTCAAGTACTGGATCTGATGTGAGAACTCCCAAGTTCAAGTAGCCATATGTCTCCTCTGAATCCTGGTGCACAATAGAAGTGTAATGAACAGCCGAAGGAACAATGTCACCATCAGAAGCAAAATCTGCAAAGGTATACAACCGAGATGAATGATCAACCACCCCACTAGCAATAATCTCTCTACTCTCCAAGTCTCGAATGATGACTAAATCAGGTGTGAACTCCATAGTTCTCCCATTTCTACCATGTGTAATCTGATATATGGAAAGAAGATTATTCATCAAATGAGGAACACACAAAACATCCTGAAAAGTGTTGTCCCCAAAACTAATAGATCCCTTCCCTATTACACTCATGTATGTATTGTTTCCCATCAAGATAGGAGACATAGAACAAGGCTGAAATGAAGAGAAGATAGATTATGAAGATGCCATATGATGTGATGCTCCTGAATCTAGAAGCCATCTACTTGATCCTGGACTTGAATAAGCACAAAGAGCTTGACCTTGATTTCCTGATGTAGATGAAAAATCAGCAAGACCTTTTCCCTTAGACTATTTTGTAGAAGAAGGAGAAGAAGATTATGTCATTCTAGAAGGCAAACCAATTTGATTTCTTTTGAGAAGATTTTTCAAATCATCAATGTCCTTCTTATAACAATAATGTTCTTCATGTCCATCCTTTTTGCAATATGCATAAAAGGACCTCTCCTTCTTAGATCATTTCTCTTTTGAAAATGAATTTTTATGTTCTTTTGTGGATTGTGTGTTCTTTTTAGGCTTGTACTTATTCTTTTCTTTGCTACTTGAAGACTTCTCATCTTTTACAACCAAGGCATGTGATTTTGAAGACTTCAAAGTACCCATTTGAATAAGCTTATTTTTCTCTCGAATCAAAAGATCTGTGAGAGCCTCAAAAGATGGTGATGTGAAATTGCTATTTGTCAATTGTTGAGTCTGAAAACTTGAAACAAGGGCTGCATACTCAGCTGGAAGCTTGTCCAATAAGTTAAAGACCAATTGATCATCTTCTTTCTCAATACCACAATCTTGTAGTTGTGCTCTTAGCTCATTTTCTTTAGTGACATAATCTTGAATAGTGTCAAAATTCTTAGGATCAAGGCTTAAGAGATCATTTTCAAGTTTGTATCCCTTAACCTTATCAACCTTGCCATACAAAGTAGCAAGCTTATCCCAAGCTTCATTGGCTGAAGTACATTTATCAACATGAAATATGAGATCATCTGAAATGAACTTTCTTAGTGTACCCAATGCCATAGAAGTTTTAGTGAGCCAATCCATATATGTAATTAGATCTGCCTTAGGATCCACAGGTGCAGTTATGGTTCCATCAATGTAGTGAATTAAACCCTTTTCCATTAGTTTACTCCATACACGTACTTTCCATGTAGCATAGTTATGTGCAGTTAAGAGTGGAACTTTAGATGAACCCATGATGGAATGCAAGAGCACAAAATAGGCACAATCACACAAGAGACACCCCCCAAATTCACTCAATCAAGAGACCCCCCAAGAAATATCTGATTTGGCACTTTATACTTAGTGCATTTACAATTGCCACTGCCAAAAATAGCAAAGTGGACTTTGATCTTGGTACATGCAAATTGCCAAAATAGGCCTCAAACTCACAGTGCAAAAATTATAGTAGATGAGATAAATTTGATCACATCATTGTAAAGTATAGGAAAAATCATGCACTTTAAAAAAAAATGGCACCCAAAAATGTTACCGTAGGAGCAAGTTATGGGCTCCCAAAATTCCCAAAATGAGGACGGAACAACAACTCCTATGAGAACCTGAAGTTTCTAGAAAACATAGAAGCCAAAACCAAACACTGATTGCACCACTGTGAAGATCATGAAAAATTAGCCCAAATAAAAAAAAATTGCTCGAAAAAAGGAGCCAAAATGACTGAGTTATGAGGATTTGAAATTGGACTGCAAAATCTAAAAGCCCATCCATGAAGGGGGAGAAAATTTTCAAATGAGCGCTGATGTCAGCACTGACACATTTCTGACATCAGTAATTGAAAGCATTAAATTCGACGATTTCCCGCCCGTCGCCAAAAAAGCGCCCCTGACCAGAAAAGAGGCTGGAATATGCTTAAAATCAGCGGAATATTCCTCTATCGGAATTTGTACCAATCGGAGAATCTTTGATGGAATCAGAATATTCTTCTCAATTAATGAAATATTCTCTATGTGGTCACTGCGGACAGAATCTTCGACTGCCAGAGATTTCTGGGCGCCGCCGGAATATTAGCCGGTGATGAACCGACCGGTCCAATGAGCCGCCAGTAGAGTTGGGGCTGCAGTGGTGGGTCCTCCTGCCCTTGCCATGTGACACACCCAGCCGCCAGTACAGTACCTGCGGGTACTGACAAATCTGCGGACTGTATAGCCCTCAGGCTGTATAATTTTTTTTTTTGATCTATTATATATATATATATATATATATATATATATATATATATTTTCAATATTTTGATTTAAAAATCAAAAAAATCGACACATATATTTTTTTGAAATTTTTCTAAAAACATTTTCAAAATTTTTTCAACAATAATTTATTTTGCAAAATCGTACCATCCGTCATTATGACGCCTAGGGGCCGTACGACTCTTTGGGCATAAAATTTTTGATTCACCGAATGATTTGCTCCGATTTCAACGATTAGACAATCGATCTTAGGGTTTTTGGCCCTTCTAGACGTGATGACAAGGTCGGATTTGACCCAAAATGCTCCAAAAATGCAGCTTCAAACCCTCATAGATTTGGCCTCATATGTCCGATTTGGATGAAACAAAAGGAAAAATCGACTTTCTTGAACCTTCCAAACTCAATGGTGAGCTTAGATTTGCACTAGCAAGCTCCGATATAAACCTAAAATAAAGAGCCAAAAATGGAACCTACTCAAATTCGGTACCTCTCTTCAGAAATAGACTCTCCAATGGCACCCAACCCGCTCTGATACCATGTTAGAATTGGCTATGGATGCCAAGATCTATGGACCAAATAGAAAGCACAAAGAAGAGAGAAAATAATATGACAAGAATAAACTGTATTCAATGTCAATGATAATGCTTCAATGTGTGTACAATGAGAGACCCCTTGGTTATATAGCCAAGGTGAGAACATAGGAGTGCATAAGATTATGACAAGTGTCATAATATTATGACATGGGACAACAATGAAAAGCTATCACTCCACCTAAAGTGGAAAGGTGATAATGTGATAACCACCACAAATAGTGGATCTACCACAAAAGGTGGAAACCTAATCACATGATATGTCCATGAAAGGTGGAGGTGATAGAGTGATAACATGATAAGTCCACCAAAGGTGGAAATTATCCAACAACTCCTATGTGGTCCCTAAGTAAACTTAACTAAGGTGTAATTATGACCTAGGACAAGGTACAAAACATTTAATTACACCAACAGTTTGCATTGATGATATGTGGTTGTCATTGATGTCAACACTATTAGCATTGATGAGACTTAAGGCTGTATATGTCAACGATATTGAGAAAATTGTAAAAATAATATTGATGGCAACAAGTGAAGCTAAGAAGGTCAGAATGTTGGAAATTTCTATACGTTGAAGATCTGAAGTTGTTCTTCAAAGGGTTTTTTTCTGAAGCTTTCTAGTATTTTGTCTGAAAGTTTCAGAGGTTTGCATCAAGATTTGTGGAAATTATGAAGATCTGTGTTCCTATAGTTATTCAGTTTCTATAGATGGTCTTCTTGGATGAAGTGGATGAAATTATTGTAATTTCATGTGTTTATCATGTACCTATGATGTTCACGGATGATTCTAGATCATACTCTATCCTTGTTGTACATATGCATTGATCGGAGTGTTCGTGATTGGAGATTTTTTCGATGTGTGCTCGAGTTTTTATGTTCTTCGCCAACATGATGGTGTTAGCATGTTGCAGATCAATGAAGATTAATATTTTATTGTTTGGCATGTTTGAAGGTGTTTGTTCGGGTCCTCACTATGTTGTGATTGACTTGTGTTTGTACATATTGAAATTTATTCATGTATTGAGGCCGACAATTGTAATTTATTCTTTATTTGAGGCCGACTAAATAGTGGATGTAAATCTGTGTAGAAAATATATATAAGTGTTTTCTTTCCTCATTTAGAGGCAATGGTCAGTTTGTGAAAGAGGTGTACATGTGTGAATAAAGGTCAAATCATTCAAGAGCACAACAAAGCATGGAAGAGTGTGTAGACATTTTTGTGTGCCTAACTAGAACTGTAATCAGGCTTTTGTAGAAGCTATTTTCTCAGTTCAACTTCATAGGATGGATTTAATCTGATTATTTTATGTAAGGCATTGAGCCTTCCCTTTGAGCAGTGTGCTCTAGGTAGTCTGCCTGAATGCAAGTGCATTCCTTTTTCATTCTTCATTATACTTCTAATAGGGTATAATTTTGTGGACTAACATCCACCATGGTTTTTACCCTAATAGGGTTTCCACATATAAAATATTGGTGTTCATGTGTCTCTGATGTGTTATTCATTTATGTTTGCATTTTTCTTTATCAGATCTGAGATTTAAGTTTCATTAATGTTGTATAAGTTTTATTTTGGGAACAACTAATTCAACTCCCCCCCTCTCAGTTGGCTATCCTTGTTTTGAAAACAATTGGTATCAAATCTAGTTCCTCTAAAGAATCCTAACAAATTTAGGTGATCTGAGATGGCATCATACAAGAAGGATAGTCCTAGATTTGATGGTATAAACTACTCTTTATGGAAAGTTAGAATGGAGTTCCATTTGAAGTGCATTGGAGAACCTTTATGGAATATGACACAAAGTGCATATACTATTCCTCATAATGGTTTGTCCTCTGAAGATGAAAGTAAGTAAGCACAAGCTAATATGAGGGCTTTTGAAGCATTGTTGAGTGCTTTGAAAAATTCAAAGATGAAAAATGTGTTAGGATTGAAGATTACATACCAGATCTAGAAAAAGTTGGAAACATTGTATGAAGGAAATGCAGTAGTGAAAATTTCTTAGCTACAAAGTCTAAAAGGCAAGTGGAAAGACTTTAAGATGAGTGAAGATGAGAATATCCTCTCTTTTTCTCAAAAGATAGATGAACTGGTGGAACCTTGGATGATGAAGAAATTGTGGCTAAGATACTTAGATTTGTGCCTCCCTCCTACAAAAAAGAGCTCATGCTATTGATTTACTTAGGACAGTGACAAATATTACAATAGACATGTTGATTAGAAAACTGGTTGCCTTTGAGTTAAGTGAATTTGGTGAATCTTCTCCTAAGATTGAATTTGCATTCAAAGCTATAGTATTCAGAAAAATCCAATAGAGATATAATTCGAGTGAGAGTTCCAAAAGGACATTTAAATATGAAGATGAGATGAAAAAGATTGAAGATGAAGACAGAGAATTAGAAGAACTAGAAGCATTGATTGTGAAAAGAGAAGACAAAGGTCATGGTAAGTACAAAGTAAAGTTACCTATTAAATTTTTTTCTTGCAATAAAGTAGGTCATTTTGCATCTAGATGTTCTGAAAGAGTTTCTAAGTTCACACCTAAGAAGACTAGATTTCAAGGGAAATGTTATTATGTTGAAGAAGACGTCACTGATGAAGAATCTAATAAAGAAACCCGAAATGAAGATGAATGGGTATTTATTGCTATCAAATAAAATGGTTAGGTGTCCACTAAATCTACTAGTAATTTGAATGTTGAGAAAGATCTTGCAAAAAAAATAAAAGAAAAAGATGAGTGGGTAATTGACAACGGATGCTCACATCATATGACTGGTGACAAAAGCAAGTTTGTAAGCTTGGAGGACTATGATGGAGGTGTTTTAATATTTGGAGACAACAGTTTTGGTGTGATTCATGGAAAACGAACTATTTATTTTGGTGGTAAGCATAATACTAATGATGTTCTTTATGTAGAAGGCTTAAAGTATAATTTGTTAAGTGTTGGAAAAATTGTAGACAAGGGTTACAATCTTTAATTCAAGAATGGTAAGTGAAGAATAAGGGGAAGTTCTAGAAATATGATTACTTCAGGTACAAAGACAAAAGGAAATATCTTTCATTTGAGTGCTTCTAGTGAAAGTTGTTTAATTTCTCAAATTGATGTAAGTTGGTTATGGCATAGGAGGTTGTATCATGTGAACTTTGATAACATTGTCAAGATAACCACTACTCAAGTAGTCAAAGATCTTCCTAAGTTAGTGAAGCCTACTGACACTATGTGCAAGGAATGTCTGATGGGTAAGTAGACAAGAAATTATTTCTGGAGCAAATAATATAGCTCTAATGGAGTACTAGATTTGATACATACTGATCTATGTGGTCTATCCAGAATCAAAAGTCTACAAGGTGAAAGGTATTTTATGTTGCTCATTTATGATTATTCTAGAATGATATGGGATTCCTTCTTAAGAGAAAAACATAAAGCATTAAAAAAGTTCAAAAGTTTCAAAGCTATGGCAGAGAATGAGATAGGTTAGAAGATAAAATTTCTAAGGTCAGACAGAGGTGTTGAATTCACTTCCCAGAATTCAATTCTTTCTGTGAAGAGCATGGAATCCAAAGATAGTTATCTGCTCCCTGGACCCCTCAACAAAATGGAGTTGTTGAAAGAAAGAACAAAATCATTCTAGACACTTCTAGAACCATGATGTTGGAAGAAAATATTCCTCATTTCTATGGGAGAGAAGCTGTAAGTAATTCTGTGTATACCATTAACTGGGAGTATGTCAATATTAATTCTGGTAAGACACCTTTTGAGCTATGGTTTGCTTATAAGCCTACTATCAAGTATTTCAAAAAATTTGGAAGAAAATGTTACATCAAGAGAGATGATGATATAAGAAAATTTGATGCTAGAAGTGATGAAGAAATATTATTGGGTTACTCTACTAAAAGTAAAGCTTGCCAGTGCTTTAATAAGAGGTTAAAGAAAATGGTTGAAAGTGAAAATTTCAAAGCTGATGAAGATATTGTTAGACCATCCAGATATAGTTGATATGATTTAGATGATAAAAATGATAATACTAACAATGACGTTCAGACACAGAATCAACTTCAGATTGTTCTGGTGAACGAAGGGAATCAAGATGCAGAGACTAGAAAAAGTGCAAAAGAAAGAACACAAGAACAAGAAGTTAGATAAAATCCTAAAACTCCCAAATATGTAAGGAAAAATCACTCTGATAGTCAGATCATAGGAGAGAACATAAAAGGTGTGTAAACTAGAAGAGGAATTTTGGAAGAGTATTGTCTAATTTCCAAAGCTGAGCCTAGGAATATCAATCAAGCATGCAAAGATGAACATTGGATGGAAGCCATGAAAGAAGAACTAATTCAAATAGAGAAGAATGATACATGGGATCTTGTTCCTAGAGCTTAGAACAAAAAATGTGATTAGAACCAAGTGTGTGTTCCAAAATAAGCCGAATGAGCAAGGTGAAGTGGTAAGAAACAAAGCAAGACCGGTTTGCAAATGCTACTCACAGATGGAAGGTATTGATTTTGAAGAAACTTTTTCCCCTGTTGCTAGAATTGAAGTTGTAAGATCATTTCTTGCTTATACTACTTTCAAGAAATATAAATTCTATCAGATGGATGTAAAGTCAACATTTCTGAGTGGTGAGCTAGAAGAAGAAGTCTATGTTGAATAACCAGATGGATTTCAATTGACTGATGAAAAAGACATGGTATGCCGATTGAAGAAAGCTCCTAGAGTTTGGTATGCTAGATTGGATGAATACTTATTAAAGCTTGGATTCAATAAAGGTACTACTGATAGGAATTTGTATTTCAAGTTGGATCAGAATAAATAATTGATCATCAAGGTCTTTGTTGACGAAATTATTTTTGAAGGTAATGATGATTTGTGTATGAAGTTTGGTGATGAAATGAAAAGTGATTTTGAAATGTCAATGATAGGAGAGTTGAAATTATTTATAGGATTTCAAATCACTCAATTAGATGATGGAATTTTCACATCTCATTCTAAGTATGTGAAAGAGCTATTAAAAAAGTTTGGCATGGAAGATTGAAAGCCAGTTGGTACACCTATGATAACCGGATGCAAAATTACAAAGAATGATGATTCTCCTAAAGAAAATAAGATAGGATATAGGTTAATGATTGGTGGATTACTCTATTTGACTCAGACTAGGCCAGATATAATGAATGTTGTATACATGGTTGCTATATTTCAAGTCAATCCAAAAGAATCTCATGTAGCTATTGTGAAAAGAATTTTTAGATACCTAAAAGGGACGGTTGATCTTGATATTTGGCATCCTAGGGAGGATGATCTTATCCTGAATGCTTTCACTGATGTTGATTGGGCAGGAGATGTGGATGAAAAGAAGAGTACTAGTTGCAATGCATTCTTCTTAGGGAAGAAATTGGTATCTTGGTTAAGAAAAAAGCGAAATTTCATTTCATTGTCTACTATTGAGGCAAAATATATTGTACCCAAGTATTGTGGATGAAGAAAAAGCATATATCCATCAAATATCACTTTTTGAGAGATAAAGTGAGTGACAAAGAAGTTAGACTGGAGTATATACCTACCAAGGAGCAAATTGCATACATATTTACTAAGTTGCTGCCTAAGGATAATTTTGAGTACCTCAGAGGCAAGTTAGAGGTGATTTCCCCTCCCGATTAGAACTAAGATGCAGGTCTTTGCATCAGTCCCTGAATTCACAACCATATCCTATTCTGGATTGATGTTGTGGTGGTGGCTACTCAGGGGGAGTAGTTAGATGATTCAAATTTGTGATTAGAGCATGTGTAAATTTTCCATTCATGTCAAAGGGGGAGAGAAGACAAATGTGGAAAACATGGGAGAAGAAGTAAATAGGAAAGAGTGTACAATCTCTAGGGGAGATTGTTGGAGAAGAGCTAGTTAGGTTGGTGGCATTATTTTTCACATCATGTGTTCCCATCAATGCCAAAGGGGGAGATTATTGGATGTTGTGGTTGCATTGCTAATATGTGGTCGTCATTGATGTTAATAATATTAGCATTGATAATGCTTAAGGTTGTATATGTTGAGGATATTGTGAAAATTGTAAAAATAATATTGCTGGTAGCCAGTGAAGTTGAGAAGGTCAGAATGTTGGAAAGTTATGTACATTGAAGATTTGAAGGTACACTTCAAAGGGTTTGTTGTAGAATATTTCTAGTATGTTTTCTAAAAGTTTCAGAGGTTCGCATCAATATTTGTGGAAGTTATGAAGATTAGTGTTCATATAGTTATTCAGTTTCTATAGATGGTGTTCTTGGATAAAGCGGATGAAATTATGGTAATTTCATGTGTTGTGCATATACCTGTGCCATTCATGGCTGATACTAGACTGTACTCTATCCTTTTTGTACATATGCATTGATCAGAGTGTTTGTTATCAAAGATTTTTCTGATGTGTGCTCGAGTTTTCATGTTCTTGATCGACATGATGGTGTTAGCGTGTTGTGGATCCATGAAGATTAATATTTTATTGTTTGGCATGTTTGAAGGTGTTTTTTTGGGTCCTCAATATATTGTGACTGACTTGTGTTGGTACGTATTGAAATTTATTTTCGTATTGAGGCCAATAGTTGTAATTTATTCTTTATTTGAGACCGACTGAATAGTGGATGTAAATCCATGTAGCACATATATATAAGTGTTTATTTTCCTCATTTAGAGTAAATGCTCAGTGTGTTCAAGAGGTTTACATGTGTGAATAAAGGTCAAATCATTCAAGAGCAAAGCAGAGTGTGAAGAATTTTGATCGGAGTGTGGAAGAGTGTGTAAACATTTTTGTGCGCCTAATTGGAAATATAATCAGGCTTTTGTACAAGCTATTTTCTCAGTTCAAATTCATTAGATGGATTTAATTTGATTACATTATGTAAGGCAGTGAGCCTTCCCTTTGAGAAGTGTGCTCTAGGTAGTGCACCTAAATGAAAGTGCATTCTTTTTCATTCTCCATTATACTTCTAACAGGGTATAATCTTGTGGACTAACATCCACTGTGTTTTTTCCCCTAACAGGGTTTCCATGTATAAAATATTGGTGTTCATGTGTCTTTGATGTGTTATTAATTTATGCTTGCACTGTTATTTATTATTTTTGAGATTTAAGGTTGATTAATGTTGTATAAGTTTGATTTTGGTAAAAATTGATTCACCCCTCCTCTCAGTTGTCTATCCTTTTTTTTCCAATAGCACAGGCCCAAGAAAGATGGAATTTTAGTTCCAATTGATGACTATGATGGGCCTCCTTTTCATTTTAACTTGTTTGAACCCTATGTAAGGTTAACATAATTCTTAGCATGTCAAATGTTAGGGATTGAGGACCTCGAGTTCATATTGTACCAATGGTGATTTCTTCTGATGTCCAGTACCATAATGCTAGGGCATTTGACTATGCTTCATATATTTTCAAAGGAATGGATTTAGGACTGAGGGAAATTAAAAATGGATCCCCTATGGTGAATTTTATGCATTATTCTATCTTCATGCATCTAGTAATGTATTTTGGGCAAGAAATGGGGATGTGGCTAGAGGAATTAAGGAATACGTGATTTGATAAAGAGGGTAAACCACTACCAATACAATTATGGACTGCTATTTGGGATAGCAGATTTTTCAACTCAAGCTATGTTCATTTCAAAGAGCATTTGGTCAAGCCATTGTATAGATTTTTCAACTATCCTTGTGATCACTCATTATTTGATGAAATGAAAAGGTTCATTAGGCCCAAGGATTTCAATGGACCTGTTACTATTGGTCACAATTGGGGTGATTGGTACTATATTGTGGATACAATCATGATCAGAGATTATGGCTTTGAGGATACACCATTTATTTTTCCAAAGATAGTACCTGATAGAATTGCTTACTTGGAGATTGTTAGACATATGGATTATTTGAGTGTCATGAATCTAGGTGCCTTTGGGAAGTAGGCATTCATGCCAAGCACTTTGTGCTTTGATGATTTCACTCTACTATCAAAAGAAGGGTATGATATGATTTTGGATAAAATATTGCATTTCAATTTGAAAAGGGCTCCACCAAGTAAAGGATTCAATCCAGAGGGATACATCGACTTTTCCAAAAAAAGGGTGAACTTGGGTGGGTATGATCATGTACCTTATCCATATGATGACACAATCAGAAACATGGAACATAAGGAAAGTGCAATAACTATTGATGAATATAACAAGAGTGTGGAGAAGAAAATGAGAGAGTAGAAAAATAGCTACTATCCTCTGGTGAAGAGTCATCTGATGATAAAGAATCTTTGGGCCCAGCTGATAAAATTTCCAAATTAAGGATTGAGGATTATAAGTATCCCCTTAGAGAGAAAGAAATTGAAGAGGGATTTGATACAGATTCAAGGCATATGGATTATAGATCCTTTGTTGCTGATGATGATTTTATAAAGTCCCCATAATTTAGACCCTTCTAGTACAAGTAGAAGGGAAAATCAATAAGGGAATTTTTTGTAAACATAACACCAAACAATGAGGATCAACCGTTGAATACTTTGAAGTTGAGTGTAGAAAATGATATGAAGAACATGACTCCAAAGTGAGGAAGGAGATTATTAGAGGAATCAGGTGTAATGATTTTCCTAGGTTTGGACCTGAATTCTACTCTTGTTTTTGATAGCTTCTTGCAAGATAACAGTGCTACACACAAACTTAGTCCTAAAGGAGTTATAGAGGTGTACACAAGGTCAAAGTATAACCCTGATGAAAGTTTCCTCATGATCTGGGCCCTATATCCTCCACATAAAAAGTTTGTAATCATTGACACATAAAAGGCATTTGGTCATGTCATGACTTTGAAAGTTGGAGAGGCTGATCCTATGACCATGGTAGAAATTGGCATCGATGTTGCTAAGTTAAACAAAGCCCAAATCCAAATGTTGATTAAGGAAAAAGACATGTACAAAATGAGAAATGAGAGGATACTCAAAGAGAATGATTTCTTGAAGGATATGGTAAAAAATACATCGAAGGAATCCACTGAGGTATTAACTCAAGGGGAGAGTTCACAATTAAAGGATCATATGTAGAGGATCAAGTAAATAAAGCCAGGTTGATAAAATCTCTGCAACATTTTAGAAAAGAAATACAAATCTAATTATTTGGATGAATAAGCTAAGGTCAATCCATTCCAAGAATCATGATAGAGTTTGGGAACACAAAAGGCTAGATGATCGAATATCAGAGAAAATTCAAGAAATGCAAAATACACGTGTTTTTGATATTGGGGCTACTACAAATACTAAAGATATATTAAAGAAGCATAAAATCTATTATGAGGAGATTCAGGTAGATGCAAAGGACTAGCTAATGTTACAAAAAGTGGGGTGCCTACATTATTTGCAGATAACGAAGAGTTGAAGAGTCATAACGAGTGGACGAGAGATTGCAAGGTGATATTGCACAAAGTCTTGGAAGTTGCCAAACATGAAGAATCAATATTAGACAAATCATTCGAGCACTTGGAGAACATGGTAACCATGGAGATCGCTATGAGAAATTCCATAGAAGATGTTGATACTCACATAAGGCATGATTATTTGGATCATATTACTAGAGTCTATCTGTGGTTTACTAGAGCCTAATTATTTATGTTTAATTATTGTTAGTTATTGTTAGTTTTCAAATAACATTAATGAAGGGGTGTGTCCCCTTCAAATTTTGGATATATAAGTCAGTTACATAGTGATAGAATGATATAGGCGAATAGGGATAAAGAGATAGTACAAGGCTTCCATGATGTTTACATTTTGAAAGACTATGTTGCAAGCATAATTCTAAGGAAATCAATGAAATACTTCTAATTTTGTGGCCTCATATTGGTACCAATTGTTTGTTTTTGAAAAGTTAAGCAGCATTTTTAGGGCACTATACACTTCACAATGAGCCACAAGGGCCAAAAACGAACAAGACTAAACAACAAACATAAAGGAAAAAAACACAAAAACAACCCAAAGGCAGCACAAAAACCATAGAGCAACAACCGACAGACAGGCATAGGAAGCAGCTAACTGGCATTGTCCCAGTTTTTAATTAGGAGGTCCACCACCTCATCACCCACCCATTCTTTGTTCTCCTGGCTGTTGTCCCCCTCTAGCTCCTCCTTTATAGCATTAGACAGGGTTCTCGTGACAAAGTGACCCAACTTCATGGTGAAGAGGGTTAACCCTCGAAACCTTTTGTCAAGAGTGTCCATTCTCTTCACCAGATCGCACGATTCCACCCCAACATTCATAGTCCCATGAACCTCTCTAGGCTCATCCATAGGGGATGCAGAGAGTGAGAGGTAGAGCCATCAATAGGAAGCTTGCTATCCACCAGAGTAAACTGAGGCCTCTCCACATTTTCTTCCTCCTCATCTTCAGATTCCTCTTCCTTGTAACCTTTGCTATCAGACTGCTCCTCCTCAGAGTCCTCAATAATTAGCCTCTTCTTGTTATTCTTGGCTAGCCTCCTAGATCTCCTCCTATCATTTTCCCCTCCAGTCATCTCCGTGGTCCCCACAACTGTATCCCCTTTGGAGTCTTTCCTAACAACATTCTTGCCCTTGCCATCCTTGGCAGTTGGGGTCAGCATGCATTTCTCCTTACCATTTTTGGTTGAAGTGGCCTTGTAGGCCAAGTCAGTCTAAGTGGCTTTTAGCTCACATAGTCCTTTCGTCACATTGGGATGGGCCTTGCCAAACCCACCCTTAATTGTTTTGGTAGATAATTTGGCTTTAGGATTCCCCACAATGCCCGAATTGGACTTCTGAGGAGGGCTCTTGGAATCGGCCAGGGAAATATGCATAGTTGAAAGGGGTTCAATGTTCTTAATGTGGATAGCCATGATGGCTTTAGGTGGACAAAGAGCAAGATGAAAGTGATATAGTCTTAGGATAAGCCTCTGATGGAGTGGGAGCAGTGGGAGATCACAGGGGTTACAACTGGCCTACTCTTTGCACTTGTCAACAGAGCTTTCAAGGTCCATTAAAAGAAAAAGTGGGAAACTGAGTAGCATCTTATGTCTAAGGTGATTTAACAGAGGGAAATGGTAAAAGAAATAGGTTTTAAATCTCCCTTCCAAAGTAACATACTTCATCAATTCCATGCACACCTGGTCCCAGGGCTTCGGGAGTGCATCCCTCTCAAACCCCGACTAGTTCCACACCAGGGCCTCCTCACCTCTAAAAAAGGCTTTTAAGCTTTCATGGTCTAGTTTTTTTGGCGTGTTTAGGGTATTTTTTCCCAGAACATAGCAAACCCGTAACCTGCGCTATAACTTCCTCACTGATTTCAAAAGATATACCACCAATGGAGACCCGATAAGATAGGATCATGGCCGACCAAGCACTCCATAATCGAAGCAATACCACCCTCCATACAAATGTGCCAGACCAAAGGGTTATTTTGAAACTCCTCGCAGTTGTCAAGTTCAGTCCTCACCCACTCACCACCCATACTACCAACCTGCACAGAAAACTCAAAAAATTGCAAAAAAAACCAATTGCAGCAGCCACGAATAATAATCACAATGTGATAGTTAAGGAAAGGAATACAGTGGAGGATAATAAAACCCGTGTACAGGTCACATGCACAAAGGGAAAAATCACCACAGGGTGATTTGACACAAAATTTAATGAATTTATGATTACGGCCAAGAAGGCAAGAGTTGGTAGACATGAAGGGAATGCACAAAAAACCATGCGGAAAGGCCGAAAAACTAAAATTAGCAACCATCCGAATGAATCCAAAGGGGTCCCTCACTAAACTAATCGGCTCAAAGCCCCAAGAAGGAGGCCAATTCCCATCATAAATAGTCGAATTATTATAAATACAATCACACCTCCAAATGAAAGGAGGAGATAAAACAAGAAATCCAACAATTCCCAAGAGAATAGATCACATAGTACGGCTCCACAGGTATAATGAATTCACATCCTTCCACCTATGCATCATCAAGCCACCAAAATTATACTTGTAACCATCTTTTAAATCCCAATCCCACCACCTCATCGTAACCTTAGAACCCGACCCCATCCACCATGTCCAAAGGACAACCACGTGGATCCTCCTTTCCATGCCCCACACACGTAGATCTTTTCCAAGAAACCTCCACCTGTACTCCATTCCAATGTTGACACTCATCCACCAGATCTCCATAAAAATCCAAGGGGCCCCCCATTCAACTCCCATCATCCAAAGATAAAAAATCATTGCAAACCATGGTAGCCTTGTTCCCGTGCTATTAAAGCTTGAATATTTGGCAGAAACCTTTCCTTTTTCCTCCAAAATTTAGTTGAATCTCAGCCTGAGCCAAGTCATCCACCACATGGTTTCCTTTTCTGAAGATATGAGTCACCTTTTTATGCCTAAATTTGGATAAAAGGAAGCTAACATCCAACAAAATGTCCTTAGTATTCCAACCAATTAATCTGTCTTTATTCATAGCATCCATCACTGACTTGGAGTCTCCTTCAATGTGGAGATAAGAAATCCCCAGAGAAACAACAATTTTGAGGCCCATTAGCAATGGATGAGCCTTTGCCACTAAAGCCAACTAAAATCCAATACCTCCAGCAAATCCTGCCACCAGAGCTCCCATAGAATCTCTGATAACTCCACCAATACTTTCCCTACACCAATACTTTCCCTACCTGGTTTTCCCTTAGCAGCACCATCAAAATTAAGTTTAAAACATCCTCTATCTGGAGGCTCCCATTTAGTATTTTTCCTAGCTAAAAGTTTTGAATTATCAAAGGAGTTAGCCTTTAAATCCTGATGCCGTTCCTTAGCCATTTTTATTTCGTAATCCATTGGCCCCATCTCTAGGAGTTTCCCATTAAAGAGAGAGATATTCTCCTCAATGAGCCTAACTCCAATTCCAAACACCTCCTTGGGACTCCTCTCAATATTTCTGAAAACCCTGTTATTCCTCTCCTTCCATAAACACCAACCTAAGATAGGGGGACCTGCTTCCAAATTTCACTAGGCAGAGGGTGGAAAAATGGGCCATACCAACCTAGAATAAATGATAAAAGGTCCTTTCTCATAACCCAAGGGACATCAAGTTTCTCAAAAGGCAGCCCCCAAACTTTAGCAGCATATGGGCAGACTAAAAAAAGGTGACTAGTAGTTTCCTCCCCTTCCTTGCAAAGGAAACATCTATTGGGAAAACAAAAACCCCGAATCCTCAGATTGTCCTGGGTTAGAATCCTGTTATGACAGGCCATCCACCAGAAAAAATTAATTTTAGGGATCATGTGACGATTCCAAACCTTCTTCTAGGGTTCCACATCAGAATTTTTGTTAGTCAACAGTCTGTAAGCTGACTGCATAGAGAGATCTCCCTATTTATCTAAAGTCCAAAAAAACTCATCCTCCATGTCATAAGAAGGAAACCTGGCACTGAAGAGAATCACCTAAAGGGATCGAGCTATATGAAAAAGGTCATGAGAATGGGGGAAACAAAGGGTAAGATCCTTCCAAATCCTAGCTCCAGGAGGTCCAGACACAGTCACTGATATGTATGCCAAAGAATCTTTGAGCTGCTCCCATCACTGCCCCAAAGCTAGAGCAAACCAGAGAGGAGTCAATTAGCCAAGGATCTTCCCAAAACCTGATTTTAATCCCATTTCCCATTTTCCATTTAATCCCTTTCTTTAGCAGGCCGTGTATGCTACAAATGCTCCTCCAGACAATAGAGCCTTGGGGTGAGGTTCCGAAAGACAATCAATCAAGGGTCTGTTCTCGAGGTATTTCAAATTCAGAATTTTGCACCAGTCCTTAGTGTTCCTTAACTAGTCCCAACCAACCTTGGCCATCAGAGCCCTATTAGAGTTGACAATCTTCCTAATTCCAAGTGCACCACAATTTTTAGCCTAGCAGACCCTTTCCCATTTCACCAAAGCGAGTTTTTTTTTTCCTCAATACTAGACCAAAGGAAATTCCTTTGAATTCTTTCAAACTTATCATAAATGTACTTAGGCATCTTAAAAATGGATATAAAGTAAGTGGGGATAACTTGGATAGCCGCAATGAGAAGTTGGAGTTTTCCAGCATGGATTAGCAAAGAGGCGTTCCACCCAACCAACTTCCTTTGAATCCTTTCCAAAACCAAATTCCAGAACTCCATTGGAACCTCCTTAACGATGAGGGGGATCCCAAGATACACCATTGGGAGAGAATCACCAACACATCCTAGAACCGCAGTCACCCTATTTTTCAAATTGGGCATAGAATTAAATAAATAAATCTTTCTTTTATTGTAATTGACACTTTGACCAGAGCAAGAGGCATAGTTGTTAAGACAAGCTTTCCATTTCCTAGCTTCCACCATAGAGACCTTCCCAAACAGAAAGGTGTCATCCACAAATTGCTGCACAACAATCGGATTCAGTTGTTATGGTTGTCTCCAACATAATATTTCCTTGTTATTTAAATTGGTGTATCAAAGATATATTCAATTTATCAAAACACATTTGTTGTTCTTGTGTGGTGTGATTAGTTGGTTTCTTTAAAAAGGAATTAAAATCCTTCTAGTCAAATCACAGTAATCTAGGAATTTTATTTGGATCAATAAGAAGAGCCATCTAATTAGGATTTCCATTCTATCTCCTATTTGATATTATCTATAGTTCCTGTGTGGTTTATTCAATTGGTTCTTTCAAGAAAATATTAAAAATTCTTTTGATAATTCATAAGTAACCTAGTTGTGTCGGTTGGATTCATAAGTAGAGTTTGTCAATCACTTTCCTATATGTTTATAAAGATATAAACAAATATAAGTGTGGCCTATAGTTTTAGTTACAACCAATACAAGTCATTCATTCTAGATCTTCGTTTGAATCTGTTTACCCAAAAAAGCACTAGTCTTACTCATTGCATCATTTAATTTTATTAAATTTGTTTTCATAATTTTATATCTGTTAACTGAACATACTAAATTTCACCTTGATATTTCTTATACAATTTATACCAAATTAGGATTACATCTTGTTGGAAACACAGTTTCCATTGAACCAAAATATCGACTTGTTAATACGCGATATAGTTGTGAGAGTTAATGGAATGATGGGAGGTGGTTAAGCCATGTAATAAATCTTGAGGGGAGCATTGACCATCTGCCACCAAACTCCCCCTCAATGTTACATGAGGGGATTCAAACCCAACACCTTTGGCTCTGATACAAATTGTTGGAAACACAGTTGTCATTGCACCAAAAGATCAACCTGTTAATGCCTAATACAACTATGAGAGTTAATGGATCCATGGGAGGCAGTTAAGCCATGTCATTGAATCCCGAGGGGAGCACTGACCATCTACCAACACATTTCTCCACTCTCAATTACCATTGTGGATAGATTGTTCAAGTAAGGAAACACTTAGTTTAAGTCTACCTCATTTGCATAGGTATACCCACCTAGGTTTTGTAGAGCCTAAAGAGAAGAAGGTTCAAATATATCAATTGTCCTTGTTCATTATCCTAAAACGTAACAAGAGTTTGGAAACCTCTTGAGGTTTTTCAACCAACGTTTTTGATACCTAACAATACCAAAATGACAATATTAAGTGAAATATTGAATAAATTTAGACTAAACCTAAGGATGGATATTTATAGAAATATCCCTTATTTGAATTCAAAATCATGGTGCTAACTGCCAAGATAAAAAGCGACAAACTAAAACTAAATAGAACTAAAAGTATCAGAGAGAATTTTGCCTCATAATAGCTAGAAGAAGCAATTTCGAAATCGGCTAAGGAATTCAATTCAAAATCATGGTGAATCAATATCCAACTAGATATTTTAAGAGCATAATTGTTGACACTTTGTTAAACAAAAATTTTAACAAATCCAACTCATAGTAAGCATTTAATCACCTGCATGAAATCCTCAAGAATAAGATGCTAATATGACATCAAAGATTTCAAATTGAATAGTCATTCCATCATTAACATCTTTGAAAGGAACACATTTAATGAAAAATATCATTTCTAATATATCTTCCAATTAGTTAAATATAACACAAAATAAGAAAACATATAAGAATATAATATACCACTAGTGTAGTTAATTATTAATATAATAAAGTATTTGAGAACATAAAAAAGATCAATTAAAGTGTCATTTTGGGCACTCATGATTTCTCCCCCTCATGTTTTCAACCATGTCCTCATGGTTGAGGATCTGGAAAATTCCTATTCTTTCTCACCATCCAAGCAACTATGTCAACCAAATCTCCATCTTGTAGCATATATTCCAAGTAGGTCCTATGATGAGCATAACCATTCAGTTTTTCAAATTCTTCCATCCATTCTCTAAAAATCCCCCCTATAAATTATGGTGATGCATGAAATGTAGGTGCAGGAATTATAATCAAGGGTGGTCTAAATCTCATCCAAATCCAATTGGCCTGTTGATCCTCAATGAGATCTATCAAAGTTCTCACTCTAGTGAGACTCAAGGTAATGTTTCTTGGTGAGATGGGTTCTCTTCTTCCTAATGGTACTGGAATACAATGAAACCTATCTCTTGCTACAATTAAAGCTCTATATGGAAGGTGGTCCTGAATATTTAAAAAAAATTGAATTCTTTCAGACAAATTCCTCTTGTAAGTAGGTGCTACATTTTGTGACATTGCAAAATACTTCAATCTGGATTTGAAAGTTCCTAACCAAGGGGGTCTCATCTCTCATAGGCATTCCTAATTTCATTTGTGTATCCTTGTACTAAGCTACCCTATTTTCCCATTCTACTTGATTATGCAACAATGATAAAAAAGATCTAATTTATAACTCTCCTATGAAAACATTTAGAAAAGATTTTGGAAAATCACCAAGGATAAAACCATGCTAGAAGTATTCACACATCTCATTCTGAATAGTAGGATGACTACTAAAAAAGTATTTAAGAAATTATCTATCATCATTATAATTAATTTTTCTTTTTAGAACCAAGTGATTGATTTTCCATTGGAGAAATATTTCTCTCAAAAATAATGCATATAACCCTGAAGGCTTTCTCATTGACAAAATTGTAGAGGAGAGTTCTACAACTTGCTGGAATCTCTCATTCAATTCATATCTTTCTTTCTCCAATTGTTGATTCTAACTCTTCTACTAGTTATTTTCATGTTTAAGTTTCATTGAAGTCAGAGAGAGGTATCTTCTTAGAGTAGATGTGGTGGAAGCCTCATGAGAATGTAATTTAGTTGATTGTTGTCTTAACTTCTCTTCTTCTTTTTTGTAATTCTACCTTCAATATTCCTATTTCCACTACACTTAAACTTGTTGTCTCTTCTGCACAAGCTAATGCTTGTGGATTAGCCTAATATAAGTCCTTTTATGTTTTGTTTAGTTGTCCTTGCAAAACAATATCTTTTTCTACCATTTATTTTCCTATTTGTTGTGTCTTATTTTCAGATTGCTGCAATTCCTCTTCTTTTCTTTTTAACTTTCTTCAAGAATTTGAATTCTTCTTTTCTCTTTCTCTAATTCTACTTGTATTCTTGGCATTTCCATGGCTCTAACTATCTCTTCTTCTTCCTCCATTTCCTCTCCTTCCTGCATTTGAGGATATTTCTCTTGTTTGACCATTGTCTCTTTACCCTTCCTCATTTTAAAAACCAGCAAATGTGGAGAAGAAGATTCAACCTCCTCATCTCCAATTTCACCAGAAGCTTCTTTTCCTTCCATTTCATTATTAGACCCTTCATCAAGCTATCTTCTTTTGGAATATTTGGAGATTGTCTCTCATGGGTTGAACCATGGGATTCTATAACAGGTGTTCTCTCTGGAAATGAAATTGGGGCTTCAAGAGGACTATCAGGTTGTTTAGGAAAACACACAGAGGCTTGGACTTCTCCATCGATTCCCAAAGTGTCTTGATGAGTTTCAAGGGTTTTTTGTGACAAATTATCAAGATTTGGAGCATGAGTATCAAGAGTACTAGGGGTTTCTTCTTGCGATTTTTCTTTTTCCCTTTAAAAGTACTGTAGGTTACCCTAATAGTTTGTTGTAGCTTTCTCTTTTTCTTTTTCTTTCTTTTCTTAGAAGATTCTCTCTTTTCAACTTTTAACCTTTTTTGTTGTAGGTCCCTTCTTGGATTTATTTTCATGTTTGAAAATGGGGGTTGATAAGAATTCTAAGAAGCCTTCCTTACAAAACTCTTTCCTCATAAAATGGTGCTTGATAATTAAATGTATCAAACTATGATACGTAATGGATGATGTACCTCTAGATTTTACCCTAGATATTGTAGATCCCGAAAATTGGTCTAGGTCTGCGAGTACACATTCGACATAATTTTCTATAGTCTGTGGTCTTGATTAAATAATGTTAGTTATTTAATTACCCTTTTTAACACATATTTCCTCTATTAATTAAATACCCCTTTTAATTAATTCATTAATTCATTATGACCCTTTATTCAACTTGATTAATTAGATAAATCATAATTATTTAATTATGTCGCTAACTAATTAATTCTTCCTTCTTAATTAAATAATTTATTATTTAATTACCCCCTTTATCATATTTCAACTATAGTTAAATATCTTCATTTTATTATTCATTTAACCCCTTCATCTATAATTAAATATCTTTATTTAATTATTCATTTAATCCCCTTTATCTATAATTAAATATTTATTATTTAATTATTCAAATTTCACCTTTTCAATAGTCAAATTAAATAAATTATTTTTATTTATTTAATTAAATTTTTCATTTTCGAATGTTGAATTAAATTAACATTTAATTCATATTTTAATTATTTATGTCACATTCTTTTATCATTCAGTTATCTAAGTCATTCACTCACCTTCTGACTCGAGATCTATTTTTAGTTCTCTAGTTATATTCGAATTCAACAAGTTGATCATCTCTATGAGAAGACTCTCTGTCACGACTAGTCGATTAACTAGTTCTAACTCCTGTTTGCATTCAAATGCATTATTCTTCGAGTTCTAACTTTGTCTTTGACATACAAAGTCTATTTCTTCTATTTTTGAAGATTAAGATCTTGAACTCGTTTTCTAACTCATGTTCTAACTCACGTTCTATCTAAGACAAAACTCACATCATATGAAATTCATCAATCTCATCCGTCGATCTCTCTTTCAATTTGAGCCGATCGTTCGAAAAACCAAAATCTATAAAATGGCCTGTCATTATCATTATTCCTCCTCCCGAAATCATACACTTTTTGAGAAGAAACTTATCTTCGATATTTTGCTTAGACATTCGACGAATTTATGCTTGCATTCAAACACATAAATCTGAGGGCAAGAATACTGAAAAGGAAAAATGGAGAAGAGCAATCAAGATAATTCAAAGGAGTGAATGCATATTCGGTGAGAGCTTTCCATTAATTTTTTTAGTTTATTATGTTTATTTCCTTGTTCTTTGTTGTTTGATTTTAGATTAGATTATGATTTAGATTAGGATTAACATCATTTATTCTAGTTGTAGATTATCTATAAACGTAAATTTTAATCTACTATTACAGATATCATAGAAGATATTTGAGAAAATAGAAAGGAAGGTAGGTTACTTTTTGTAGAAGGTCTGGCATTTTCATACCTCAAATGAGTTAGCATTCAAATTCTTGGCCCTAATATTATGTTATATTTCCTCTCATAGGTGAAGAATTTCATTAACCACATTACAACTATTTTCCATGGCTCCTCCAGGATGTTGCGAGAAATTTCTCTTTGGATTCCCTTATGCAACTGAATTTTAGGTTGTCTTTCAGGTTCTTCATGAAATGTGGAAACCAATTCTTCAAAACTTATATGCCCTTTATTTATTGCTCCCCCTTTAGCTGGGATACCAAATAGCTCACTTATAATAGAAATACTAACCTCTATTACCTCTCCTCTTACTCTGGTAACATTAACATGACTTTTTTTGATGAATTCCTTGACTAATTCAATCTCAAATCCTTCAAACAATTGTATAAAGTTGAGCCACCTAGCTTCTCTGAGTAATCTCTCAGTCTTAGTGTCTAGAATAAAGTTTTTAGGCTCTAAATTTCTCTTATGCCCCATTTTTTACTTTTACAACTCAACAGAGAAAATGGTAGCCACAATTTGTTAATAAAAACATAGAATGAATGTTTCTTCACTCAAACACATCAATTTTTAAAAATCACACAGCATGTCAAATCGTCAGTTATTAATTCCTCTTTATTCTATTTGGATGATTCACATGAAACAACCCTATACTTTGCATTATGATTTGCAAAGTTGGTGGTAGTGTTGACATAATAAAATTTATTGGCGGTGATATGAAAATCTCATTATTACTTGAAATTACTCTAGAAGCCATTTAAATGTCACATCCTATTTCTTTGCCATATTTTGAAATGAGTAATACTTATTTATTACAAAATTAATAACTATTTTGGCAAAGATTTATATGCTTAAAACATTTATTTCATTTCACATTATAATAACTAAGTCAAAAAAAATATTTTGAAAATATTACCTATAATAAATGTGTACCTATTTATTTAATGTTGAAGACAATCAAAGCATATTAATTAACTCAGTTAGCAAATATTTCAATGAGTCAATCAAAGGGAGATCAAAATTAACAATAAGGTTTATTACTGAGAACCTTAGAGAACATCAAGAGTCATTAGGAGCCATCATGAGCAAACTGAAGTTGATCTAGGAAGACCGCCATTTTTGGTTTTCAGTCATTCCTTCTTTTATTTTGGGAGATAAACCGCTATTTCTAGTTTTCAATGTATCCCATTTATTCAAAAGGTAAACCACCATTTTATGGTTTTCAATCTACCTTCTTTATTCATATGTTTCTTCAAAAGATTATTCAGGAGCACATTCTCCCATGGAAGAAATATATTTCATCAGAAAATATTCAATTCTATCTTGCAAATCTGATAGAAATTCCTTTCTTGATGCAATTTTTTGGTATATCTTCAGTCTATGACCATTAACCAACATAATCCTTCTTTATCCATCTATTGGTACCAGTTGGACAACTCCATTTTCAAAAACTTGATTAATTTGATAGGGTCCTAGCCATCTTGTATGGAATTTACCTATAAACTCATGGAATCTAGAATCAAATAGTAGTGCCCAATCTCCCTTCTTGAATTGTCTAGTCACAATATGATTATCATTCCATTATTTCCTCTACTTTTGAATCATTTATGTGTGCTAAAGATATTCAATTCTCATTTCATCCAATTAGTTCAACTGTAGAATCCTACTTTCTCTACTTCAGACAAGTCAATTCCAACATCCAATGCTATTTTTAATGTCTGCAACTCAAACTCAATAGGAATGACTGAGTTTTCCCATACACTAGCTCATATGGAGAGAACCCTGCAATGGTTTTCCAAGTTGTATTGTAAGCCCAAACTTCTTCATATAACCTTTCTCCCCAATCTATTTTACTTAATGAAACAATCTTTTTCAAGATATTTTCCAATTCTTGATTAGTACCTTCTACTTTCCCATTCACCCGAGGATTATATGGTGTATATTTTTTGTGTCATCTCATATCTTTGCATGAAATATTCCATCATAGAAAACACAAACTGTGGTCCTTGGTTTGACACTATCTCCCTTGGTGCACTAAATCTATAAAGAATATGTTTGTATAGAAAATCAGATACTTTATCTTCCCTTGCTATTGGTAAATCTTTCACTTCAGCTCACTTCATGACACAGTCTGTGAAAAATTGAGTATAATGTTTCCCTCTAGAAGGTAGATCAATAGGTCCCATGAAATCAATTCCCCATTGCTCGAATGGTTCTAGAGCTATATGAGGTTGTAACATCTCCATTGTTGGTGTAGGTCTTCCCATGTACTGGCATTCATCACAATTCTTAAAAAAGAATGAAACATCCTTTGTCATAGATGGCCAAAAATAACCAACTCCTAAGATCTTATGAACCATTCTGATCATTGAATAATGTCCTCCTTCTGGCTCATGATGGAAAGCATGTACAATGTCATAAACATCTATTTCAGAAACACACCTGCAAAGAATACGATCATGGAACATCTTAAATAAAAGTCCATTTATCCATTGAAATCTAGAACTTTCATGAATTAATCTCCTTTTTTTCGTAGGATTAAAATGATTTGGACACTTCCTTGTTACAAGATAATTTGCAAGATCAACAAACCACAAAGGATGGATTGATATTGCAAACAAGTGCATATCCAAAAATGTGTCATCTACTAGCTCTTGATCACCCTCCAAAAAAATTCTTGAAAGTAAATCAACAACACCATTATCTTTACCAAGTTTATCAATTATGGTCACATCAAATTCTTGCAATAATATAGCCATATTATAATTCGTCCACCCACTACAACTTTGTTCATCAGATATCTAATAGTAGCATGGTCTATGTGAATGAATATTTTGTAACCTATAATATAATGTCTAAACTTATTAATTACATATATTAAAACTAAAAATTATTTTCCAGTTGTTGTGTAATTCCTTTCTGCATGATTCAAATTTTTACTAACATAGTAGATAGCATGCATTTCTTCATTCTCATCATTCTGTCCCAAAATTGCAACAATAGAAAATTTAGACGCATTCGTATTTATATGAAATGGAACTCCCCAAATAGGTCCTTTAATAATCAGATAAGTAGTTAAGGCATGCTTAATCATTTCAAAAACAAATTGGCAATCATTTTCCCATAAAAAATCCACATCTTTCTTGAGCAATGTAAAAAAAGGTTTAGAAATTTTACTAAACCCCTCAATAAATCTTCTATAATACCCATCATGCCCAATAAAACTACGAACTCTAGTTTGATTTTTAGGAATATCAATCTATTGAATGATTTCTACTTTCTTGGGTTCAACTTTTATTCCCTATTTGGAAATGTGGTGTCCTGGAACAATCCCTTCTTTCATCATAAGGGAACATTTTTCATGATTTAAAGATAACTGATGATCCTTACATATTTGCAAAACCATGTTCAAACTTTCAAGTAATTATTCAAATGTTTGAGCATGAACTATGAAGTCATCCATATATGCATCCACACATGAGGTAGTTAAATTTGAAAAAATAGCCAAAAAAACTCTTTGAGAAATGGATGGTGTATTACACAACCCAAATGGTAGAACTGTATAAGTATACCTACCCCAAGGAAATGTGAAGGTAGTCTTATATTGGTCTTTAGGAGCCACTTGTATTTGATTATACCCACTAAAACCATCCACAAAAGAGAAATAACTACTATCATCTAAGTTATCAAGTGCCTGATCAATAAATGGCAAAGGAAAAATGATCCTTTTTAGTGGATTTATATAATTCTTTGTAATCCACATATACATGCTACGTTCCATTTTTCTTGGGAACAATAACCAATGGGGAAACCCATTGACTATTAGATATTGGATAAATAAACCCTACTTTCAGCAGTTTCTCTATTTATTGCTTATCAAGTTCTCTAAGAACACGATTGATCCTTCGTTGACCTTTCCTTACTAGCTTAACATATTCGGTATAAATATGATGAGTACAAATATAAGGGTGAATTAATCTCATATCCTTCTATTCCCAAGCAAATGCTTCAATGTGATTTTCAATTTTTTTCTTTTATTCCTTTTCTTGTGAGGAGGATAAGGATGAACTAATGAAGAGAGGATTATCCCTTGCTACTGTAGTTTCTTTGGTCTTATTCATAGAATCAAACAGGTCCCCTACAAGTGTATTTAGAGGACATGGATGTGAATTTTTCTGATGTAACATTCCTTGATAGTCCCTCTTATCCATTGATCAATATTTTCAAGATTAAGACGTCGTTCTTCACATTCATCTACATGTTCTAATAAAGTAACCATGGCCAATTCTACAATACCATCTCCTTCAAAATCCATATCCTCATCAATCCAAGGTTGAGTATTAGACTGAATTTATGGTTGGGTTGGAGGAGAAAGTGACAACTCTTTCTGTTTCTGACCATTAGAAATAATAATGCTTCCTGATCTACAATATATCAATGTTGCTGCAATGGATAACCATGGTCTACCTAAGATAATTGGATAACCAGAATCCTTCTTTCTAGCTTTAAGGACTAGAAATTCAACTAGATAATCTCATGTGTCAATGGTAACCATGATATCTTCAAGAACACCTTCAGGTTTGGTAGTAGATTGATATGCCAACTATAAAACAACTATTGTGGGTTGAACACTTGTCACAACCAACATTTCAATAGTGTATGAGGTGATAACATTGATAGTTGCTCCTAAATCAATTAGCACATTAGTTATCTCAATTCCTCAAATACTCAAATTTATCACAGGACTACCAAGATCATTATATTTTTGAGGGAGTAATCTTCCTACCAAAACACTAATGAGTTTGGTCCCTATCTGTATTGTAGGAGGTAATTTCTTCTTCCTACCGGGTGTTTTCATACAGAGAGACTTGACCAATTGATTTATTTTTGGTATGTCTTTAATGGCCTATAATAAGGGTATCTCATTATTAATATTTTTCAATTCATGGAGAAGTTGAAAATCTACTACATTCATATAATTTGGTTGGGGGTTGTCATGAGCTATTTGTTCGATTTTCAAATTCTCTGGGTAGGCTGCTGATTAAATTTTTGTCCATCACCAGAGTTCTGGTTTTCCTTTAAATACTCTTTTTCCTCTTTCTTACCCTCCTGATCTTTAGTAATTGGTATGGATGGGAATTTCGGTTCCTTAATTGAATATCATTAGCATTGATGGCGTTCATGATAGGAAAATTTGCATCAGTATGATTTGTTTTCAGATTTGGAATAGGTTTTGTTGGCATTTGAGGCTGGTTTACTTGTTCATTAGTAGGATTAGAACCATGAATGAATTGAGGTGTTTGTGGCCAGGGATTCCCCAGCCCCTGATTTTTCCATGGTGTAAACTATGTTTGATTCTGTTGCCACAATGGCTGATTCTGCTGCCATTGTGGTTGATTTGATTGTCACTATGGTTGGTTTCACTAGGGATTCATCAATTCAAGTTGACCCTAGAATGTAGGTAGTAGTTGTGGCTGGTAGGGAGGAATCCATTGGTTTGCATTTGGCCAAGTTGTTTGATTCCAATTAGTTCTAGGACCATACTACCCTTGATTAGCATTATATCCAATATTTTGAGATCTCTACCCAACATAATTAAGTTCTTCCTCCACCACATGTGGCTTCTATAGATGATTCTTAATTCCATGTAGGAGGCTACAAGAAATTTTTGCATGATGTTTCTCACATATTTCACAAACATCAATTTCATTCAATGGACACTCTCTCAAAAGATGTTTCCCTCTACATTTGGAATAATAAATGACTAAAGGCTCAGTAGTCTTCTTATCTCCTTGCATGTTGAGATGAAGGAGTAAATCAGTTTTTAAATTAGCAATTTCATCCATTACTAGAGACACATCAGTAGTGAGATATTTTTTTCTATGGGAGTCTCTAGTCCCTACTCTAGTCCTAGATTAGTTTCAACATATTTCAATAATATATTCTAAAGAAAGCTTATCAATATCTCCTTTCCCCATAAGATTCAAAGACTCTCTAGACTCATCATCAACTCCTTTCAGAAAAACTATTTTACAAATCTCATTATCCAACCGATTACCACACCTTTTATGCACAAACTAGAATATATCAACATAATCTTCTATAATTTCATCTTCCATTTGTGTCATTCAGAACAATTCCTCTTTCCTATCTCTTACTCGGTAGTAATCTTGGTATTTATCCAAAAACTCAATTTCCATTTCATGCCAAGTTGAGATTGTCCTTGCACCTAAACCCATGAACCAACATAAGGATGACTCTTTTAAGGTATAATAAAACAATTTCAACTTCTAGTTATTAGCTATATAATCATAGGTTTGTCATAAAACCTTAAACTCAAAGAGAAATTGGTTAGGGTCCTCAAAATTCTTTCCCCTAAAGGTAGGTGAAACTGAAGGTGAAATATTCTTCATAGGAGGCTCATCAAGTTCTTTGTTTATATTAATAGGATAGGAAAAGGTCCTATATGGTGGGGGATCATTTCCTAGTTGGTCACCCATTTTTTCTTCTTGAAAATGCTCCTGATTCTCTTCTTGATTTTTAATCTAATGTTTTGGAATTCATTGTTCTTGATCAAAATCAAATATTTCATGGAAGAAACCTTAATAGATGGTCTCTAGCTCATCTCATCCAAAAACTAAACCATCTTCCTTATCAAAACTAAGGCTTCAAACTTAATAGCTGGATCTTTAATTTTCCCTTGCAACGGTGTCAAAAATGATGGGCAAGGTTGTTGGTGTCACTACTTTCATCATTTAATCTTTCAATTATCAAACCAAGTGTGTCTTATAGTTGTATGTGATAAGGATGTTTCCATGAATTGGGGGTTTTTCACTATAAACAATGACTTTTAATTTCAATATGTCTCCTCCAAGATCCTTCAAGAGCTCTCAAGAGTGGAACTCAACAACTAATTTCTAAAAACTAACTCTGTCTTATGTTTTGAATAATTATTATCTAGACTTATTTATACCCTAATGACTTAGTTCATACTCCACTTGAATTAATTGTAATTTATTCATGGAAAAATTAGGATATATCTAAATTCACTCTAAGTCAAAAAATTAGAATTGATATTTACTTGGAAAGAAAGTCTATTTACACTTGCAGGACAATAAATATTAACCTAGAAAACAACAACACTAATTTCCATGAATAAATTCCAAATAAGGTTTGGTTTAATCCTTACATAAGTCATCAATATTACCTCCATTACAACCACATGCATTTGAAAATAAGTATTAGATCTAATTCCTGTGAAGAAAAAATAAATCTATAAAAAACAAATGAATATTGATGTACAACAAAGCATCATAAATATCTTAAAGCACAATAAACTAATCTAAGTGAATGCAGTTACTAATCAATGATCAACAAAAATTAAGATGTTTAACTTTCCAATCGATATAAATTGAACATAAATTAATTGAATGAAACTACATAAAAAAAGGTCACCTTCTTTGGTTTAGTGGTCCCTACTCTTCCTCTGGTGGAACCTTTAACATCGAGATTCAAATCAACTCCTTATTTGCATTCTAATTGGCCCAAATAGGCAAGTAGAACAAAAGTGCATAGTACCAAAGTGACAATATTAAGCGAAAGATTAACTAACTTTAGACTAAACCTAAGGACTAATATTTATAGAGATATCCCTTATTTGAATTCAAAATCATGGTGCTAATCACCAAGATACAAAGAAAAAAACTAAAACTAAACAAAACTAGAATTATTCAAGAGAATTTTGCCTTATATCAGTTGGAACAAGTAGTTTCCAAATCGGCTAAGGAAGTCAATTCGAAATCATGGTGAATTAGTATTGAGCTGGAGCTTTTAAGAGGACAATTGATTCCACGTTAAATAGAAATTTTAACAAATCCAAGTCATAGTAAGGATTTAATCACCTACACGAGATCCTCAAGAATAGGATGCTAATATGACAACAAAGATTTAAAATTACATACTCATTCCATCATTAACATCTTTAAAAGCAACACATTTAATGCAAAATATCATTTCTAATATATCTTCCAATTAGTTAAATATAAGATAAAATAAGAAAACATATAAGTGTTGGACTCAAGGGAACACTTAGAGGGGGGGTGAATCAATGTTCAGAAAATATTAAAATTTTATTACTCTGAAACTTAAACCCTTCTATCATTACATTAAAAGAAAGATGAAAGAATTCAAAAGAGACATTCATAACACCATGACATAGATTTTTGCATGGAAACCCTATTAGGGGTAAAACCACGGTGGAGGTTAATCCACAATTTGAGTACTCAAATATAAATGTTTACAAAAGAGAATGCACTTGCATTCAGGCGTACTACCTAGAGCTCACCGCTCAAAAGGGAAGGCTAATTGCCTTATGAAATTCAAATTAAAACCATTTGAAGGTTGAACTAAAATAGTAGCATCTATTTATGCTAGGTTATAGTTCTCGTGAAGCTTATAGATTGATTTATGGATCTCCAGACTAATTTTTCTCTTTGCTCTACTTTGCTCTTCAATTCACATGACAAATCCAACGCTTGCACTATTACTCTTCTAATTTTCAGTTTACACCCATATTTTCATACTTCTTTTTCATATGACACACTTCTTCGCATATATCACCCCAAAAATGATAAAACTGGTCTCATATATATATATCCGCTACCAAAGATTTATTCATCCATCACTCGACTTTATGAAAGATTAATTTATTTTAAACTTGTCAGATAGATCCACCACTAAGTATGTATGTGCATCCTCCAAAGCTTGTTGAGACAAAGAGAGGACCTAAAAAAACATATTCAAGCATGAAATATTTTGATTAATTACTCCTTATACATCTATGATTACTATATTCAATGGGTCAGCCTTCAAGAACATATAATCAATAGATTAGTGCACCAGATCTCCTAGATTGCATATCAAAAAAATCCTTCACCAAGGTTTTCCAAACATCATCAATCCTTTTTATTGGGTCCACAACACAAAATAATAGTCCAATGAGATATATAGATCAAATTTTATACTTATAACTGGATGCCTTGTTCTTCACCCTATTCAGCTGGTAGCTACAAAAACTAGACCGTGAACCAAATGTAAGACTTAGATTTTTAGGTTGCCATCAGTGAAAACACATACAAGCTATATGCCAACAGTCTCCCCCATTGGCATTTATGGAAACACTTAGTGAAAAATGAATAAGTGTCGAAATCATTATAGGTATACTGCCAAACTTTGTTGCATTCTCTCCCCCTAATATTTATAAAGCATTCTTTACTGCATTATCTCCCCTATAAGGAATTTTTCACTGCATTCTCCTCCCCTTTGACATAAATGACAAAGTATGGAAACCACATGCCAAGAAGACAAAAAGTGATATTGACAAAATAGTGACAATTTTTTTGTTCAAAATATTCAAAGCTTCAAAACTTTAACACATATATGCGAACAGTTCTCCCCCTTTGATCAAAACTTTAAAAAATTGAAAATAATTAACTGTTGTATTTAGAAGATTATCTTATGGTTTTTCTCCACTTTTGGAAGGAATTTCTTCTAGGCATCTACTGATATCCTAATGATAATGATCAAACTATTATTCTTGGATGTTTTGTTAACAATTTTAGTTAAGGATTCTAGAATTGTAATTGCTTCTTCCAGTTTCTCACCATTCCTTAGTATTTCCACCATCTGGTCCAATCTACATTCAGTTAGATCTTTTACCTTCCAAAAGGTATCAACAAGTGTGTTCTTGGTGAGTTGAATTTTTGTGTGTTATGAATGTAACTCCCGAATTCATTTTTTGATGGTGTCATCCTGATCCTGCAACATGTCAAATATTTTACCAATGTCATTCAATTTTGTTTCAATCTGTTCCAATTTCTCTTTGTAATTACTAGCAACATGGGGCTAGCGGATTTAATAGTTGTAGATATTGTTAGCTAAATTTATGCACTACCTCAATTCATTCATTTTCTTCTTCATTTTGGAAAGGGATAGTCTGAATTTCTCCTTCAAGTGAGAGATAACTTCGCCAACTTCCTTTTCTTAAGCTTTAGAATTCAATTTCTCTTTACTGCATTCAATCATTTCATTGGGTAGAATGTTCTACAGACTTTCTAATTTGATCTTGCAATGCTCAACATAAGCATTTAATACACTCAGGATCATGTCTTGATCATATGAGGTTCTAACAGACCATAACCTTGTGATCTTCTGCATTCCACCTTCTTCCTAAATAAGTTGTTGTAGCATTTCTTTTGACAAATCATCTTCTTCCTTATTGGTTTTTTCTGGTTCTGATTCATTTTTCTCAATTTCTTCATTAGAATCTTCATTTGGAATATCCAAAATTTCCTTATCTTTACCTTTTCCTTCAACTCTAGGAGCGCTTCTTTCTGGAGGGTTGTATTCAACAATTTCTTTACCTCTTTTTTGTCATTTATCCATGCAAGCGAAAGAGGAACCAACTTCAATTGATCTTATTAAAAGGGAAATATTGACTGAGCCACACTTTGTAAGCACATTCTTAAAGAAATTTTCAAATTCTATATCCCAATCAGCCAAGCTCCTAGAATGTGAATATATTTGTTTGCATATTGGCTCGTTTTCCTTCCACACCACATTGTCGAGTTTTGGAAAATATTTCAAGAAATGCATTACTAGGCATATGATCAAGGTACCAAACCTAAAAGGGTAGCCTATTTCCTTTGTTAGTTGCACATTCTCCATTAGTTGATCCATTATCAACCCACATAGATCAAATTCCTGATCTTTTATTATCATCTTGTGAGAAATGTAGACTACGCCAGCCGATGTCACACCTTCTCAATTTTTGAAGAAGATTTTATATGTTATCTCGTGTGTAATATAATTTGTAACAAGATTCTTGATTGTCGCAATTAACAATGCTCTCTGATCTTCGATTATTCTAGTTAGGGTTTCAACAACTTTGTTCCAAATAGATTTCTTCCTTGGTACATCTCTGACTTTGCATAATACAGCCAAATTCTCAATTACCTCCTTTGAAATGTTGTAGGGTTTGTCCAAGGTTAAAATATTATCATGTAATCTGCTCAAGATGAATTTTACAAATTTCACATTCTAAAAGTACAAAAACTCATTCCAAATATCCAGATTCCTATGTTTAGCTTCACTCAATTGCTTCAATTCATCAAGCAGTAGAAAATTCCTCATAGACCTAATCTTTTAACTTTTATATTCATCTAGAGTGATCGAACCTTTTATTTTTTCCATTTTCTTTTCGTATTTAGGGTTTGCAGCTGCACACCAAATTGTATGAAGATTTTGAGAATAATTTGAAATACTTGATAGATTTTGAAAACTACCAATGAATCGATCTTATTGCTTCAAAATTTGACTATCGAGTGGTCTCCTTCTTCTCTTCTTTGATGCAAAGTGACAAATGACGATTCCAACTTGACTTTTATAGTTCGCACATGTGCAATAAATGCATTTGCCCTAAGTTTTTTGGGTGCTCTATTTTCTCAAGCAGCAAGAGAAATATTCTCTTATGGACCTATGAATTGTCTGAATTCTTTTTAATAAAGTTATCCAAAACTTGTATACACCATAAATACACCTTCTCGACTATTGTCTTCATTTTGGTACCATCCATAGACAAGGGAGGATCAATTTTCTTGAAAGAGTCCCCCTAGGCCAGTGGCTTGAAATCAATTACTGGAAGAATTACCAAAAGCAGGTTCTAGTATGGAACCATTTCTAGCATCAGAATCATTCTTCCTTATCCATGTCTTTTTCATCTGATCTTTGATTTCATTCGTAGTCACTTTTTCTTTTCCTTTATCATTTTTCTCTATATTTCTGCCTCTGTATACCAAACATCTTTTGTCTACATTTTTGTTTATAAAAAATATTGCAATGTGACCATACTTATTGCAGTTGTAACACACAATGATTTCTTGTCTTGACCAATCATTCCAATGGATTCTTCTAGATCCGCATTGATTAGAAACATGCCCAAATTTTCCACATGTATAACATTCAATATTCCTTCTTAACACATTTCCGCATTCTATGGATTTATGACCAATTTTTTTACAATTGAAACACTGACCACAAAATGATGAAACTCTTGACTTCATATTACTTCTACACTGAGAAACCATATGACCAAACCTCTTACAAGAAAAAAAATATCCATTAAACTTTTGAGCATTAGGTTGTCTTACCGAATACCTTCCATCTTTGTTCTGTATGAAGTTATTTTGTTCTGATCTGGAACTTTCTCCCTTTTCATATTCAATACCTCTCTTATCATTTCCACTCTTCTATCCTTGAGTTAGCTCATCAAGCTTCATTGAATTGATCTTAAACTTTTCTTTGTACTCATTTGAAACACAAAATCATTCATAAGAGTAGCAGTCTCCTTACGAAGTTCTTCTTCATTGTTTCTGGATCTTTGTAATTCACTTTCTAACTGAGTGAATTCCCCATTTATTCTACCACATTCATTAGATTTCTCTTTTAAGGTTTGAACAAGATTTTCCTCATTTTTCTTACTTTCTTCAATCTCTTTAGTCATCTTCATCATCATAGATTCCATCTCATGTTTTAGGTTTGTATTATCTCTGGCAAGCTTTTCACATTCTTCAGTTATTTCCTTCAAGGTTTGATTCAAGTGTGAAACATCCATATTTTCATTTTCCTTCTGTCGTATCTGATAACAAAGATCCTTTCTTTTCTCCTTGGATTTAACAATTTGATCTTTTAATGACTGAATGAATTTCTTAGCATCTCTAAGATTTTATTTTAATTCCAATACTTCTTTAGACTGATCAAGGTCATCAAGTGCCACCAAAATCTGCTACTAAAGATTACTAGAGTCCATCACATTCCAAGATGCTTCTCAAGCTACTAAAATTCTTCAGAGGGACTTCTCTTTGATACCAATTGTTCGACTCAAGGGAACACTGAGAGGGGAGGGGGGTGAATAAGTGTTCAACAAATCTTAAACATTTTTTACTCTGAAACTTAAACCATTTTGTCATTACATTAAAAGAAATATGCAAGCATTCAAAGGAGACATTCATAATACCATGACACACAATTTTTTGCGTGGAAACCCTATTAGGGGAAAAACCATGGTGGAGATTAATCCATAATTTGAGTACTCAAATATAAATGTTTACAAAAGAGAATGCACTTGCATTCAGGCATACTTCCTAGAGCTCACTGCTCAAAAGGGAAGGCTCACTGCCTTAAAATTTTTTAATTAAAACCATGTGAAGGGTGAACTAAGATAGTAGCATCTATTTATGCTAGGTTATAGTTTCGATGAAGCTCGTAGATTGATTTATGGATCTGCAGACTGATTCTACTCTTCGCTCTACTTTGCTCTACTCTGCCCTTCAATTCACATCACAAATCCAACACTCACACTATTACTCTTCCAATTTTTTCATTAGATCCATATTCACATACTTATTTTTCATATGACACACTTCTTTGCATATATCACCCCAAAAATGATAAAACCGATCTCATATATATATATATCCACTACCAAAGATTTATTCATCCACCAATCGGCTTTATGGAACATTAAGCTCTTTTCAACTTGTCAGCCAAATCCACCACTAAGTCTTTATGTGCATCCTCCAAAGTTGGTTAAGACAAAGAGAGGATCTAAAAAAAACATAGTCAAGCATGAAATCATTTGATTAATTACTCCTTATACATTTGTGATTACTATATTGAACGGGTCAACCTTCAAGCACATATAATCAATAGATCAGTGCACTAGATCTCCTAGATCGCATAATAGTGAATGCGTAAATGTAGGTGTGAAATCCAATAAACCCCAATTATCATCTAATAAATTTTTAACTGATGCATGAATTTTCTTTTTCTTCCTCTTGCACAGGTTCTACTTGTGAGGTTGGTATTAAATTTTTCAAAGGATTCTCTTTATCTTTATTAGTTTACAATAATTTTTTTGATTGGAGGTAAGATTTGATTGTGTAGACCTTATTCTTATAAACATACTTCATTAAATGATGATGAGTTAAAGGGAATCCATTCACTCCATGAATCCATGGCCTACCCAAAATAATATTATATGAGAGACCTTAAAGCATGACATGGATAGGATTTTGAAATATAAATTTTCCAACTTTCAGGGGTAATTTCATCACAACAAGAGGTTTCTTTCTGACATTATCAAACCCATGGATAGAAAAGTAATCTGGTTCAATCTTAGTCTTATCCACTTCAATCTTATCCAAGAGGTTTACACTACACACATTAAGGGTCGAACCATTGTCAATGAGAGTTTTTTTTATTCCACATCTATTAATGATAACCGCTATTATCAAGGCCTCATTTTGTTTTTGTATCTCCAATGGAGGTAACTCATGTTGAGGAAAAACAATATCAATATTGACTACATTCATACCTTGGATTAAGGTTGCTACATTTTTTGGTTGTGCACTAGGAGGGACCACTTCTCATTGTAAATAAATTTGAAGCATGATATGGTAATTAGGTTATTGCTAAATGAGATCCCATAAATAAATCTTAACAAGTGTATTGTAAAGTTGTCCCACAAGATCATAGTCCTTTACACTATGTAAAGGAAAACAAAGAGCCCTAGGAAAGATAGGTTGAGGAAGTGTTAATGAAGTTGGTATGGTTTGTGGTTGTCTATTGTTTCTTGTATTATATGTATGGGAAACATTATGATAATGAGATTGTTGTGAAAAATTGTTATGAGTGAGTTTCCTTGAAAATTTCAAGAAAATTATAATAGGTTTAGGCTTGTTTTGAGGTGGTCCTATAATAAGCACATGCTTGGTTTCAACTTGCCATTGTTGTGAAGGTGGGTGAATAGTAATTTGATGGGTAATTGTATTTACTTCCCTTTGTTTTGTATTGTCATGAAAAGATTTAGTGGATGAGCTTTGTAGATGAAATCCTCAAGGGATTCATCTAACATGTCAAATTCATCACTACTAAAAGGATTGAGGGATATACTAACTTTTAGAAAGAGATCTAACATTTTCAAATAACTATGCTTTCTCCAAGTGTTCTCATTTAGTTCATGCTTCTTTTTTTGACTTTAGGGTAGGTTATAGTTTCCAATGATTATAGAATTTAATGTAATCTATCTAAACTATGGAATGATGCTAAAATTATAGAAAATCTATTCAAATATGAAACTATCCACAACTAAAACATGCAAAAAAAATCCATTTTGTTTCAAGATTTAAGTAAAAAGACAACTGTCTTGAATGTGAAAAACAAACTATTTAGAAATGCAATTCTCAAATTTAATAGTAGAAATAAAAAGTAAAGACAGAGGCAACAAGGCTCCCAAAATTTTGGAAGGACACCTGTACAAGGATAGGTTCACCCAAGGGAAAATGGGTCCTTTTTTAGGTTTCTAGAAATGAAAGATGCTAAGTCCGAGTTACTATTGGTGTTCTCTATTTTAGGTTGCAGATAGTGAATTTTGTGACAAATTTTTCTAGTTACAGGTGTCCTAATGTAACTGAAATTAGTGACAAATAGTGAACAAAGTGACAAGTTTTGGAATGCAATTTTGAACTAAAATTTGAATCTAAATGGTTGAACGACACTCTTGATGTAACTATAATGCAAGATGTATGCCAAATTAATAAAAGTTTCTAATATTTTATGAATTGAAATGATGCAAAAATTCAAAACTAAACCCTAAATGCAATACAAAGAACACTAATGCAAAAAACACTAATGCAAATCTAGATCCATTAAATAGGATGACTTAGAGAGGGGGTGAATTATTTTTTATAGAATTAAACCTTTAATGGAATTTATTGGGAACAATTGCCTCAACTTCTAGCTTGAACCTCTAAAAAGAATTGGTGAAATTATCATCCATTATCAGCCTTTTACCACTCTATCGCTGAGGGTCTTTCATAGAGGCATGGTCTAGTGGTTTATTGCTTTACCGCATGCCTTTGTCAGTATTTCTATGGTTGGATGGTGTCAGCACTATACCATGGGGTCTCCTTCCTAGGCTGGCAGTAGCACGGTTGATAGGTGACAATTAAGGAAAGGTTCATCTCCATACCATGGGTATGATTCGAAAATGGCACAACTATGTGGTGAAGGGCGGGAGTCAGGATGAAGGTTACCGCCTTACCGTAGGTGTCACTCAGTGGACCCATGGTGGCTGCAGTTAATGGTTGGTGGTTAGCGAAGAACACTTACCACCCTACAACGTGATGAAGCTCTGCATTGACCTCATAATCATTAAGTTTTAACCTTTTAAATACTTTATGTTTGGCTTTGAAAACTCATAATTCTCTCTTTTATGTATGTTTTATGAACTTGTGAAAGTATAAAAACTTAGAATGTGTATGGTTAATATAAATTCTTATTCTATGTTTATGCACAATTAAAATGTGGTGATTAAACTTTATTATGTGTGTACATGTATCTTGAGTTAATATTTAGTGTTCAACCATATGATAATTGATTATGTTTCAAAGTAAGGGATGAAGAAATTGTTTGTGACTTATTTCAAATAATTTAAGATGCCGATCTTATAACTCATCATGCTAGATAAATATATCACCTACTACAACTCAAGCTCCAAAACTGTACACCAATTCATAAATCTGAAAATAAATGCAACTAAGGACAATTACAAGAATCAATGTCAACTTATTCTTGTGCGCTAGGATATCTTTTGGATTGGAAGAAGATTAAAATTCCCGCTTAATTATGATGTTTTCAAAATAATATTAGATATTTATATCCATAGCCAACGCAGTTGGATGTTAGATCATATCAAGTTTTTGATCTTTCTCACGTAATTTCCTTTTTGTTATTAGGATTAGAATATTTTATGTAACTTGACCCTATTTTGGGCACATTACATGGAAATGAGAAGTAAGTTGATCTCAACACTATGTTCAAGGATTCTTTCGGCTTGCTTTCTGAATAAGGTGACCTTGTTAGTTGTTCAAATTCAACTATTTGATTAATACTGCTATGTTTCATTTTACTGTTAGCTTAAGCTAAAATCATTTCATTTTCATAAGTTGAAGGTAATTTAGATTGTAGTTTGTTGCATCATTGTTTTTGCTTTGTTCTGCTTATTAAGTTTTATATATTTTTTTAGTTCAGAATTCATTCATATAATTGAAATAGTCTATGATACCATGTTGATGAATTTTGTGCAAAGGAAAATAGTTACTTGTCAATTTAGTAAGTGAGGAATGGAGTATTTTATTTTCAAGTAGTTACTCAAGTTTTAATTGGATTTCAAGTTCTACAAATTAGATTAAATTAATTCTCCATTCCTTCATGAACTATTTGTCTTGAAACAAAATTTCTCTATCTAGAATCCATTTCTAAGTCATTTAGGATAAATCAAGAATAGAATGTTAGTTTAGAAAAAATCTTTAAAAATAGGGAAATAGCTCTGAATCGCTCCTAACCGAGCCAAAATTACCAAACCCCCCCAGATTGATCCAACTCTTATCATAGATAGCTTTAGACACCCCCTGGGTTGACAATAAAATTAAATTAGTGGGAATTGTGACAACTATGACTTCCTACCATCATTTTTGGGATCGTTTCCAAGGAGTTCAATTTGGCTTTAAAAAGTGAAATCAAAGCCTTAGGTGTTGATAAGATTAGTTAATTAATGTTTTTAGAGATCGATATATAAGAATTATAAGAGGAGATCTAGAGAATCATATCAGAGAGTTCCAAGCTAGTGCTACAATTTCACCCTCATATAGGTCAACATCTACCTAGTCAGAAAGAATGGGAGACAAATATTAGGAGGAGGAGGTTCCCAACATAAATTTCCAGGGTAATGAACCACCAATGAAAAATATCTCACCTTCTAATTTTCCCTCATTTAGAGGAAAAAATTTGGAAGACCTAGATTAGTTTTTGTTTGAGTTCAAAGTATTATGCCAAACTTATGATTATACATCTGATAATCAGAAGTTGAAATTATTTCCATCAACTCTTAAAGAAACAACCTTATGTTGGTTTATGGGGTTAACTATAAATTCAATAAATACATGGGAGGAAATGGAAACATTATTCCTAAATAAATATCAAGATTATTACAGAGTCGGGGATAGAAAAGATGAACTCTTTAAAATGAAGCAATTGGAAGATGAAAGTTTAGAAGATTATGTGGATAGGTATCAATTTGTTTTGAAGAGATGTGGAAATGGATTAGATCAAGAAATCAGTAAGTCCATCTTTTTAAAAGGCATTGATGATGATTCCAAGGATTCCTTGAATTTAATAGGGAAAGGTGATATTAATAAACAATCATTTGAAGAGATCATTGAATTATGTAGAAATTATTCCAAGACAAGACCAGGCTATAGGAAGAAGAATAAAGGCTCTTCCTGTGATGTCTCTAAAGTCATGGAAGAAATTGAAAATTTAAAAACAAAAATTCTCCTTCATCTTAGTTCTTAGCCTGATAGAAGAATAGTGGAACCTTTAGCTATTTATTGTCCTAAATGTAGGGATAAGCATCCACTGAGGGAATGTCTTCTCAACAAATTGATTTATGTGACATATGTGAAAAAAGACATGCTACTGGCAAGTGTAGCCTCCTCTCTGAGATTAGGAATCAATTGAAGAAACTAGTTGAGGAAGAATTAAATTTTGTCAGAAAAAGACAATTCAACCCTACGTTTGGTCAACCTAAAAAAAATTCTAATTGGGGGTAAAATCGGGTGAATTCTACTAGTCAATGGAATCCTCAACAAATGTAGAATCCACTTCCACCCATGAAAAATCCTTGTGTACTATGATGGGGACATAATGAATATCCACAGTGGAGCTAGCCTCAATGGAAATCAAACCAACCTCAGTGGAAACCAAATCAAACCCAATGGAAGCCTAACCAAGGAAATAATCAATGGAAAAATCAAGGGCCAAAGAGACCTTGGAATCATAATTAGTTCATTGGGAAAAATCAACAATCAACCTCAGATACCTACTCAGTCAGTTCTGAATCCTAAAAATGTTAAGAATCAACAACCTGTCTATAATACTGATCCTAATACAGTCAATTTGAATAACATTGAGATTAAAGACATTCATTTGAGGAATAGGGTTATACCAACAAAAACTGATGAAACTATGAAAGATCAACAAAGAGACTTAGCAAAGGAATTAGAGAAAGGGATCAATGAAGATCATGCTAAAAAATCACCATTTCCTTCACATATGTATCAAGAACCATTGATTGAGCAAGTTGATAAAAACAATGATTTGGTTGATCCACATATTTTTGATGAGCTCTGGAAAATAAAAATTGAAATTGCCCTATTAAGGGCTATTTGTGATATTCCAGAGATCAACCAAGTGGTTAAATCTCTATGTATTAAGATGCCTGGGAGGAAAAATAAGTTGCCCCCTACCATTCAAGTAAGAGGAAATTTGTCAGATGTCCTCTCAGAAAAATTAATTCCACAAAAATATGGTGACCCAGGAAGTCCTGTGATTACTCTTAGCATTAATGGTATCGAAAATTAGAATGTTCTTATTGATCTAGGAGCAGCCATTAATGTTATTACAATTAAAATAGATGAAACAATTAGGATAATGAATGTTAAACCTAAAACTATAGTTCTTCAGTTAGCTGACCAGTCAATAGCAAAACCTGAGGGGATTTTAGGGGATGTCATTGTTACTATTGACACTTGGGATTATCCTGTTGATCTCCTTGTGTTAAAAACTAAACAAAGAAAGAGGGGTTATCCTATTATTTTAGGAAGACCTTGGCTAGCAACTATCGCTACACTCATTAACTGTAGGTCATGTAGTATGACTATTTCAAATTGAATAAAAAAAGAAGTGATGTTGTATCCACCAGCCAAACCATCTTTAGCATCTAAGAATCAAATCTAGATTGATGATCTTGAATCTAAGGATAAAAAAATAAAAGGCCTTATGATAATGACCTTGGAAAAACATGTTGAGGAATATCAAAATTCTGTGAATTTAAGAGAAGAGGATCTAGGAGAATGTAGTAAATATGAAACCTCGTCTTGTTGTCCTTTTGAAAACATCACAAAAAAATATGAGAATGGATTACTTCATCAACTTCTCCCACATCCTTTCCCATTAAACACGTTAATTGGTGACCCATTGAATCTTCAAGAAAAGATGAAACAAATCTTGATTCAAGCAGACAAACCCTTACATATCAATAGTGCACTAACAACAAAACAAGAAGAAGGGCTAAAAGGGATTTTAAAGAAAAATATAGGATCCTTTGCTTGGGATTATAAGGATATGAGAGGAATCCATCCAGAAAATTGTACACACCACATTTATACCGAGGATGTTAAACCTGTCAGACAACCCCATAGAAGAATTAACCCTACTCTAAGAGATTTTGTCAAATTGGAAATAGAGAAATTGATTGAGGTAGGATTTATTTATCCTATTTCTAAGAAAAAATGGGTTTCTCCACTGGTAATTGTACCTAAGAAGAATGAATAATGGAGGGTGTGTGTAGATTATAGAGAACTGAACAAGGCTACAAAAAGAGACTATTTTCCATTACCTTTCATAGACCAAGTGTTGGATAACTTATTTGGTAGGAGTTATTTTTATTTTCTTGATGGATTTAGTGGATACAACCAAATACAGGTAGCCTTAGAGGATTAAGACAAAACTATGTTTGCATGTCCATGGGGTACCTTTTCTTATAGGATTTTACCTTTTGGGTTGTGTAATGTTCTTGCTACTTTTCAATGTGTTGTTCTTGCTATTTTCTCAGATTTGACAGCAACATGTGTTGAGGTTTATATGGAAAACTTCATAGTCGATGGTAAAACTTATGGTTAATCCTTGGAAAGTCTGGATAGAGTCCTAAACAGATGAAGAGAACATAGACTGTCATTAAATCATGAGAAGATTTAATTAATGATGAAAATAGGAATCATTCTAGGGCATCATGTGTCAAAAGAAGGAATAAAGGTAGACCCAAAGAAAATTGAAATTATTTTGCAAATACCTGCTCCTAGGAACCAAACCGATGTAAGAAGCTTTCTAGAACACTTTGGCTATTATAGAAGATTTATTGAGGGATTCAGTAGAATTGCAGGTCCACTCTTCACTTTATTAAAAAGAGACTCTGAATTTGTATGGACTTCATCTTGTCAGGAGTCATTTGATCAAATTAAATAGGAACTAACAACGTCGCCTATTATAGCTGGTCCTATTTGGGCCAAACCATTTCATATTAATATTGATGCCTCTAATTTTGCAATTGGATCAGTCCTTGGGAAAAAAGGATGAATCTGGTGCAATGCACGCCATATATTATATAAGCAAAAACCTCAATCCAACAAAACTGAATTACACCACTATTGAGAAGGAATTCCTAGCACTTGTGTTTGTTATAAAAAAATTGTGCATACTGATCATGCAACTCTTCATTATCTTATGAATAAAGCTATTGTGGGATGACGTATAATTAGATGGTTATTGTTGCTCCAGGAGTTTGATATAACTATCGTTGATAAATCAAGAAAAGATAATGTTGTAGATGATTTCTTATCAAGAATAGTTTTGCAAGGTAATGATGAACCTGTGGAAGATGTATTTCTTGATGAACACTTATTTGCAATATCAATCCAATTGCCATGGTTTGCTGATATTGCAAATTACTTAGTAACTGGGAAATATCCTTCTAGTTTTTCATCAAAACAGAAAAAAAAAAGTAATTAGGGAAAGCTCTCGTTTTGAATGGATTAATGGTTTTTTGTTTAAATTGTGCCCATATCATATAATGAGAAGATGCATATAGAAAACTAAGGTATATGATATTTTGAAGGCTTGTCATGATGAACCTGGGGCAAGACATTAATCTACCATAAGAATAGTTCATAAAATTTTAGGTGCAAGCTACTTTTGGCCTACTATGACTAAGGATACATTTCAATACATCAAACATTGTGATCAAAGTTAGAGAATGGGGAGACCTAGAAGATCAATAGAGATTCCATTACAAACACAAGTTTCTATTGAACCAATTGAAAATTGGGGTATTGACTTTGTTGGACCAATAGATCCTCCATCCAAGGGAAATAATTATATATTGGTATGTACTGATTATGTTACAAAATAGGTAGAAGTCAAGGAATTGCCAGTTGCAAAAGAGGAAAATATTGTAGACTTCATATACAAAAATATTCTACAAAGATATGGAGCACCTAAAGAACTTGTGTCAAATCAGGGACCCCAGTTCATTTCTTTAATGCTTCAAGTGTTTCTTGAGAAATATCAAATTCAACACAGGAAGTCATCACCTTACCACCCCCAAGCCAATGGGAAGGTTGAGGTAACTAATAGAGAATTGGAAAATATTCTTACAAAAATAGTTTCATCTAAGAAGAATAATTGGTCAGATAGGTTACTGAAGTTGTATGGGCATACAATACAATGTGAAAGACAACTACTGAATTTTCACCTTATGAGCTGGTTTATGGTAAGACTCCTATTTTTCCCATATAGTTTGAATATGAAACACTTAAACAACTGTTAATGTGGGGATAGATATTACTGAACCACAAATAAATAGAATAATGCAACTGAACAAAATGGATGAGATGAGAACTAAATCTTTGCACCGAAATGAATTCATTCAAGGATAGAGGAAACTATGGCATGATAGAAATATACGCAGTAAGCAATTTAATGTAGGTGATTGGGCCTTATTATTTCATTCTAGGTTTCAAGCATTTAAAGGGAAAATACACACAAGATGGCTTGGCCCATATGAAATTGAACAATTTTTTGATAATGGTGCTGTTTGGTTAATACCGATTGATGGAGAAAGGAAAACAATGTTGGTAAATGGACATAGGGTAAAAATCTATCACAAGCCAGCATCAAAAGAAGAATTTATGTCAAAACTTCAAGCAAGAGTTGAGTATTTTACTAAGGAAGATTTATATTCTTTAGGAGAAATGATCAATCCTTAAATCCATGATTGATGGGTATAAATAAAAAGAGTAAATTAAAAACTAGAAATGGCAGTTTGCTTTGCAAAAGAGAAAAAAAGAGAAAAAAAAAAGAAGACAAAAGACAAAAGGAAAAGAAGCACCTAATCATGTTTGATCAGTTGAAATTGAATTAATTCAAGTGTAAAATGACTCTTGATGACGCTTGATTTGATGGATCGAATTTGAGATATTTCAAATAAAAAATTCAATGCGCATAAAGAGGTTTTGTATGGATGAATCCTTCTAGGCCTCATTTATTTCTAATAAGTTTATGTGATGTGTAGGTATAGGGTTAATTTGAGGAGATTTTGGAAGTATTGATTGACACGTGGAAATAAGTGGGCTCCCACAAGGGTCGAGCTCAACGTGTTTTTATTAATGACATTATAAAGGTCCAATCTTGGTTGTTGATTGTGTGAATCAAGAATGGACACGTATCACCATCAATCACCATCATTTGAAATCTCCATCATTAACAAGTATGCATTTATATCTCCAGGAATTTTTCAAAGTTTGAATTACAATCATTATAGCTTGTAAAGTTTACTTAAAATATTTAATTATGATTGTTTGAAAAGCCACATATAATTTGTTAAAAATAATAAATGAACATTTCATTTCCCAATTGGGCAATAAATATGGGAGAGAATTTTGAGGTGATATGATGGGCAATCAGATTATGATGTATGAGAAACATTGTTGTGGATAAATTGATGAGAAATTTCAGGCATGTAAATACATGCAGTTAATACTACATTCGTTCATATATCATATCACCTCTTTTCAAAAAAAAATATTATCAATATCGCCATCTAGTTCATAAGATTGATATTTTTGGAAATTTTGAAATTGTTAGTGAAATTCTAAGCTTGAAGAATTTCAGTCTCATAAAAATGGGGTATAAAAGGATGGAGAGCCAAAAGGAGTAATTTTAGATGAAAAATCTAGAAGGTGTTTACAACAAGCTGGATGGTTGGATTTCTTACTCAAATACGAAGAATATGAATGGGAAATAGTATTGGAATTTATCAAAAAATTCCATATCAACTTTATAGTACTCAGAGGAGAACCCATTGAAGTATCTATAGTTGCATACAGAGGAGGAGTCTTTGACTGTTCTCTTTGGATGGAATCCATCAACAAGGGAATTCATATTCCACCTAGATAAACCATGAGGACATGGTTAACTATAGGAGGAGGAGAATGATGAGGCTCTACATTGACCTCATAATAATTAAGTTTTAACCTTTTAAATACTTTCTATTTGGCTTTGAAAACTCATCATTCTCTCTTTTATGTATGTTTTTTGAACTTGTGAAAGTATAAAAACTTAGAATGTGTATTGCTAATATAAATGCTTATTCTTTGTTTATGCACAATTAAAATGTGGTGATTAAACTTTATTATGCGTATACATGTATATTGAGTTAATATTTAATGTCCAGCCATATGATAACTGATCCTGTTTTAGAGTAAGGGATGGTGAAATTGTTTGTGACTCATTTTCAGATAATTTATGATGCCAATCTTATAACTCATCATGCTGGATAAAGATATCACCTACTACAAATCAAGCTCCAACACTGTACACCAGTTCATAAATCTAGAAATCAATGCAACTAAGGAAAGTTACAAGAATCAATGTCAACTTATTCTTGCATGCCAGGATATCTTTTGGATTGGAAGAAGATTAAAATTCCTACTTTTCAAATGTTTTCAAATAGTATTGAATATTTATATCGATAGCCAATGTAGTCAGATGTTAGATCGTATCAAGTTTTTGATCTTTCTCATGTAATTTCCTTCATGTTATTAGGATTAGAATCTTTTATGTAACTCGACCCTATTTTGGGTACATTACTTGGAAATGAGAAGGAAGTTGATCTCAACACTGTGTTCAAGGATTATTTTGACTTTCTTTATGAATGAGGTGACCCTGTTAGTTGTTCAAATTCAACTATTTGACTAATACTGCTATGTTTCATTTTATTGTTAGATTAAGATAAAATCATTTCATTTTCATAAGTTGAAGGTAATTTAGATCGAATTTTATTGCATCATTGTTTTTTCTTTGTTTTGCTTATTAAGTTTTATAGTTTTTTTTAGTTCAGAAGTCATTCATATAACTGAAATAGTCTGTGATACCATGATGATGAATTATGTGCAAAGGAAAATAGTTACTTGTCAATTTAGTAAGTGAGGAATGGAATAGTTTATTTTCAAGTAGTTACTCAAGTTTTAATTGGATTTCAAGTTCTAAAAGTTAGATTAAATTAATTCTCCATTCCTTCACAAACTATTTATCTTGAAACGAAATTTCTCTATCTAGAATCCATTTCTAAGTCATTTAGGATAAATCAAGAATAAAATGTTAGTTTAGAAAAACTCTTAAAAAATAGGGAAATAGCTCTGAATCACCCCTAACCAAGCCAAAATTATCAACACCCCCCCCAAATCAATCCAACTCTTACTGCAGATAGATTTAGATACCCTTAGGCTGACATTAAAATTAAATGAATGGGAATTATGACAACAATGACTTCCTACCATCATAGTGATGGCCTTTTGGCCATGTCACAGTGGTGCAGTAAGCCATGGTAGTCAAAGGAAAAAATTACCTCCTTCCTGTAGAGGTCTTGCGGTCAGAGCCTGGTAGCATGACGGAACTCGATGGTTGGTGTTGGAAGTTACCACTAGACCACGAGAGGCATTTCTTAGCCTCACGGTGGCACCACCATAATATGGAAGGTCATGATGAGCTCGTTGGTGATGCGGTGCTAAGAAGTGGGCAAGCAGACAAGCCACTACCTCGATATCATGACAGTGTTGAAAGGAACCTCAAGTCGCCATACTGCGGGAGGTCTCACATGGATTAGTGGTGGCATGGTAAGAGAAGTTCAGAGCTCGAGTGGCAGTTTTGAATCATGGTCAAAGTGATGAGCGAATGAGAAGGCGACATGTGGCAGGAAATAAATACTTGATTGGTTGATATCTAGAGTGGTGAAAGGCAGTAAATGCTAGATGTATTTTTACTGGTGATAGGATCTAATTAAGGAAAGAGTAGCTAATGGATGGGTGGCCCGATGTAGAGAAGACCGGTCAAAAGATCATATTGCTTGATTTGGTGGATGTTTTCATCATTAAGACTTGCGGTTGGTTGGAATATTAAATGCAATGTAATACTTGCACAGTCGATTACAATTGATATAAGTCAATTCAAGGGTGACAATGAATAGTGAGGGCAAGACATAAGAGTGATTGTATTCATTATATACTTGTAGAAGTATTGTAACAGTGAGTGTATGAATACTCAAGTCTACTATTGTGAGCTAACTATTAGAGAGTAAGGACTGTGATCTTTGTATGTAATTTATTTTACTGTAATACAAAGTGTCTTCTCTTGGTGTGGTGGGTTTTTTCCTGAAAGGGTTTTCCCACATAAATCTAGTGTTATCTGTGATTGCTTATTTTTTTCTCTTTTACTCAGTATGTGTTTACCTTAGTTGTTTCAAGAAGCTTTAAAACTATTATTTTTTCACTTCTCTTCTATTGTATTAGTGTTAGGAAAGCGATTCCGCACCTTTGTTTTTCCTTTCAAGTGGTATCAGAGCTTGGCCAACTACGTTATCCTTGTTAGTAAGGTTTTTTTTTGTGCTAATACTATTCCAGTGGGAATACTGTAAAGTTATAACTTAGTTCTATTTGAGATGGTGAGTACATCAGGTAGAGTAGAGATTGAAAAATTCAATGGTGGAAACTTTGAGTTATGGAAACTCAAAATGGAAGACTTGCTTGTGGATAGAGACCTTTGGGTTGTTGTGTCTAGAACTATGCCACAAATTATGAAGCAAGAAAATTCGGACCTTGTAGATAGAAAAGTGAGAGGTCTAATAAGACTTAGTCTAGCCAATTCTATACTCCTGAAAGTCTATGAGGAGAAGTTTTCAGCTTCATTATGGAAGAAGCTTGGTGATATTTATCAAGGAAAGTATTTGGTAAATAAGTTATTCCCAAGGAAGAAGTTATACTCCTTGAAGATGGAAGAAGGTGAATCTATTTTAGACCATCTGAACTCATTTAATATGAGCATTTCTTAGTTGGCATCTGTGGGTGTAAATATTGAGGAGAAGGATCGTTGCATGCTCCTGTTATGTTCATTACCTGACACTTGGGATCATCTTGTAATGGCTATTGGAAGTATGACCACTACTTTCAAGATGGAAGACATTGTTGCCTCACTATTGTCTGAAGAGATATGGAGGAAGTCTTTAGGGCTAAACAAGACCTTAATGTTCGAGTTAGATCAAAGGAGAAAGGCAAGAGGAAGGACAAGAAGTCCAAATCCAAATCTGTAGGGAGATCAAAGTCCCGTGGTAAAAATTCCAAGGTGAAATGCTGGAACTATGGGTTGTCTAGTCATATCTGAAAGGATTGTAAGGAGAAGAAGAAGAAGAAGAGTAATTATTTAGACAATGACTCTTCTCAAAGTGATGCAAATGCCTTCATTGTAGCCCTGGTTATTTAGACATCATATGATATTTGGTTGGTTGACTCAGGTGCATCCTTTCACATGACGTCTCATAGAGAATGGTTCACTAAGTATGAGAAGTATGATGGTGGAAAGGTGTACTTGGAGATTGATTCAACATTGGAAATTGTTTTCCATGGAAGAGTCAAGATAGAGTTCCCTAATAGAAGAATCAAAGGGATTGGTGGTGTACTGCATATACCAGGTTTGGCTCGTAACCTACTTTCTGTCAGTAGGCTAATTGATGCTCGTGTAGAAATTTCTTTCTCAAGTAAAGGATGTAAAATGTCTAGAGGAGCAATGGTGCTAGCTAAGGGTGTATGTAATGGCACTTTGAAAAAACTGGATACACATCATGTTCAATGCAACAGTGCCTTTGTAAAGTCAAGAAAAGTTGTTCTTGTAGAGGAAGATAAAAAGGCTTCTTTGGCTGAAAATGCTTTGGAGGTGAAACTCCTAGAAGAGAAGACCATTATTTGGCATAATAGACTCAGTCACATAGGTGCGAAAGGTTTAAAAACATTGAAAAATAAAAATATTGTTGAAGGGCTTGATGATTGTAACCTTGAGTTCAATTTTTTTGAACACTATATTTATGGAGAGAAACATTGTGTTTCATTCTATTTGAGTCCTCATAAATCTTCTGGTGTACTATATTATGTTCATTTTGTTGTGTTTGGTCCAGTTAATGTTCCTTCATTATCAAATTCTAGATATTATGTTTCTTTTATTGATGACTATTCGAGACAGGCATTTATATACTTTCTTAAGAATAAATCATAAGTGTTCAGTCAGTTTAAAGAATTTAAAACTTTGATAGAGAAATAGATTGGAAATAAAATTAAATGCTTGAGGACGGATAATGGTGGTGAGTTTTGTTCTACAAAATTTGAAAGGTACTGCATAGACCATGGAATTAAAAGGCATAAAACTACACCTTATGCTCCACAACAGAATGGAGTTTCTGATAGGTTGAACAAATTTTTAATGGAGAGAGCAAGAAGTATGTTGATTAGTGCTAGTCTGGAGCACAATTTATCAGCTGAGGTTGTGGCTACAACATGTTACCTGGTAAATCATTCACCTTGTTTTTCTCTTGTTGAGAAGACACCTTTGGAGGCATGGTCTGGTAAGAAGCCCTCTCTTAGACATATTCATGTCTTTGGTTGTGAGGCATATGTATATGTGCCCAATGAGAAAAGATCAAAGTTGGAGAACAAGATGGTTAAATGTATCTTCATTGGGTATGGTGTTGGTGTGAAGGGATACAAGCTTTGAAATCCTAATACTGAGAAGGTTCTGTACAATAGAAGTGTAATATTTTGTAAGCTGAAACCTTAAGTAGTTGATCCACAACTAGAGACAGATAAAAGATAAAAGAAGAATGATGTAGTTCAGTTTCCTCAAACTCCAGAAAAAGAGGAACTACGGTGTACCTAAAACTAAGGAGAGTTCAAGAAGATCTAAGAGTTCTAAAGATGAAGAACCACAACCCCAGATAGTAAGAAGGTCCACATGTGAAAAATGACAACCTGATAGGTATGGTTTCTCTATGTTAGATTCAAACTATGCCTATTCTTTGATTACTAGCACTGATGAACCTAGGAATTTAAAAGAAGTGATTAGTATGTTTGATTCAAATTCTTGGTTGGAAGCCATGAATGAAGAAATGGAATCATTAAAGAAAAATGAAACCTAGGATTTGGTACCTTTGCCTAAAGGGAAAAAACCTGTTGATTGTAAATGGGTATTCCAGAAGAAGATTGGTCTAGATGGAAGTGTAGAAAAGTATAAGGCAAGGTTGGTTGCAAAAGGATTTTCCCAGATAGAGGGAATTAATTATGGAGAAATATTTTCCCTTGTAGCGAAGATGAAATCTATCAAATTTTTGTTGTCATTGGTATCATCATATGACTTAGAGATTGAGTAGATGGATGTGAAGATAGTGTTTCTCTATGGAGAAATGGAAGAAGAGATTTACATGTCCCAGCCTAAGCACTTTGTTGAAAAAGGTAAACAAAGTATAGTCTGTAAACTAAAGAATTCTTTGTATGGTTTGAAGAACTCTCCTAGAATGTGGTACCATAAATTTGACACTTTTGTGTTGTCTATGGGATTTGTGAGATAAAAATATGATCATTTTGTTTATTATAAATCTAAAAATGACTGTGTGCCTATTATTACCCTGTACATGGATGATATGATATTCATAGGAAATAGTAAGTCTATGACTTTTGATCTTAAATCTCAGCTTTTTGCAAAGTTCAAAATGAAATATCTGGGTGTAGCAAGGTATATTCTAGGGATGGAGATAAATAGGGACAAAATGGGAAGAAAGCTTTGGGTAAGTCAAAGTAAATATGTCAATACAGTTGTGGAGAGATTTGGTATGGATGATTGCGAGCAACTATTTATTCTAGTTATGCAGGGAACAAAACTATCTACTGAAGACTATCCTAAATCTGCTACTAAGATGGAGGACATGACCAAGGTACCTTATGCAAGTGTAGTTGGAAGTTTAATTTATGCAATGGTTTGTACAAGACCAAACATTGCCCAAGCAGTGGGAGTTCTTAGCTATTTTATGGAAAATCCAAGAAGATCACTTTGGGATGCTATGAAGAGAGTGTTCAGATATTTGAGGGGGACTTTGGAATATGCTCTATGTTACCATGGTAGTTTGGTTGCATCAAAGAGAACACTCAGCATTCATGGATATGTAGATTCTGATTGGGCAGGGGACATTGATAGTAGAAGATCTACCAGTGGATACACTTTCATGCTAAATGGTGGCACAGTCAGTTGGATGAGCAAGCGATAGGATGTAGTCACTTTATCCACTATAAAGGCTAAATACATGGCAGCAACACATGCCTAAAAAGAAGCAGTTTAGCTGAGTCGATTGTGCTTTGATATTGGTTTTAGTCTAGGGAAGATCACAATTTGCTGTGATAGTCAAAGTGCCATTTTTTTGGCAAAGAACCTAATTTTCCATGCTAGGACAAAGCACATTGATGTGCAGTATCACTTTGTGAGGGACATGGTGGAAGGTGGAAAGATCTATTTGGAAAAGGTTGACACCTTGAAGAATGTTGCAGATGCGTTAACAAAGCTAGTGAGCACGAACAAGTTCAGATGGTGCATATATTCGATGGGCCTTGGGGCCTATGATCGTCAATAATTTTTTGAAATCTAGAGGAAGCCAAGAAGTCTTCATGAAGTGGGAGCTTGTTGGGAATAGGTGCCTCAAATTTTAGCTTGAACCTCTAAAAATACTTAGAAAAATTATCATTCATTATCAGCCTTTTACCACTCTACCACTGAGATTCTTTCATAGAGGCGTGGTTTGGAATTTTACCACTTTACCATGGGCCTCTATCGGTGTGTCCGTAGTTGGGTGGTGTCACCGCTATACTGTGGGGTTTCCTTCCTAGGTTGGAAATAACACGGTTGATTGGTGACACTTAAGTAAAGGTTCATAGCCATACCGAAGGTATAAATTGGTGATGGTGCAGATGAGCAGTGAAGGGTGGTGGTTAGGATGAAGGTTACCACCTTACCATAGCTGTCGTTTAGTGGAGCCATGGTGGTTGTGGCTAATGGCTAGCAATCTATGAAGAATGCTCACTACCCTACCATGATGGAATTTTTGTTGTGTCCCAGTGGTGTGGTAAGTTGTGGCAATGAATGCCAATGGTTACCTCATTTCCGCTGAGGTCTTGCTGTCAAAGCTTGGTACCATGGTGGAGCTCGACGATCGACACAAGTAGTTACTGCCAGACCATGGGAGACTTTGCTTAGCCTCATGGTTGAGTGGTGGCACCGCCATACTATGGAAGGTCATGATGAGCTCAGTAGTGATGTGATACTAAGTGGTGGGCTGGTAGACAAGCCACTACCTCGGTACCACGACGGTGTTGAAAGGGACCTGCAGTTGGGTGGTGGAACCACCATACCATGGGAGGTCTCACATGGCTTGACAGCGGTGCGGTAAGAGAAGCAAGGACCTCGGGTGGAAGTTTCGACTCATGGTCAAAGCGATGAGAGAATGAGAAGGTGATGCATGGCAAGAAATGAATACCTAATTGGTCAATGTGTGGAGAAGTGAAAGGATCCAATTAAGGTAAGGGGATTTAATGCTTGGGTGGCCCAATGTAGAGAAGATCAGTCAGAAGACTGGATTGCTTGATTGGGTGGATTTTTTCATCATTAAGATTTGCAGTTGGTTGGAATGTTAAATGCAATGTAAGACTTGTACAATAGATTACAATTGATATAATTAAATCGAAGGGTGATGGTTAATAGTGAGAGAAAGATAGAAGAGTGATTGTATTCATTGTATACTTGTAGAAGTATTGTAACAGTGAGTGTATGAATACTCAAGTTTTCTACTGTGAGCTAACTATTCGAGAGTGAGGACTTTGATCTTTGTATGTAATTTATTTTACTATAATACAAAGTGTCTTCTCTTGGTATGGAGGGTTTTTTCTCGGAAGGGTTTCTCCCATGTAAATCTCATGTTATCTGTGATTTCTTATTTATGTTATCTCTTTTACTCTATATGTGTTTATCTCAGTTGTTTTAAGAAGCTTTAAAACTGGTAATTTTTCACTTCTCTTATGTTGTATTAGCATTAGGAAATTGATTCTGCACCTCTATTTTTCCTTTCACAATTACCAAAACTAATAATTAAAACTTCTTAAATGATTAAACATTAAGTGCAAGTGAAAAAACCTAAACCATCACACAGAAAAAACAACACCAAATTTACGTGGAAAAACCACAGTGAGGATTAATTGATACTATAAAGAATATCAAAATTGATTACAAGAGGCTCACTACCAAAAAAGGACTCATTGACCAACAAGGCTAATAACTCGAAGGGCTCACTACCATAATGATACAAAATATACAAGAGATATGTTATAGAGAGACAAAAATCCCAATGCAATAGAGAAATTCACCACAACCACCCGCAGAAATGCATGAATGATAGAGTACACCTTCTTCTCACTACATTCAAAAACTCAACATTTAGGACTAGCACTAATCTACCAAACTCGCATCACACACACTCATTAAATAACATCAATATTGCATCTATCTTCACTATTTCTTTTCACTTATCTCTCTTCTTATTTCTTGTGCCTCTTTCTTTGTTCTCACTCTTCTTCCATACTAACATATTCTATATTTATACCATCTTTAACTTTGAAACATATCCAAAGTCGGCCATCCAACATTAAATTAAAATTAGGTCAACACCAAAACATCCTAGGGTGGAATTAGAATGAGGATGACCCAAAGACACACTTCTTAAGTACCCAAATAGATCCAACATGCTTCACTAACTCTGAAAGTAGTATTCCACACAAGGTCGGCCAAAACAATGTAAAATACATAGAACAATTAAGCACGAACCTTCTAGATACCAAGATTAGCTTTATCATGATAATAGCAACACAACTCTTGAACCATAAGTTATAAGACTTCAACAAAGAAAAATCCAAACCAAAAAAATTTCTCCCGGACCTCAACCAAAACCTTAGAGAAACATAGTTCATAATTGGTGAACATAACTCATACTAAACAATGAATCAATAGCCAAAAATTGGGATATAGCAACTTCCAACAACCAAGATCAACATATCCAAACCACACAAATTAAGAAGAAAAAATCAGAGCAACCACTAAAGACTTACAAACTTCCTTCAATATAATTTTCTCAATATCCTTGACATATACAATCAATAGCAACCAGTTGACTAGTTGACATCAATGGAAACACCTCCATTCCTTCCATTCTTGCAGCAATGTCTCCCTTTTTCATTGATGAAAACACATGATGTGAAAAACAATCAAATACAATGTACTAGCTTTGAATACACTTCTCAAGATTTTTATTTTTTTTTCTCCTGCTTAGTAGATAATCTATTTTATATTCTTCATTTCCTCTTTTTCACATTCTTCCTTTCCTCTTTCTCACATTCTTTATTTCCTCTCCCCGTTTGACATCAATGGAAAAGGAAAAATATATCTATATTAATTTCTCCTTTGACAACATAAAACTGAAAATGACAACACATGACACTACCTACTCCCCCTGATAGGTAGCCACCATACACCAATAAAAAGTAAAGATAGATCCATATATCCATCGAATTGAAGCATCTCCATATGCATCTAGTTCAAGAAAGGAGGGGAAATGACCCCTAACTTCTCCCGGAGATACTCAAAAGTACTTTAGGAAGAGCCTTCATAAATATATCATCAATTTGATCCTTCATCGAAACATACTCAAGTTTTACTTCATTATTTACAACCTTCTCACTCAAGAAATGATACCTGATAGATGTATGCTTCATCCTAGAGTACATCACATGATTATTTGAAATGTTAATTGCAATTATGTTATCAAAAAATATAGAGATAGGATCATCATACACCAATGTGATATTTTTCAATGTCTATTTTATCCATAGAACTTGTGTACAAAAAAATGCAGCAACAATATAATCAACTTTAGCAATAGACAAAGAAACTAAATCTTTCTTTTAACTCAACCATGCCAACAATTTGCAACTTGTTAATGGTGTTTTTTGCACAACAACAACTCAGAAAAAATATGATATCCTATCTCTCTTGAAAGATAAATCTCTATGGAAAAGAGATAACCCCAAGGTCTCTAATGTCAGATCTTGACAATGCAACAAAACAACCCAAAGATACTGTGAAAATGTTGGTAATCACAAAGGGACCTTACTACAAGCAAATACTGGACTTTGAATTTATCACATCTAAACAATGAATTGATGCTTGAAATCCTCAATTGAACTCAAATAATAAAGAAAATAATAAGATATAAAGGTTTCAAAGATAATTCTAAGACTAATTCTAACCCTAAGACTAACAATGCCAAAACATAAGATTCTCAAAATGGACTGACCTCTCATAAACTACTTTCTGTTCGACCCAAATAAATCTGCAATCTCATAGGAATAGTGCAATCTTCTGAGGTATTTAAAGATTTTCAAATCATAAACATTCAGTCAAGACAATCCTATTGCAGCTGAAATGAACAAACATTCATAATTGAACTAAGCACAATTTTAAGTCCAGAATAACTTTGCAAAGTAGTTAACAATCAGCAAACTGCAAAAATTATGGACAAGAGATCGCTGCAAACATCCCAAACATGAAACCCTAAGTATCACCAAACTATCCAACAATGAAATTAAGCAATTTTAAAGATAGAACAACAAGAACCATGCTAGATAAAACTCAACACCAGAGGGGTACCAAATCACAATATACTTTCTTAGATTATGTCATCCAAAATGGTAACAATTCTAGTCTTCTATTACAATACTTGCTTGAATATAAACCCTAGTTCGCTCAAATATGAAATCTCTAATCTATGTGTCCCTCTATTCCTCTATATTCTATTCTATTACTTATCTATATCCTAAAAATGAGGCAACATGCCCAACTTATAGAGAACCCCCAAGATAAGTTGGCCCAAATAAGATTTTTACAATAATAAAATGCCACACAATAGGTCGGCCTCAAAAGATATTTGAATACAACATGAAATGTCCAATTTGTACCAATTTCATCCAAGTCGGCTCGGGGTCTCAAAAAGGTTGGCCCAATGCATGTGGATAATGGGAAGCACAAAATTTGATGTAGCCCTATATAACTACTTCCCATCCTTGTCTTTAGCTCTATCCACTTCACCATGCACTGCCAGCAACACCTTGTCCAATTCAACAATAGGTGGCATAGGAAAAACCCTAACTCTTCTTTCAAGAGACTTAATGTCATCTCTTTCCTGCCTTACTATGCCATCCCAATCAGCCCTATTTGTTAAATACATATCAATAACTGCAATGTAGGTTGCAACATCATCTAGCTAATGTTCAATGAATGGACCTTCACTGACTGGAGAGTAGACATCTCTCCACCATTTCCTGAGTTGTTCGAAATTGAGATGCTTTGGAGCGAACTTCTTACTCCCTGTCATGATTTCAAAGAATGAGATGCGCTTATCATGAATTCCAATCAAAGTTTCCTCAATCTACTTCCCTTGTTTATGAATCTTCTTCAAGGCCCTTTGCCTCATCTGCAAGATATCGAACCATTCCCAAGGATCAAAAACCCTTGGAAAAGGAAGAATCCCACACTTCACCAGTTTATCCTAAATGTATTCCATGATTGTTCTTATTCTCTACAATAGGAGATCAATGTCATCTTTGTCTTGGGCTAGCACAATCTTCAGCCAATCCACTGACCTCATGGCATCCCCTACAGCTGACAAGGTATCATTGATGGCACCATCTCCTTTGGTTTGGACTCCCTCTAACCAACTAACTATAGCATGTGTAGTGCCTTACATTCTCTCAAGCTCAAAGATTGTTTCCTGGGGCAAGAAACCTACGACAAAGGAGGAAGAGCTAATATACTGCAAAGTTTTCATCAACTCTTGCAAGTACTTCTTCAATTTCTCATTATCCCTTTCCAATTCATGCCTAGTTTGTACCTCTTTCTTCAATCTTCCAACAATTACAACACTAAATACTTCATACTCCTCAATATCTTGCTCCATAGAAGCATGCCCTAAATCAATGGTCTGCACATGATAGTCCTTTGTCATCACATCATCTCTATCTTTTTCCAGAGTAGGGGTAGAAATTTTAGCCACTCTGTTTCCTGATCCATCCCTCTCAATCTTGGATACAACCCTATCCCTCTTTCTGGTTTTCCCTTTTCCAATGTTGGCCATTAGGTCATCCCAATTGGGAGGAGTGTCTTCCACTATTATCAATTTACTCTTGAACTCTCTATCCAGCTATCTTGGAACAATGGCTTTGGTTGGTACTTTATCCTATTTATCTTGCTCCTGCTGGACATTAGGTCCATCCTTCTCAATACTAGGCACATTAGGGATCTCCCTAGTCAGATCCTCTTTCTTGAGAAATCGCTCCTCCACAATAACCTGTGTTGATGAAGGAATCTTAGCTGGTATCTCCTCCTATTGAGGGGATTCACCCAATTGCTCCTCTGTAGGTGAATTTGCATAGGCTACCAAGGGAGACTGGATTACCTTATCAATCTCTACCTTGAAATTGTAGAGGTTTCCTTCTTGGAATTCTTCTTCACCCAAGTCCTTAGGATCTTCATCCTTCCTTGGCTCTTCTAGCACACTGTCACTATCTTGAGGATGGGGAATGTTCTCCTATTCACTGATAGGAGGAGTCACATGAACATCCTCCTTTGTTGTAGCATCCTTTGGGGAAGGAGTCCTTGAGCTCCTCATATATACCTATGTTCTTTCCCTTGAAATTTCTATCTCCACCACAAGTGTCTCAACCTCCTTTTATGATTTGGGAGTTCCCTTTTCTTTTTGTGACATTCTCACGAGTCTTATTCTTTTGAGCAAAGGAGCAAAAAAATCCACTTCTTCCTTTTCTTCTTTATCCTTCTCATCCTCTTTCCTTGAAACATGCCTTCTCTTTTTGGCAATAGGATTTCTTTGTTTACCCATATCTGCTACCTCTTCAGTTTGAACATCCCTAACTTTAATCTTGAAGGGAGAATCCACCTTGGCCTTACCCTTAGTATCTTGTTCATGTGATTCCTCGGAAGCAGAATTAGACTCCAAGTCTCCCATCAAAGCATAGGTGCACTGGACACCTTCACTTTCTAACTCTAACATTTTGTGCTTTAGCCACATTTTAGTATACTTAATCAAAAAAATCATAATTTTCTCCATCTCTACCATTTCTTCTTCCAACTAGTTAATCTCTCCAACTGGTTTTTCCTTCACCACCTCAAAGATATGACCTTGAATAAGATTTCCATCCTCGTCCACTTGGTCAAAAATGGCCTTTATGTTATATAACCTTACTAAGTCTACTGGAAGCCTAGAGAATTTCTTCTTCCTTACATCAAATTCATCGCCAAGGTTAGCCCAATAATCTTCAATGTCATCTTTGTGGCTATACTCCTTGCTAGCCTTCTTTTGTACCTCGCAAGTAATATCAAACCTTGCCCTCTTAGAATGGAAAGAGAGACCAAAATTACTCATCTCCTCTTCAGAAGCATGAGCCAATTGGATGGAAGGGAAGATGCCATTTGTTCCTATCTTCAAGGGAAAATCATTTCCAAACCCTGTTTTATGTTTATCTTCGTTCACAATCACATCAAAGTCACAAATCTCCCTAGTGACTTCCAATAGTATAATATGGTCAGTTGGGTACCTTGGGAGTTTGTAGGGAGCCCTTTGACAACCATCAATCCTAATGTAGGAGAAAGTAGGGAACTAGATGAACCACGCCCCATACCTCTTGATCAAATCCTTGGCCTTGTCTGAAATCCTCACATGCTTTGCACCCTGTAGCAACCTGGTAATATACATAGTAAAAGAATTATTTTCTCTTCTATAGCTACCTCCTCCCAGGTGAAGCTATGGATACACCTCATAGATTGCATCTTGTCTGAATACACCTCTAGTGCTCAACCCCTTGTATGAGTGAAATCTTTCCAATGTATATACCAAGTAGGAATTCTTGGGGAAAGTCTTGTTCTACAATACATTGCACATCTGCTCATGTATTACTGCACTTATGGCACTTACCTAGTAGTAATCTATACCCTGCTTAATCTGATCAATGACATTAAACATCCAAATCTCAAAACTCCTGCACTCTTCAGCCCTACCAACCTGCTGAGGAGAGTGATGACAATTTAATATTCCCTCTTGAATGTAAGTCTAAATAGCTGCTTTGGAAACTTGGAGAAGTGGGACTTTGGCTTCTCCAAGCATGAATTGATAACCTGTTGGGACTTAACCACATTCTCTTCATAGTATTTCTTCATTGTATCCATATGAAATGCCACCACATGTTACCTATCAGGTATATCAAAATTGCTAGCAATGGAAATAGGATCAAAGTTTACCACAATCCTTCCCTGGGGGCTCATTATCCTTTGTGTTCCCCTATCATTGTTTTTGGCACATTCAAGCACCAACTCATAGCATTGTACTGTGGAGGGGATGCCAACTGCATGTTCTAATTCGGATTCCCAAATTCTTCTGGCCAGTAAAGGGAGGTTATGTGCTGCCATCTTAGCCTTGAACTCCTTGTTGTCCCACATACCCACATTGGTATCAGTTATCCTTGACCAGATGGAAGTCAATTTACTCTCAGGAATATTACTCGTTATGTACATCTTTACCTTTTCTACATCAGAGATAGAAGAACTTTCAACACTTGGATTTTTTGCCTTTCCCTTGCCATGCTCAACAACATCTTGTCTTGATCTGACTTGCAAACAAGTAAAAACAACCAAAATGAGATCCAAGATAAACATTGAGTGTCAAAATCCATATTAAACTAACTATTTCAAAGTTCAAGATTTAGCCTCCTCCACAGAATCCAAACTGGAGAGGAATTCTGGGGAAATCTGAACTAGGCGAAATCTAGCAAAATAGCCATACGAACCGCACATAATCATTTCAATCAATCAATATGATAAAGGAATAACTTGAAATGACTTAGCATAAGTTAATTTGATCACCTAAATACATCATCAATAAGAAACTTCTCATGTAATCACCAAATTCTTCACTCCCACAAAACTTTGGAAAAGTCCGCCAAAGACATAAATCCTCAAAAACTACAACAGTTTCAGTAATCCGATAAAATGAAGGAAGCAGAGAACATCCAGGAAAATCCCAAGGACACAGATTTTAGTGGAAGTAAGACGAATTTACCATGAAAGCTAAAATTCAATAAAATGACCCAGGAACGGACACCGGGAAAATCCAGAGGAAACAAAATTCCATGAGGTCAACAAAAGTCTAGATTTAATAGAAAAATACAAAGAACAAAGGAGAAATAGGAAGACTCGGGGAAATCCAACAGAGGTAGAATTTTGTGAAGGCAATGAAAACCTGAAAGCCTATGTTTCTCTCATCCTCACCTAAATAGACTGAATGGACAAGGACTAAGAGCCTGCAACTCGACAATGACTTGACCTACACCTCCAATGGATCAACCACGAATTTAAAACTCAACTCTTAGCAATTTGAAAGAGATTGGCTATGCCCTAGTTCAAGAACCCTAAAACCTCTACCATGAAAGCACATAAAAACTCAAGCACAACTTGCTTGCAAATAAATATAGGAAGTTCATGTAAAATTCAAGCAAGCCCCAAAAATAGCAATGAAAGACTAGCCCAAAGAAAATATTGAAGACAAACACTTGAACGAACTGGTAAGACATGAAACCCCGAAATGCCCAGGAATGGCACACACATTGAAGCAAGAACGAAGCAATGAATAACATCAAAGTGCATACAACCAAGCATCCAAAACAAATATGGAAGAGAGCATATCTACATACCATGAAAATAGAAGGAACTGAAACTAGGGATGCCAACAAACAACCTTCAAGCATGAGAGAAATACAAGAAATGCTCAAGAAATCCAAATGCAACACTCGATATCACTTCAAAATGCAAAATCTAGCAACACACCTCAAGCTCTAGCACTCCAAACTCAAATAGAAGGTAAATAGTGAAACTCAAATGGAAAATTACTTCCCAAAGTTAAATATAACATTGCCCCAAAAGTCATGCAATTGCCATTAATGCGATCGACAAGACGGTCAAGACCAAAATCCGGGAATCCGACAAAGCAACGAATTTTGGAAAAATCCAAACATGACAGATTTCCCCGAACACAACAAAAAAAGGCAATTATTATCGAGTGCCAAAGAGAAACTGAGGAAATCCAGCCAGGGTGGATTTTCTCGAACATAGTGAAAAGTTGAAAATGTACCTAGAACTTAAGGTTGTCAATATAAATAGTAAATGGGCCATTCTGACCGATAGGATGAACATCAAAGCACATGCCCAAGCAAGCAAAAATCCAAAATAGAAAGGAAAAGAAACCAAAAAGTGAAAGAAATGAGGGTCCCTAATTTCATTAGGGCGTGTGTGCAAAAATTGCACAACAAATGGCGACTCTGTTGGGGAAATGCTCTAGAGCATTTCAAGAACAAACTAGAATCAAGAACCCAAAATATTTTGTTTCAATCCTTACATTAGGACACCTATGAACAAAGTTTTTGAAACCACAAGCAAGATGACATTTTCCTATACCAGGGTCCAAGTGTGTGTATTTTTTGATTTATTTCGTATTCCTTAGGTGCAACGGGAACCAGAGCAAATCTGGCCATGCTAAATAAAATTTCTAACTTCAAAAGCAACCTGGATAGAGTGTCGCTTCCAGTTAGGCATCCATAGCCCCAATGAGGTTATCGATGTGATCCTCCCAAGCATAGCTCTACTGCTAGCTAGGCATCTATAGCCCTGGTAGAGATACTAGGATACTCCTGATAAGGTGAAGGTTTATTTTTTATTTTCAATATTTCCCTTTTGTCTTTTTTTTTTTTTTAAAACATTTTACAGAACCTTTCTTTCACCTTGTAAGTAACAAAACTTACACTCAGGGATGAGGAGCATAGTGGAACTAAAGTAGAATATAAGATATTTCACTAGGCCAAATTACACAAGAACCCTATTCAACTCCAGAATCTTTACTTTAGTGTGAAGGTGTGAGACCCAAATATATTCCAAAGTTTATACAAAACAAGTGGCTCTAATTCTAAGCACAAGTGACATTAGATAAATGAATTCCACCACTTGACTCGAGAAATCTAATTAGAGTTTGTAAAATAAATTTCCAAAACAATCCCAAGAAAATAGCCCATTATACAAATGCCACAACCCCAAGAAAGCGAGAAACCAAGAGCAAAAACCAAAACGGAAATGGAAACGAACCGATGCAAACCTACACTAACCAAAGCAAACAAGCAAAGCAAAGAAAAAAGAAAACCTACTCTAGCTATGTACAAGATGAGTTGCAAGCAACTCAAGGTTGAAAATAATGCTTCAGATACTGCCCATTGACAGGAAGTGGGATATCCTCACCAGTCAGGGTTTTCAGACGAAAAACATAATCTCCCAGAATTTTTGAAATCTGGTAAAGACCAAGCCAGATTTATCAAATTTACCATGCTCTCCCTTACGATCATGGGCTTTATCCTAGTAAAGAACCAAGTCAGAGATTCTAAAGGCTTTCACCTTAGCTCTCTTATCAAACCATCTTTTCACTGCACCCTGATGTTTAGCAAATTTTTCTAGGGCTTCATTTCTTTTCTCTTCAAGGTGTAATAATTTAGCCAAACAGGCTTCATGTTTATCTTCCTCATTGTAGTATTCATTAATAAACTGCAGGGTAGGAATCTTCAATTGCATAGGAAACACAGGTGTTAAACCATACACTAGGTGATAAGGAGAGGTTCCTATGGATGCCTTCTATCTAGTACGATCTACCAAGTGAGAAAATTGAAGTTGGGTGTGCCAATCCTTAGTATTTTGTTCTAGCAACTTACGAATAAATGTCAATGGGTTCTTATTGGAGGACTCAGCTAGACCATTATCCTGAGGTTAGTAATTGGATGAAAATTTAATAACAATCCCATGATCAAATTCCCAATTAGAAAATTATAGTGATGCAAATGCAGGACCATTATCACAAAGTAAAGACAATGAACAACCAAAATGATTAATGTTACTTGACTCAAGAAAATTGATTACCACATACGAAGTACATTTTTTACAAGCAAGATCCTTTTTCCATCTAGTAAAATAATCAGTTATAGTAAGAATATACCTATGGCCTACAGAAGATGGAGGATTAATTGGACCTATGAAGTCCATTCCCCACTGGGTGAATGATTTTATCTCTATAACCAGCTGAAGTGGAAGAGTTGCACGTTTTTACTTACTTGTTGTTGTTTAAAATATGTGACAAGTCATCACATGTTGATGTGCATATTTGAAAAAATTAGGCCAATAATAGCCTACCCTCAAGATCTGATTTGTAGTGGATGATGCAGAACCATGATCGGTGCCATATCTTTCATGAAATTCAATCATCACTTTTGTAGCTTCTTTTTTCCCCAAAAATCTTAGGTATACACCATCATGATGTTTCTTATATAGGATATCTCCTTTCATCATAAAACTTCCACTCTTTAGGTGCAAAGCTCACCTCTGAACTATACTAAGGTGATCAGGACATTGTTGATTGACTAAATAAAAAATGATTTCATCATACCAATCTCCTGGAGATACCTCCTGAAGATAATAGTGTTGAGCTGTGAGATCAGGACTTGTCTCAGCCATTGTCTCTGTAAGTCCCTGTCCTCTTACTAATTTCATGGGTTGAATCTCCATATCATATTCCTGCAACATAGTCACCCATTTGGCTCTTCATTCACCTAACTCATTCTGCATTAACAACAACTTTATTGCAAGATCAGGCACTATGGCAAAAACCTTATTCCTCAAAATATAGTGTCTAAAATTTTTCACTACTCTGACCAAAGCATAGGCCTACTTTTCAAAATTGGGATACTTTAATTGTGTATCCTTTAAAGGAGTACTCATGAAGGCTATAGGATGCTCGTCGCCTTTATCAGACTTTTGGGTTAGCATTCCAACACAAGAGTGATCAAAAGCGAATGAATATATGTAAAAAGGTTTAGCATAATCTAGAATCACCAATACTCGACCCTTAGCAATATCTTTCTTGATTTATTTAAATGCCTCCTTAGCTTCTCCATTCCACTCTACTTTTTCTTCTTGTTTCAACATAGCATTCAATGGCTTCACTATCTCTGCAAATCCAGTGTTAAATTTTCTAACAAAGTTAATATTACCAAAGAATGAATTCATCTCCTTCTTACTTACAGGAGGTTGTATCTTCAAGATATCCTATATTCATTCAAAATCAATAGAAATACCCTATTCAAAGATGATATATCCTAACAATTTTCACTCTGTGACTCCAAAAATGCACTTCCTTGGATTAAGTGAAATACCAAACTCTCTACACCTTTGGAATACATTGCATAAATTTGTTATGTGATCACCTCATTTCTTAGAAAAAATTTTCAAGTCATCCATATAAATAATGATGCACTTACCAATTATGTCCTTAAAAGAAATATCCATAGCTCTATGGAATGTATCTCCAGCATTGATCAACCCAAATGGCATTCTTTTGTAAGCAAAAGTTCCCCATTTTGTAGTGAAGGCAGTCTTGTTCCTATCCTCATATTGCACCATAACTTGATTATATCCAAAATACCCATCCAAGAAAGACATTATTTGGGATCCATTAATGATCTGAAGTACTTTATCCAGTGAAGGAACTGGATAGTTATCCTTTTTTGATGCTCTATTCAGATTCTTAACATCCACACAGAGTCTAATTTCTCCATTCTTTTTCCTTACTAGAACCAGATTCGCAACCCAAGTAGAGTGTCTTATTGGAAATATAATTCGTGCTAAAAGTAACTTTTGTACTTCCTTCTAAATGATGGGTTCTAATAGAGAATTAATTGGCCTTTGTCTCTATCTAAATGGTTTGACATTTGTCTTCAAAGGAATTGTGTGTGTAATGATTGAAGTATTGTATGTTTTCAAATCTTCATAACTCCAGGCTATTACATCAGGATATGTGTGTAAGGAATCCATAATCCATTTTCTTTCTTGCAAAGTACACACCTTACCAATAAAAAAATTCTTCATGTCATCTGGTGTCCCCGTATTATATGTTTCACACTGGCTACTGAGAGATTCCCTTTTAACTTGTTGTTCCCGATATCTTATCTTATCCATATCAAAAATTTGTTCAAGCTGTACTATACCTCTTGGAATAGTGTTGGTCTTCAGGTTAATGATTCCTCCCAAGTCTATTTCCGATTCTTGAGGCTCCATCTCATCAATGACTTGAGAAGCAAACACATCACAACTTGTAATAAAATCCAAAATATTCTTATCATCTTCAAATACCTATAAATTAGTAATGTTATTAGGCACTAAAGGTACTAGAGTGAGTTTGACTGTAAACTTCTTCAATCTTGAAAGTGCTAAAGGTTACAATGTACTAGCAACTTGTGCTAGAGAGTCAACGAATTGATTCCTGCTACAAGGGATCAACTGGATATTGAAAGAATCAAATTCCTTGATGAGGTCCCACACTCTATGCCTATAATTGGTCATTCTCCTATCATAGCATGAATATTGTTTCCTTACTTGTTTGACTACTAATTCAGAGTCTCCAAAGACCTGTAATATCTTAACTTTCTTCCTTGATGCCATTAACAACCCATGAATCAAAACCTCATATTCAACAACATTATTAGTGCATTGAAATTGGATTCTATGAGCAGTAAAATAATTCTTACCTTTAGGGCTAATTAACTCAAATCCTACTCCAGCACCCTATTTAGATTTAGATCTGTCAAATCTTAATATCCAAAAGCCATCAGGATTTGGTGGCCTAAATTTATCTTTTACTTTGCTGCAAATAGGGGGCTTTTCAGGAAGCATTGGGCTCAAACCCTTATCATTATCTAACTCCATCTACACATTAAGTTCAACCATTGGGACTGGATTAACGCATTTTTGTATCTTCTCCATAACCATTTGACACAAGTCGTATTCTAGCTTAGAGTGAGGAGCATCATGGACTCTGGACCAATTGGGAGGCAGTAGTTCTTCAAAAGTCATCCTTCCTCCTAGTTGTATCTAATTTTCCATACACCTCTAGATGAATTCCTGAAAGTTATCTAGCAAACTAAGTTGTTTATCCTCTTGGTCATTGGTTCTATCTACCTATTCAGTCAGTGGTCCAGAATCAATGATCTCTAACATGAATTCCTCTAAGGGGTCCTATAACATAAAGACCTATTCATCCTCTGAGGTTGATGCATCCAACACATAATTTCCCATGCTAACTTTAGACACCAATGCCTCATTCAAAATATTCTAGTATTCAGTGATTACATACTTCATTCGACGTTCTCTTTCAATTCTGATATGATTTGGAACTCCTTTCCATGGTAGTCACATGTGTGAATGGTCTGTAGATGTATAACCATTCAATGCCTTGGTGAAATATTGACCTAAAATCAAACCATAGGTATCAAGAATGTCAGCAACCTGGATGTTGATCACTTGTTGCACCCAAGGGTTTGATGCTAGCTATGTGGGAATCATGTTCAATTATCCCACTACACTTACCTTTGTTTCTTCCAGTTGAGTGACCTAATTTTGAGAAGCTATAAGGGTAGTACCTAATGCTTTGCAAATAGAAAAAGGCATAACATTTGTAGATGCCCCTGAATCTAGAAGACAATTGTGCAGATTCTTTCCAAAAATACGAACAAAAATTAGGAAAGGAGGGGTTTCCATCTTGCCTTGAAAGAAACTCAGCTGAGTGTCAGCTTGTGCAACTTGATCCTTGTCTTTATCTATAGGTGGAACTTGGCCTCTAGGTGCCTATGAATTAGAAGACCTGGTAACAACCCCATTCGCAGTTACCCCATGTGATACTATATTTGGATTGAATGACCCTAAAACTGCATTCCTAATAGTAGGAACTCTTAATAATTATAAACATGAAAGACTTACCTTTACTTTCTTGAATTCTTCAGTCACATATTCACCCAATTGCTCCATATTCAGGTCAACATGGGTTTCCTTATAGCCACTAGCATGCCTATCTTTTGAAACTTCAACGATGTTTCCCTTTGACAAGTATTGTGTTGGTACATGAGGATAAGGTGGATTATTACTAGCTTGTGGATCTGGTGGAGTAGTGAAAGGACCTCTAGCCTATGGACTCCTATTAGGTCTATTTCTCAAATCATATTTTTTGCTAGTTGTTGAAACATTTGAACTTCTTTAACACTAACTTCCTCCTCATCCAAAGGGCCATTATCATTCTCATTTTCCTCATTAAACAATTGGGAGATCTCATTTGCATTTAACACCTAATTTTCCTCATACTCTCGATCACTAGACTCTTCTTCTAGTTCATTTTCCCCACCTTTTGGAAATGGTGCATGATTGAGCACCAACACTGGAGAATCATAGGGATTTGATGGCACAATATCTTGACTACTAGAATTGTTCTCAACTTCATACTAAAAAATGGAAGCAGCGGTCTAAAACTCAGTACAATCCAACTCAAAATTCTAGCTTGTCTTATGGAGTCTGCACCAACCAGACAAAGCTGCCTTTGCCAAATATAGAACATTTGGAGGCTTTTCCTGAGTAGAGGATTGATCCAATGGAGTAGGAATCTCTCAATTATTAGGTCCAATATTCCTTGATGTATACTACCTAGGTGGTTTCCCTCTATCAAATCCTTGTCCACATTGTTGATTTCTATTGAAATTATAGCCAATGCCTTCTCTTCTATCAAAATTCTAACCAGAGCCTTGTCCTCTATCATAATTGATTTCTATCAAAATACTGCCCTCTTTCAAAGTTCTTGTTCTCCCTACCATAGTTAGATTGCATGTTCTTCTGAGAAGCCTAAAGTTGGCTATTCTGATTTCTTAAATAAGTTACCTCCATATTCAATTTATTCACCTGCTTAGATAACTCATCCAACTGCTCCTTATCTAGACCATTAGGTGATGTCGAATTCACATTACCGGGAGGGTATCTAGGTATCCCTCCAGAACTAACAACTTGATTCAAAACTTCTGGATTCTATAAATATGTAGGAAAACTAGCTTGTTGCTGATGAAGGGGTTGATTAGCCCTTTGCTAAGGATAAGAGGTCATAGGATGAGGTTGATTTAATGGAGGACCTAGATGAGGGACCAAAGGCAATGAGGGTATTGAATTCTTCATCAGATCATCATTGGTCAAAGCCTAATTGAGAGCTTGAACTTGTCCAGGGTGAGCGGCATGCCCTAAGGATGGTAGAGGTCCTGATAAGTGTTGTCTCAAATCCATGCCAACCTTCATAGCCTCTACATATGCAGTGAGAAAATTATTTGGAGGGGTAGTCCTCTATTTAAGGAATTAGTTGTAAGGCTATCCAAGGCTTCAAGGTAAACTTCTAGGGAAGTGTCTTTGTTTCAGCATAAGGTGTCTGGAGTTTGGTATTGTTAGTCTAATTAATATTTAATTACAGTTGCATAACTTTTCTTAGGTTTTGCTTAGATAATAATAGTTTTCTTAATTAATAAGTAAGCTTTAATTAGTTGAGCTATTTTTAGGTCAACATTAGGGTTGCATACTTTGCTTTTATAAATCAAATAATCTCATTGCAATCTTTGAATTCCTGAATAATATCAATTTGCACATTTCATGCAAAACTCTCATATTTCATTATTTTTATCTTCTATGGAAGGTGTTTAGGTTTGCATGTCTGATCTTGGTTTCTAACATGGTATCATAGCCTTGACATGTAGCCCCTTCTCAAATTCTAGAGAAAATCATTGCAGAGTTCGTTCAGGATTCCTCAAGGCTATCATGCCTTGAGTTTATCTATGCAGTGTTTTGGATCAGATTGGGCATCACCATTGGATTCAGAGTGTTGGAAAAAGTTAGGATTGACTTTTATTTTTTTTATTTTGGTCATCGTTTAAGAAATTTGTGAGGGATTCAAGCTCGATGATTTTTTGCAAGCTCTGGAGGTAGCTAATTTTTTAGAGAATTTTGAGCACAAACGGAGGCCACCATCGCGTTCACAGTGGCCAAAAACCTTAAGATTGCCCTTTGTTTCATTGATTTTGGAGCACTTGAATTCTAAGGCAAACATTTTTTGCTAAGGAAGCCGTACGGCCTCCCCAGCATGCTCACCGAGGCACAAAAATAAAATTAAAAAATTAAAAATTATGTTTTTCGGTTTTCGAGCCGACGCTCCTAGTTTGGAAGGTTCCCGCCACCTGACGGCCATCACTCTGCCCCCACCGACCTTCACCATCGGTCTGCCACCACCGGGTGACACTTAGCCTCACCTCCGTCGGCTCCGCGCCCAGGCCCCGGGGGCTCCTTCAAGCATTGCCCTACTCACATGGAGGACCTGGGGCCCTCTGCCAGCCTCTGACGGCTTCCTATCTACGACAGCTGGTCATATGGATGACCAGGGGCTCCACCCCAGCCCCTAGTCCGCCAACCCCTGGTCGCGCACAGGACCAAGGGCTTATTTTTTTTAGCCCCTTGGGCTGCCTATAGGCCAAATTGGCCATTCTGGAGCACTTTCACCAAATAGGGCATAACTTTTGCATACATAGTTGGTTTTTCACAAATGAGATATCATTGGAAATTTAGTTTCAATCCCGTTTGAGTGGTGTAGGTTATTTTTCTTGATTATGTTCTAGTTTTATGTTTCAGGTCCTTGAACTTAGATGTTGTTATTTTCACTCTGGAGGGCATATCTTTTGACTCGGTGATCCTTTTTTTTCCATTCTTGTGGCATTGGAAATCTAGGTCATTCCTCTACACAGATCTGAGGTCTATTTTAATTTTATTTTTATGAATATTTAGGCTTTCTCTCCTTTTGCAATCATTGGGTATTGTAATAAATGAACTAATATAAAGTTCCATCAGGGGGTTTCTTGCATAATAATCTGATTAGAGTGTGCATGCACTTTGATATTCATCTTGTTTTGATGACAACTCGCATGGGTTGTAATCTGGTTTCTTAGTTTCTTTTGGCAACTTTTTTGTCTTAGCTTGACACATATTAGATTCATTTCGGATCCATCTCAGTTTGAGGGCCACTAAATTTGTGCTTAATGTTCCTGAGTCTTTATGGTAATTGTTCCCATGGAAAAGTTTTAGTCTTAGTTTGGCATCAGCATTGAGATTCACGGCTTCCAAATTTTGTCATCATCATATCTTCTACTGTTGCTTCATAGATTTGAGGTTGTTCCCATTTGGTGTTTTTGAGTTTTCCGTGGCATCGGGTCTTTTGTTGCTTTATTATGATTCCGATATGGTTTTTTGTAGACAGAAGTATCTTTCCTTGCTTGCTAGATTGTGGTTCTAGTGTTACTCCACAATGTTCTTCCAGTGCTTCTTTGCAACAGTCATTTCATTATCGGGGGGTTTGTCCTAGTGGGTTTTCCTTCTCTACCTCTTTATTTCATTTGTACATGGGTACCTGATCAAGCCTTGTTGTCGGGACCCATTCATGCTTTCTTGCATTCATCTTAGTTTTAGGTGCATGCTTATTTAGTCTCCCTAAGTTGCACTTATGGGGGGTTGTTAGTGTAATTAATATTTAATTACAGTTGCATAAGTTTACTTAGGTTTTTCTTAGGTAATAATTAGTTTACTTAATTAATAAGTAAGCTTTATTTAGTTGAGTTGTTTTTAGGTCAACATTAGGGGTGCATACTTTTCTTTTATAAAGAAAATCATCTCATTGTAATCTTTGAATTCCTGAATAATATTAATTTGCACATTTCATGCAAAGCTCTTCTTTTTCATTGTTTTTCTCTTCTGTGGAAGGTGTTTAGGTTTCCATGTCTGATCTTGGTTTCTAACAGGTATAAGCTCAATGAAACCTATTATTGAATGACCCTATTGGCTCATTAATATCCCTTTTCACCCCAGTAAATTGTAGGTATAGCTCATTAGCACTAATGGGAATCTTAAACTTCTGCAAAAATGCAGTTTCTAGTTCAGTCCAATTATGGATGGAAGTAGCAAGTAATTGAGTATACTAATAAAAGGCCTCTTCCCCAAGGGAATAAGGGAAAAGTCTACCTGCCACATCCTCATGGTTAATTCCTCTATCCCTCAGAAAAGTCTGGAAAATCCTAATATGCTCTTCTACTATCCTATTGGGGTTATGAGTATGGAACTTAGAGAAAAAATGCTCAAGGTTCTTGGGCATGACATTGTAATTATTGAAGATCAATGGAGATGGTTTGTGGGAAAGGAAATCTATTGGTGGAGATGGGGATGGTAATGGCTGTGGAAAAGGAATTCCTTCGGAATCAAATGAAGATGAGGATAATGGAGACGATGGAAGTGGGTGAGCAGATGATGATTCTTCCCCTCTCTTGGCCCTTCTTGACCTAGTAGGGGTCTATAATTTTTTAAATTCCTCTTCTCCTGATGTATATCTAGTTCTTCTTCTAGGCCTTTCAGTATAAATGGTGTTTCTAAAATGCTCCAGCTTGCTTATCCAAGGCCCTCCTTCTAGCCCCAATTTGTTGATGTTGTTTTCTGCACAGCAACAACTCAGACATAATATGATATCCTATCTCTTGAAAGGTAAATCTCTATGGAAAAGAGAGAACCCCAAGGTATCTAATGTCAGATCTTGACAATGCAACAAAACAACCCAGAGATAATGTGAAAATGTTGGTAATCACAAAGGGACCTTACTACAAGAAAATACTAGACTTTGAATTTATCAGATCTAAACAATGAATTGATGCTTGAAATCCTCAATTGATCTCAGATACTAAAGAAAATAACAAAAGATAAACGTTTCAAAGATAATTCTAAGACAAATTCTAACCCTAAGATTGACAATGCCAAAACATAAGATGCTCAAAATGGACCGATCTCTCATAAACTACTTTCTATTTGACCCAGGCAAATCTAAAATCTCATAGGAATAGTGCAATCTTCTAAGGTATTTAAAAATTTTCAAATCATAAACATTCATTCAAGACAATCCTGCTGCAACTGGAATGAACAAACATTCATAATTGTACTAAGCACAATTTTAAGTCCAGACTAACTTTGCAAAGCAGCTAACAATCAGCTAACTACAAAAATTATGGACAAGAGATCACTGCAAACATCCCAAACATGAAACCCTAAGCATCACCAAACTATCCAATAATGAACTTAAGAAATTTTAAAGATAGAACAACAAGAACCATGCCAGATAAAACTCAACACCGAGGGATACCAAATCACAATATCCTTTCTTATATTAGGTCATCCAAAATGGCAACAATTCTAGTCTTCTGTTACAATACTTGCTTGAAGATAAACCCTAGCTCACTCAAATATGAAATCTCTATTCTATGTGTCCCTCTATTCCTCTATATTCTATTCTATCAGTTATCTATATCCTAAAAATGAGGAAACATTCCCAATTTATAGAGAACACCCAAGATAAGTCAGCCCAAATAAGAGTTTTACAATAATAAAATGCCACATAATAAGTCGGCACCAATTTCATCCAAGTCGGTCTGGGGTCTCAAAAAGGTTAGCCCAATGCATGTAGATAATGAGAAGCACAAAATTTGATGTAGTGCTATATAACTACTTCCCATCCTTGTCTTTAGCTCTATCCACTTCACCATGCACTTCCAACAACACTCTGTCCAATTCAGCAATAGGTCGCATAGGCAAAACCCTAACTTGTATTTCAAGAGACTTAATGTCATCTCTTGCCTACCTTACCATCCCATCCCAATCAGCCCTATTTGTTAATTACATGTCAATAAATGCAATGTAGGTTGAAACACCATCTAGCTGATGTTCAGTGACTGGACCTTCACTGACTAGAGAATAGACATCTCTCCACCATTTCATGAGCTGTTCCAAATTGAGATGCTTTGGAGCGAACTTCTTCCTCCTTGTCATGATTTCAAATAATGAGCTGCACTTATCATGAATTCCAGTCAAAGTGTCCTCAATCTACTTGCCTTGTTTATGAATTTTCTTCAAGGCCCTTTGCCTCATCTGCAAGATCTCGAACCATTCCCAAGGCTCAAAAACCCTTGGAAAAGGAAGAATCCCACTCTTCACCAGTTTATCCTCAATGTATTCCATGATTGTTCTTGATTTATGCAATAGGAAATCAATGTCCTCTTTGTCTTGGCCCAGCACAGTCTTCAGCCAATCCACTGACCTCATGGCATCCCCTACAGTCAACAAGATATCCTTGATCGCACCATCTCCTTTGGTCTAGACTCCCTGCAACAAACCAGCTGTACCATGTGTAGTGCCTTTCATTCTCTCAAGCTCAAATATTATTTCTTGGGGCAAGAAACCTATGGTAGAGGAGGAAGAGCTAATAGACTGCAAGGGTTTCATCAACTCTTGCAAGTACTTCTTCAATTTATCACTCCCCCTTTCTAACTCATGCTTTGTTTCTACCTCTTTCTTCAATCTTCCTACAATTACAACACTAGAGCCTTCATACTCCTTAATATCTTGCTCCATAGAAGCATGCCCTAAATCAATGGTCTGCACATGATAATCCTTTGCCATGACATCATCTCTATTTTTGTGTGGAGCAGGGGTAGCAATGTGAGCCACTCTGTTTCCTAATCCATCTCTCTCAATCCTGGATACAACCCTATCCCTCTTCTTGGTTTTCCCTTTTGCCAATGTTGGCCATTAGGTCATCCCAATTGGGTGGAGTTTCTTCCACTATTACCAATTTACTCTGTACCTCTCTATGCAATGAGCCTGTTATAGTGGATTTAGTTGGTAGTTTATCCTATTTATCCTGCTCTTGCTGGACATTAGGTGCATCCTTCTCAATACTAGGCACATAAGGGATCTCGCTAGCCAGATCCTCTTTCTCTAGAGACTGCTCCTCCACAATAACTTGTGTCGGTGAAGGAATCTTAGCAAGTATCTCCTCCTATTGAGGGGATTTTCCCAATTGCTCCTCGAAAGGTGACTCTATATAGGCTACCAAGGGAGACTAGATTACCTTATCAATTTCTACTGCGGCATTGTAGAGGTCTCCTTCTTGGAATTATTCTTCACCCAAGTCCTTAGGATCTTCATCTTTCCTTATCTCTTCTAGCACAATGCCACTATCTTGAGGGGGGGCAATGTTCCCCTATTCAATGATAGGAGCAGTCATAGGAACATCCTCCTTTGTTGTAGCATCCTTTGAGGAAGGAGTCCTTGACCTCCTCATATATACCTGTGTTCTTTCCCCTGAAAATTCTATCTCCACCACAGGTGTCTCAACGTCCTTTTCTGATTTGGAAGTTCCCTTTTATTATTGTGACATTCTCACAAGTCTTCTTCTTTTGAGAAAAGGAGTAGAAGCATCCACTTCTTCCTTTTCTTCTTTATCCTTCTCATCGTCTTTCCCTGAAACATGCCTTCTCTTTTTCGAAATAGACTTTATTTTTTTACCCACATCTACTACCTCTTCAGTTTGAAAATCCCTAACTTTAATCTTGAAGGGAGAGTCCACCTTGGCCTTACCCTTAGGATCCTTTTCATGTGATTCCTTGGAAGTAGAATGAGACTCCAAGTCTCCCATCAAATCATAGGTGCATGGGACACCTTCACTTTCTAAATCTAACATTTTGTGCTTCAACCAAATTTTAGTATACTTAATCATGGGAGTCATACTTTTCTCCAACTCTATCATTTCTTCTTCCAACTAGTCAATCTCTCCAACCAGTTTGTCCTTCACCACCTAAAAGATATGACCCTGAATCAGATTTCCATCCTCTTCTACTTGGTCAAGAATGTCCTTTATGTTATATAAACTTACTCATTCTACTGGAAGCCTGGGGAATTTATTCTTCCTTACATCAAATTCATCGCCAAGGCTAGCCCAATAATCCTCAATGTCATCTTTGTGGTTGTACTCCCTGTTGGCCTTCTTTTGTACCTCACTAGTAATATCAAACCTTGCCATCTTAGAATGGAAAGAGAAACCAAATGTACTCATCTTCTCTTTAGAAGCATAAGCCGATTGGATGGAAGGGAAAACCTCATTTGTTCCTATCTTCAAGGGAAAATCATTCCCAAACCCTGTTTTATGTTTATCTCCTTTCACAATCACATCAAACTCACAAATTTTCCTAGTGACTTCCAATAGTATAATATGGTCAGTTGGGTACCTTGCAAGTCTATAGGGAGCCCTTTGACAACCATCAATCCTAATGTAGGAGAAAGTGGGGGACTAGATGAACCATGCCCAATACCTCTTGATCAAATCCTTGGCCTTTTTCGAAATCCTCAGATGCTCTAGACCCTACAACAACCTGGTAATATACATAGTAAAAGAATCATTTTCTCTTCTATAGCTACCTCCTCCCAGGTGAAGCTATGGATACACCTCATATATTGCATCCTATTTGAATACACCTCTCGTTCTCAACCCCTTGTATGGGTGAAATCTTGCCAATGCATATACCAAGTAGGAAGTCATGGTGAAAGTCTTGTTCTACAAGACATTGCACACTTTCTCGTGTATTACTGCACTTATGGCACCTTTCCATTGGTAATCTATACCCTGCTCCATTTGAGCAATGACATTAAACATCTAGCTCTCAAAAAATCCTACACTCTTCAGCCCTACCAACCTGCTAAGGAGAGTGATGACATTTTAATATTCCCTCTTGAATTTAAGTCTAAATAGCTTCTTTGGAAACTTGGAGAAGTGCGACTTGGGCTTCTCCAACCAAGAATTGATCACCTATTGGGACTTAACCACATTCTCTTCATAGTATTTCTTCATGGTATCCATATCAAAGGCCACCACATGTGACCTATCAAGTATATCAAAATTCCTAACAATGGACATAGGATAAAATTTCTCCACAATCCTTCCCTCGGGCCCATTTATCCTTTATCTTCCCCTCTCATATTTTTTGACACATTCAAGCACGAAATCATAGCATTGTATTTTGGAGGGGAAACCAACTACATGTGCTAATCTAGATTCCAAAATTCTTCTGGCCAGTAAAGGGGGGTTATGTGCTCCCATCTCATCCTTGAACTCCTCATAGTCCCACATACCCACATTGGTATAAGTGATCCCTGACTAGACGAAATTCAATCCTCTCTCACGAATCTTACTCCTTATGTCCATCTTTACCTTAACTGCATCGGAGATAGTAGAACTTTCAACACTTGGATCTGTTGCTTTTCCCTTGCCATGCCCAACAACATCTTGTCCTGATCTGGCCTGCAAACAAATAAAAACAACCAAAATGAGATCCAAGATAAAACATGAGTGTCAAAATCCATATTAAACCAACTATTTCAAAGTTCAAGATTTATCCTCCTCTGTGGAATCTAGACTAGAGAGGATTTTTTGGGAAATCTGAACCAGGCGGAATCCAATGAAACAACCATACAAACCCCACATAATCATTTCAATCAATCATTATAATAAAGGAAAAACTTGAAATGACTTAGCATAAGTTCATTTGATCACCTAAATACATCACCAATAAGAAAATTCTCATGTAATCACCAAATTCTTCACTCCCACAAAACTTCAGAAAAATCCACCAGAGATGGAAATCCCCAAAAAACAACAACAGTTTCAGTAATCTAGGAAAATGAAGGAAGCACAGAACTTCTGGGAAAATCCCAATGATATGGATTTTAGCGGAAGTAAGATGAATTTACCATGAAACCTCGAATTCAGTAAAATGACCCAAGAACGGACACTGGGAAAATTTAGAGGAAGCAAAATTCAACGAGGCCAACAAAAGTCCAGATTTAATAGGAAAATACAAAGAACAAAGGAGAAATAGGAAGACTTGGGGAAATCTAGCAGAGGCAGAATTCTGCGAAGGCCTTGAAAACCCAAATGCCTATGTTTCTCTCATCCTCACCTAAATAGACCGAATGGACACAGACTAAGAGCCTGTAGCTCGACAATGACTTGACCTAAACCTCCAATGGATCAACCATGAATTTAAAACTCACCTCTCAGCAATTTGAAAGGGATTGGCTATGCCCTAGGTTAAGAACCCTAAAACCTCTGCCATGAAAGCACATAAAATCTCAGGCACAACTTGCTCGCAAATAAGGATAGAAATTTCATGGAAAATGCAAGTAAGCCCCAAAAATAGAAATGAAAGACCAGCCCAAAGCAAATATTCAAGACAAACAGGCAAACGGACTGGTAAGGCACGAAACCCCAAAACACCCAAGAATGGCACGCACATTGAAGCAAGAACAAAGCAATGAATAACATGAAAGCACATGCAACAAATCATCCAAACCAAAAGAGGAAGAGATCATATCTACAACCATGAGAATAGAAGGAACTGAAACCAAGGACACCATCAAAAAAATTTCAAGTACGCGCAGAATACAAGCAATGCTCAAGAAATCCAAATGCAACACTTGAAATCACTTCGAAATGAAAAATCCAGCAACACACCTCAAGCTCCAATTCTCCAAACTCAAATGGAAGGTAAATAATCAAACTCAAATGGAAAATTACTTCCCAAAGCTCAATATAACATTTCCCCAAAATTTGCGCAATTGCCATTAATGCGACCGAAAAGACGATCGAGACCCAAATCCGAGAATCCGACAAAGCAACAGATTTCAAAAAAATACGGACATGATGAATTTCCCTAGACACAGCATAAAAAGGCAGTCGTTACTGAGTGCCAAACGGAAACCGGGAAAATCTGTCCAGGGTGGATTTTCCTGGACACAGTGAAAAGCCTGAAATGCACCCAAAACTTAAGACTGTCAATATAAATCATAAATGGGCCCTTCTGACCAGTAGGATAAAAATCAAAGCACATGCTCAAGCAAGAAAAATTCCAAAATAGAAAGGCCAAGACACCAAAAATTGAAAGAAATGAGGGTCCCTACTTTCAGTGGGGCGTGTGCACAAAAACTCCACAACACAACCAAGAAAGAATGTACCACCACTTGTACTCTTATGTCATCTATACATCCAGCCCAATCTACATATTTATAAGCACCTAGTGTAAAATTAGTATCTCTAGGATAACATAACCCATAATCCAGAGTGCCATTCAAATATTTGAAAATTATTTTAACATCAGCACCTAGGTTTCCTTGGGATCCTCGTGAAATCTAGCTACAAGACATATAACATGCATAATATCCAGTCTAATAGTAGTTAAATACAGTAGTCCACCAATCATAGATCTATATTTTCTTTGATCAACCTTAGGTGAATCATCATCTTTACCTAGTTTGCAACTAGTCACCATAAGAGTACATACCAGTTTGGAACCATCTATCCCAAAATTCTTCAACATCTCTTTCACATACTTAGACTATGAAATAAAAATTCCTTTCTCTATTTGATTAATTTGTATCCCAAGAAAGAAATTCATCTCTCTGAACATAGACATTTCAAATTCATTTGGCATCTCTTCCATAAACATCTTGCACATAGTTTTCATTTCCTCCAAAATAATGTCATCAACATATACAATCGCAATCAAGATTTTGTCATTTTCAATCTTAAAATATAGATTACTATTTGTTGTACCTTTTTTGAAACCTTACTGAATCAAATACCTGTCTAACCTCGCATACCAAGCTCTAGGAGCATGCTTCAACCCATATAAAACTTTATTTAATCTACACACCATATCTAGTTGATCCGATAATTGAAATCCTTTCGGTTGTTCCATGTAGACTGTTAGAGTAATAAGTTATTTCACTTAATTAATTTAATCATATTGGTTAATTAATTAAGTCACTTATCACTTTAGTTACTTAAGCTAGAATTAGGCACATTAATAATTATTTATTTATTAATTATTAAGTGTGCACACTAGGGTTTTCCTTTTAGGTTACTCTTTAGGGTTTCTTGATCTCCTTCATAAGGATTGATCTTATTGTAAGTTATTTTACATCTTGAGGCTTGCAGAGCATCTTTTTTATTATGTTCATCTTTCATACTTTGTGATAGGTTATTGCATGCAGGAGATTCTTGGGGCTTGTGAAGTTGGGTTTCTCAACTTCTACATGATATCAAAGCTTCAAATTTGCAGTTGTTTATTTTTTATTTGAAAGATATTACCCTTCAGTGAGTTTCAAGTGAAAGGGTTTCAGCCAAGCGTCTTTTTGCAAGATTTGGGGGTAGCCAATTTTTTCTATGCATTTTTGGGAAAAACGGACATTGCCATCACATTCAGAGTGCCCAAAAACCCGAGAAACACCTGTCAAATCATTGATTTTGGAGAATTTGGTTTCTGAGGCAAAAAACATTTTCTAGAGAGGTCCTACAGCCTCCCTAGCACACACTCTGAGGCAATTTTTTCAAAAAATAAAATAAAAAAACCGGCGTCGCCCACGGAATGGAGCCCGCCAATTGCAAGGTGGGTTACCGCTAGCCGTCTGGCTAACTACCAGAGGGGGGGGCGGGGGGGGGTTGTGTCTTTTTTATTTAAAAATAAATAAAATAAGCTACTAGGGTCACATGGGTGACAAGTGCTCGACCCTGGGGGCCAATTTGTTTTTCATTTTTTGCAAAATAGATAGAATCAAGAAAATAGGCAGAACTTTTCACTCGGTTGTCGAAATTGGGCAAACGAGATATCATCGAAAAGATGGTTCTAAGAACTATCCAATGGTGTTGGGTTTTTTTGTCAAATTTTTCTTCTATTTATTTTTATTATTGTCTAAAGTCAGATCTTCATTTATGGCTCTCGAGCTCATAACTTTTTTCCATGATCTCCAATTTTCGTGATTCTTGCAGTGTTGGAAAGGTATTAAGGAGCTCTAATTTTTTAGTTATTCACTTTTTCTGTATCTATTCCAGGTTGATCTCTTAGTCCATATTTGGAATGATGGGTGTTTTGGAGATTACCTGGATGATTTAGCAGTTGGAAGGGTGAAACTTGCATCCTTGCACTTCATTTTAGTAATACATCATTCAATAATCTACTACTTCCTTGGCATTGGGTCTACTATTACATTTTCATGATTCCACCTGAGTCCTTCAGTGGCTTTCATCTAGTTTCAATGGTAAACATAAGTATCTTTCCTTGCTTGTCGGATTCAGGTTCCAGTGTTACTCCACAATGTTCTTCTAGTGCTTCTTTACAACAGGTCATCTCATTGTAGGGGGGTTTTGTCCCACTAGGTTTTCTTATCTACCTCATTCTTTCATTTTTAAATGGGTACTTGATCAGCCCTTTGTTGTTGGACCCATCTTTGCTTTCATGCATCTTTTCTTTAGTGTTTTAGCTACTTCCTAAGTTCATCTTAAGGGGGGGTGTTAGAGTAATAAATTATTTCACTTAATTAATTTAATCATATTGGTTAATTAATTAAGTCACTTATCACTTTATTTACTTAAGCTAAACTTAGGCACATTAATAATTAATTATTTATTAATTATTAAGTGTGCACACTAGGGTTTTCCATTTAGGTTACTCTTTAGGGTTTCATGATGTCCTTCATAAGGATTGATCTCATTGTAATTATTTGATTCTCTTAATGCATTTTACAGCTTGAGCCTTGCAAAGAATCTTTTTTTTTCTATTCATATTTCATACTTTGTGATAGGTTATTGCATGCAAGTGATTCTTGGGGCTTGTGAAGTTGGGTTTCTCAACTTCTACATAGACTTCCTCTTCTAGCTCACTATTCAAAAATGTTGACTTGAAATCCATCTTATAGAAATTGAAATATTTATAAGCAAGAAATGCTAAGAACATCCTTATAGATTTCATTCTTTCTACCAGAGAAAAGGTCTCCTAAAAATATACGCCTTCTACTTATGAGTAACCTTTACACACAAGTCTCACTTTGTTTCTAACCACTTGTCCATTCTCATTGAACTTATTTTTCAACATCCACTTTGATCCAATAATGTTTTTGTCTATTGATCTTGGGGCCAACTCCCAAGTTTTATTCTTCTTAATCTTCATAAGTTCTTCTTTCATAGATTCCATCCAATTTTCATCTTTACATGCTTCACTTACAATTTTCAATTCAATCTTAGAAAGTAAATACATGTTTACTTCAACAGTAGTTTTTTTTCTAGTCAATACTCCTTTTTTCCTATCTCCAATGATCTAAATTTTTGAATGATTCTTCTATACATATCTAGGTATCTTAGGGGAGACCACCGAAGCTTCTTCTTCTCTTTCATTATATTCATCCTACTTTTCTTGCTCATCATTTTCTTGTTCTTCCACAATATTTTCTATTGTTACATAATCAGGTTCATCGAATGCATATTAATCAATTTCAATTGAATTCTTCATTGTTTCATCAACCTTGACATTAGAACTTTATAAAATATTTCTCAGTCTTTTATTAAAAAATTGTATGCTTTTGTTTTAGTAGAATACCCAAGAAAAATTCCTTCATCACTTCTTGCATCAAACTTTTCCAAAGTCTCTTCATCTCTTTTGATATAAAATTTGCTTCCAAATACTTTGAAATACTTAACGGTAGGGATTCATCCATGCCATAGCTCACAAGGAGTCTTCGTACTATTTTATCTTGCTTGAACATGATTGAATACATAAAAAAATAGTATGAACAACTTCTTTCTAGTAATTTTTTGATAAACCAACCTTATTAATAATTGATCTAGCAGCCTCTTGAACCGTTCTATTTTTCTTTCAACAACTCCATTTTGCTGAGGACTTCTCAGAGTAGATAATTATCTAGTTATTCCATACACCTCACAAAACATATTAAAATCATGGGAGGTGAATTCTCCACCTCTATCATACCTTAAGAATTTTATCCTTAAACTCACTTCTTTGTCAACCATAGCTTTGAATGTCATGAATCTATCTAATTCATTTGATTTCTCTCTAAGAAATGTAACCCATGTATATCTAGAATAATCATCAATCAAAAGCATAAAGTACATTTCACCTTGTAGACTTATCACTCTTGTAGGACCACAGAGATATGTATGAAATAATTCTAGAAGCCTTGTAGTAGACCATTTCTTTGATCTATAATGACTTCTTTCTTGCTTTCCAAACTGATAATTTTTGCAAATAGCATTAACAAGATTTATAGTCATGTGTAAATCTCTCACGACTTGAAAATCACTAATCCTTTCCAAGTTATCAAAATTCATCTGACACATCCTTGGATGCCACAACCAACTATCATTAATTTGAGTCATAAAGAATCATCCATCAACACCCTTAAGTTGGTAGATATTTCCTTTAGATTTCTTTCTAGTAGCAATCTATTTTCCTGATCCTATCTAGATCTCACACCTCTCATCCTTAAACACAAGATCATATACCTTATTGCACATCTATCCAATAGTCAAAATATTATGCCTTAAACTCTTAACATAGTAGACATCATCAATATTATGTTTGTCATCATAGCTTATTTAACCTCTCCCACAAATTTTAGCACCAATATCATCTCCAAACATAACCAAGACTCCATCATATTTTTCAAGCTTAACAAACTTACTTTTATAACCAGTCATGTGATTTGAACAACCACTACCAACTACCCAATAATTATTTTCGTGTTTAGCATATAGGGCAGATCTTTAGTGTGGGTCTTATAATCTATATTGTATTCAATAACACACACCTTCTCACTATAAGAATCAAGGAGAGTTCTAAGAGTCTTATTTACAATCATGATTTCATCTATAGTAGCACCAAGTCCTCACATTCTGACCACTATCTCATCCAATCTTTGTATATAAGCTTTAACATTCTCATCTTCATACATATGTAGAAGTTTAAAATGTGTTTCCAAATTCTAAGATTTTGCCTCTGACTTTTTCATCTCCTTCATGTGCCCTTTCCAAAGCATCCCAAACTTCCTTAGTAGTCTTCAGATTCTAAACCTTAATCAACTCGAAATGTACTAGACTTTTCTTCAAAATGTACTTCACCTTATTGTTCACTTCATGTTCTTTGATCTCATCAGGCATACTCATACAATTAGCAGGAGGAGTGTAAATATTCTTGTAAGCTTTCTCCACATCATATCCACAATATTCCAGATATTCTTCCATAAATATTTCCTAGTTAGCATAATTAGTTCCATCAAACCACATATAGTCATAAACCATTTTTCTAGCCATCCTAAACCTTCCTTAGGTGGTTAAGCTCTTCACCAAGGAACCAAGCTCTAATACCAATTTTTGAATAGGAAAAATATGATGGGGGGTTGAATTAGTTGTCACATAATTAAACCTTTAATGCAATTACCAGAACTAATCCCTAACACTACTTGAATGATTAGACATTAAGTGCAAGTACAAAAACTAAAAACCATCACACAAATAAAACAACACTAGATTTACATGGAAAACCCAATGAGGGAAAACCATGGTGAGGATTAACTCAAACTATAGATAATAGAAAAATTGATTATAAGAGGCTCACTGCCAAAACAAGGACTCAATATCTAGAATAGAACTCACTATCGAAAAGGCCTAACTTCCACAAAGATACAAAGAAGATACAAGAGATATGTTACAAAGAGGAGACAAATAAATCCACCACAACCACTCAAAGAAATGCATGAATGATAGAGTACACCTTCTGCTCACTGCATCTAGAAACTCAACATTTAGGCTTAGCATTGGTCTTCCACCCTTACATCACACACACTCATTGAATAGAATCATTCTCACATCTATTTGCACTTTTTCTTTTCTCTTATCGCTCTTCTTCACTCTAATTCCATTTTATTTGTTCTCACTCTTCTTCCTTAATAAAAAATCATGCATTTATACCATCTTCAACTTTGAAACATATCCAAATTCAACCATCCAACATTAAATTCAAATTAGGTCAGTAAGAAAACATCGTAGGGTACAATTAGAATGAGGGTGACCCAAACACACACTTCATAAGGACCCAAATATATCCAACATGATTCACTAACTCTGAAAGTAGTATTCCACACAAGGTTGGCCAAAACAGTGTAAAACACATAGAAAAATCAAGCACGAACCTTCTAGATACCAAGATTAACTTTATCATGATCATAGCAACACAAATTTCAAACCACAAGTCATAATACTTCAACAAAGAGAAATACAAACCAAAAAAATTTCTCCCAGACCTCAACCAAAACTTGAGACAACCAAAGTTCATAATAGATGAACATAACTCACATTGAACAATGAATCAGTAGCCAAAAATCTTGATTTAGTAGCTTCCAAAAACTAAAATCAACATATCTGAACCACACAAAGAAAGAAGAAAAACCCAGATGAACCACTAGACACTTGAAAACTTCTTTCAATACAATTTTCTCAATATCCTCGACATATGTAATCAATAGCAACCAGTTTATAACCAATTGACCAGTTGATATCAATGGAAACACCTTCATTCCTTCAATTCTTGCAACAATATTTAGGTTTTTTAATGTCTCCAAATTAGAATTTAGGATGTACAATGTCGGGTTCACCAAAATGAAATGGATGGAAATGGGGGCAATGGATAGGATAACTAAAAATGGGATGTGATATGAGGGAACAAAAACAAAAGCGAGTGTTCACCTAATCACAAATACACCTTCTTTGTGTTCATTAAGAAGAGGGATAGTGCCACAAATGATTAGAATTGACTTACAACCCTTAAGGTGATCCATCCATAGGTTTTGGAGACATTGTTACCTTGGCTTCTTTATGACAAAAATGACTAAATGACAATTTTGGGAGAAGAATAAAAGTGTTTTAACAATCAAACTTATGATATCTAACACTTAGAATATGAAATATTATGATAAAAATACAAAAACAAACATTAACTAGAATATCTAAGAAGGTTAGGATGTTGTTTACCTATCTCTAAAAGTAGGTTTTAGGATCTACTAAAAGACATATTTTCCCAAGGGCAAATGGGTCTTTGCATCCCCTTCTAGAAAGTAATAAGTTTATCTTGTAGCTCTTTGTCTACACTCTACTCTTGTACCTAAAAATCTTCATTCCCAATTTCAAATCTGTAGAAAAAACTAAAAGGAATTATTTGTATGTATGGGGGTTTACCTTGGTCAAACCCCAAATTGGGTAATTAAACCTTGATAAAAAAAGATGAAAATCTAATAAATAGCAATGTGTGCAAGACCTAACCTTAAGTGTTGGAAATATGGAGCCAAACAACATGAGCATGAAGTATATATATGATTATTTGGATTTTCTAGTGTTGTCATTGATATCTACATTGTGGAAAGTATATTTGGTATACCAGACACTGATATATATCCGAAGTGTTCTTTACTGATGTACTAGTGCGTTGATTTTTGAGTCTAGAATTCACTGCAAGAAGATATATGATTCTACTCTATTAATCATAAGATTATGACTCATTCATACAGCTATATCCAAGATCTTGAGAAGTTTTATGTTGAGTACAAAAATTTATCCATGACAGAGTTTAACTTTGTACACTATAGTTGTTTTTATGATCAATATATCTATGTGGGAGACTCTGCATTTTCTTAAGAATAAAATTCTAATGTTGTGGTTCTAATGGTAGTCTCTTTGATGTTAATGTGAGGAGAAACTAAAGTAATATTAGATCTAGAAGGTGTTTACTTTGAGAAGTATGTGTTGTTTTGGAGTTTTGTGATTAGGTCCTATTCTTGGCCAACCTAATATATGACATATATTAAGAAGATAAATTATACTTTGTGGATGTTAGTTGGACCCCTTAGATATCTAAATTGACTTGATATGATGTATCACATGGATAAAAATATCTTAAATCTTATGTGGTGCCGACAAGTGCTATTTTGATTGGTTTTTTTATATCTAATTAGGCCGACCTAATTGATCTATGAAATATACTTGTATATATATATGACTCTTTAAAGTTGAAATGAGTGAGAGTGAGTGATGAAATATGTGTATGATGTGAAGAATTTTGAGAATATGCAAGCTTAAATGATTTATCAGATGCGAGTAATGTATTGTGGAAGAAGTTAAGGATCAAAGTAGAATTGCTATGAAATTGCTATGCAGAGCAATACTTCACATTCAGAGCCTCATTAGAACTAAACTCAACACTAAAAGGTGTATTCCATCAATTCATACTTTTGGCAGTGAGCCATATCCTTTTGTATCTTGGTGGTTAGCCCTTTCATTTTGTATTTGGGTTGTGAGCCTCTTAAGGATAGTGAGTTCTAGAAGTAAGCCTTGTAATATTCTATATCTAGATATATTATATTGTGAGCTAATCCTCACCATGGTTTATCCCATTTTGTTTTTTCCACTTAAATTTTTTGTATTAATGTGTTTTGTGGTGTCATGTTCATTTCAATGTATTCATTCTTGTTTGCAATTATATGTGCTTTAATAATTGGGTGGTTTTTAGCTAAATGGATTAATATAATACTTATTCACCCCCCTTTTAGTATTTTGGATAATCAACATTAAGTGCATCTAAGGTGTTAAGAGCTAAAATGAAAAGAAACCTTATTCAAGTGTGTTAGAATAAGATCCATAAATGAACATGAAAAATGACAAAGACCTAGTTATGGAGAAGTCAAAACACCTTAATAGATATGAAATCTTCAATTATACCTTACTTTAGGTGGCTAGTATAATAAATATTGAAGATGGAAATACTTAGGAAACAATTCAATAGGTTAGAGAGAATGGATAGGTGCATGTACCCAAACCTAGAAGCCATCATGATCCACCATTCACATCAACCTTCAAATCATGAACAATGCTTGATATTTCTTGGAAAAACAAGCTTGAAGACTTGCAAACACAAATGAAATGCTACCCCAAGACTTCAACATTTCTTGCTTGAATGATCTCTCCTTGCTCTTAAATGTTAATCTTGTGAATATATTCTCAATATCTTGTCAAACTAGTGTAAAATGGTGAAAATATTAGGCTTTATAGACTTCTTCTCTAATTTCTTGATTATTAAATCTTGATGTCCAACATTTTCCACTTAAATTATGAACATTAATATTCTGCTTAAAACACATTTTAAATTGGGTTTTGGCACCTAAAGGGAACCCATTCACCCTTGGTCCTGACCTAAATTTCCAAGACTCATTTATTTTGGGGCCTAATTTATTAAATGTATTTGTTCAATGCATGTTTATGTGTCATAAAATGATAAACATAGGCCTTGGGATACATAATAAAGGGACTTAGGGACTTATTTTGAAGGGTAAAAATGCATAAATGTGAGATCACTAAAATAGGTGAAAATTAAGTGTGAAATTATACTCACTTAGAAAGGAGGACAATTTTCTACACTACAACCATATTCAGTGGCTTCCATTTTGGAATTCTTGCATCCTTAATCATAGCATGATATTTTTTCCATTTCTCTCTTGTGGAAGTTATTTTGTCTTGCAAGTGATCCTGAGGTGTTGAGCAATTCACCTTAAACTCCTATAATAATCAAATGCATAATTTTTAGTTTCTTCTTCCATGAATTCATCTCTACCCTTTTCTGCCCTAGACTACAACTTTGCAAAGAACTATAGTCTACAACCACAACATGAGGTTCAATCATAGTATTACAACTCCATAAAGGTTTCTATATTTTTGTGCAAACAATTCTTTCATACTAGTGATAGTATAAAGGATGACAAAACGATCATAAGGGAGTATCATTTTTATATCATTGATGATCACACACATTCTATAGAGTTTATGCAAGGTTTATTTTATGTTTCTACCATGATTTGGCTAGAAGGGGCATACCATTCCATCAACATATCATATGGTCAGATAATTGTGCATCATAATCCAAGAACTCTCATTTGTTCTATTAACTGAGTGGGATGCATAATATTATAGGTGTTCAGCATATGTGGAACTTTTGTGAGGTTGGGCATGGAAAGGGGGAGCATGATGGTGCAAGAACATGTATCAAAAGAGCCATAGCACAAGAAGAGTTTAAGTATAAATACAATGCAAAGTAGACAAATGTAGAATCAATTGCCAAGTGGTTTAATGCTTGGATGGGTACATGTAATGAAGGTAATTCTGAATAGTTCATATATTTTTTTGGTTGATAGATGATACTAACATTGCAAAATATGAGGATTTTTTTACATTGATAGGATCAAGTGAGCCACACTCTTTTAGAAGCTCTAATGTAGGTTCATGGAGTATCCATACATGGAATATGGCATGCTTTTGTTCTTCAGCTTGGAATGAGTGTGAGTCAAAAGAGTGGGTTGATAAATTGTGGTTAATATGTCTAAGCCCACTTCACACAAATCATCTCCTTGTGACACTGAAAATGACACAAATGGAATCATGGGTTGAATTTGATCACATATCACATCTAGCTCAACTAGGTAATATATCTACTTGCATAGTTTTTTAAATTCTTTATGTTATCTTACTTTGTAGTTTTTTCGTAATATTGACAAAATTCATCTAATTTTATTCACATACCAATATAGGGCATATTTATGCAGTTATTAAAAATGAACAAAATGAAGAGGGAACATATTATTACTTGTGTAATTGTGTTGAGTAAAAAAATAAATTGGAGGCCCCAATTATAGAAGGAGAAAAAATTGAATACCCTATATGCTCAATGGTTGTTAGTGAAACATGGATTAGAAGGTACCCAATTAATAATTCTCTAGTTTGGTTGTTTCAAGACTTTGAAATGCATCAAAAGACTCTTCATTACTCAAACCTTGTCATGCCATCCAATGTTCATTTGATCAAATATGGGGGTAGAAATTTGAACAAGAACTTGTGGAAGGTGTGTGAGTCTGACCATGAGGCAATAATTGACACAATAAAGAGTAGAGCAGAATTGGATGGTTTGTTAGAATAATTTGTAAGTATGCACATTGAATTTATAAAGTCATGTTATTGATCACTTTTTTTGAGGAATTCTTTCATATATTTAAACATCTACTTCATTCTAACTCAATCTAACACAATCCATACGTTTCATTTTTTACATTAATCACGAATAAAATATTAAACTATTTGTGTTTCTATATTTTCAATATTTATTTTGATATTAATGTGTTGTATACCTTTCGTTGTCACATTTTAAATTTACTTATGTTTTGAGTGCAGATTCCATATGACATAGGAAGGACTTATTGACCCTCTTTAACTTAAAGTTTCTCATTTTATTGCTGCTAAACTTTTACACATATACAATGAATAGAGGTAAGATTATATGCATATTTATGGTAGGTCTATTTAAAATGGTACATAGTGGAATTTGATGTGTTAAAAATTACATTCACTATCCTTTTTTGTGTTTCACTATCAAGTCAAAATGAGACCAAAATTAACTATCAATACCCCTATTGAAACTCTCCATACAATTCATACAATTCAGTTTGGAAAACATAGTAACAGGGTTACAATGATGGAGATAAATATCATTACATTAGTAGTAGGGAATAATAAGGAAGGCATTAGTATTATATTTATGAGGAAAAATTATTAAGGTTTGAATGATAGATATGAGAGGGAAGTTATATTATAGTTCAAAATGAAAATCTTGAAGATAAAGAAAATTACTAAAGAGAAAAAATATTTTCATAATATACCTCTCCAATTATCTTTCATTTACTCTTGCATTCCTTGAAATGGAAAGGGATGTGTTAGTGTTCAGGAAGATTGGAGAAATAAACATTAACAATTATATGTAGATTAAATAACCCAGAAATAAAAATGAAGAATAACACAAAAGATATCAACATAGAAATTTAATGTGGTTCACCCAATATGGGCTACATCCACAAAAACTCAACCACCCAATTATTTTATTATCCATTACAAAATAGATTACAATCTCATGAACACACTTCCACAACATACATCCCAATTTCTTATAACAAGCTTTTTGGAACCTTCTAGAATTAGGGTCTTACAAAGTCATTTTTTTTCATTTGACATGTCAACGGGAAATCCTTGATGAGTTAACAAGAATATTTTTTTTGGGGGGCTGCACCCTTGAACCCCTACTATTGAGGGTTGTCACCCCCAAACTCCCGCTATCGAGGGTTGCTACCCCTAAACCCCAACAAGGATACACTACAAGTGTACAATATTTGCATGATTAGTAGCCACATACCAACAATATTTATAGGATATTGGAGATTATAGAAATTTTGGCAACATAGATTTGAATGCACCCTTTATCTCTAGGATGACTAATTAGCAAGGCTTCCCTAAAGGTTTTGAACCATGAGAGGTTTCCAAGCTCTCACAACACTTTTGGTCAACGTACAAGGCCAATTGATGAAATTGACCCTTCTTCTCTTTAAGTTCTGCTAGACCAAGGTGGGTGCACCTATATGAATGATGCAGATTGAAATATATTTCCTAGTTGAGCAATCTATCCATAATGTAAAATGTAAGTGAATAGATGAAAACCACTACAACTAATCCTACTCTTACTGCACAAAAGAAAGGATTTTGAATAAGTTGTTTGTTGATGAATTTTATCTTTGGGTTGAGGCAGATCAGCTCCTTCTGTCCACATGGGCAATGGAGTCATAAATTAAGAATTATATGTGTTTTCCCTCTTCGTCTTAATTCTAGTTGTTAGGGACTTTGAAAATGAAATTCTAATGACTAGCATACAACTTCATTTATTTATGCTTTGCAAAAATAGTGTTGGAATGTTTTCTTACCAAATTCTACTTCAACAATCCAAAAAAAATCTTGAATCACTGTGACTTATTGAAAAGGATTTAAATTTGATTTGCAGACACCAATCAATTAAATCACACAAAATGGAAAAGAAATTTAGACAAACCAGAGATATACTTGATATTCTGATTTAAATGGTTCAAGACCTCAAGTTGGGGACAACCAGATAAGAAATGTAAATTATTGCAACACAACAACTAAAAACAGGAAGAGTTTCACCAATTCAAAATAATTTGTCAATTGATCTGCTTCAAAAAAGATATGTCATTATTTACATTCCCTAGTTCTCATTTATGAGAAAATCTAACTCCTACTCTAACTACTATCCCTCTCTCTCTTCCTCTTCTAGTTTGATTTTCAAATATATTTATACAATGAAACCCCAAGGGTCATGACCCTTCATTTGACCGGTTACAACTATTTGTATTTATTGAGAAAAATAAAATATTTGATTATGTTTCCTTATTGGAAAATAAAATATTTTTTACATAGACGATCTTTTATTTTAATTTATAACTTAACCGCTCTTTACATTTTATTTCCTTATGGCTTCCTTTACTCTTACCGCTCTACTACAGTCAACTCCTCGTCCTCCTACAGTACCGCGTTGCCAACATTTACTACCACACTAACTCTCTACCATGTCACCATGGTTCCTTCTCTAGCCAGTCACAGTATGGCGGTAGCTACCATCGTTGCTACTTCATTTTTTGTCTCCTATTCACCGCAGTCACCATGGTCTATGAGATGACCACCTGCAATTATGCGGTTACCGTTTGCTGACCACTAGCCATTAACCTCCATCTCATCCCTATCTACCTCACCACCATGGTCTCCATCCTAACTAGCTATGGTACTGTGGTGATTGTAATTCACTGCTATACTAACTGTGTATCGTGTTACTGCAGACGTTGTGATGATGACCAGTAGTACTGCGGTAGCCGTCTTCCCCACTTGCTAACTATTCACCATGCTACCGCAGTCTACGAGATGACCGCCAGTGGTAGTGCGGTAAGCTCCATCCACCTCTTGTCTTCATTCACTTCTTTACCACCAACTGTCACTATGCCACCATGGTTGGTTTGAAGACTGTGTGTGGTATAGTGGTATCAGTCATCATGACTACTTACTAACCATCACCGCTATACCACAAGCCACTTTGAAAAAGGTTGCAGTAAAGCGATAAAGGGTGAAAGATTTATAAAGGTCTAATATTGTTGGCGGTATAAGGTGTAATGCCCCACCACACAACCCTAGAGGAAGTTTCAATTCACCATAAAAGTGTACTAATTTTTATTTTTTATTAAAGTGAATTAAACATACATGTTCATCTACAATTGATAACCTCCCCTAAGGCTGTGTAGCCAAGATTACTTAACCCAATTAACAATTTAAAAAAAAAAAAAATCATTTCATTTAATTACTCATGTAGTAAACATTAATTTCAACATACATATACATCATAAGATAAGAAGGTAAACATCCATAACATTAAATCATTACTTGAACATCTGATTACATCACTCATTCCCAAAATGAGGCAATAATACAAAAGTGTTACATTTACAAAATTCCATCTCGTAAATACAAGAGGGGTATAAAACTTATTACATTTGG